>LR880970.1:726692879-726717283 GCA_904067115.1 Aegilops sharonensis
CCGGCCTCATTTAAACTTGCTTTGATGTGTTGCTCTTGTATGCATCATCTCTTGCCATGAGTAGCTTCATGTAGCCTTGTCATGCATTATTCTTGGTTGTGCATCTTGTCATGTTCATGTGTGGTGTGTTTACTTTGTTGTGTGCTTCTTCTCGATAGTTCCCGTTTCGTTGTGATCGTGAGGATTCGTTCGTCTACGCTTGGTTCGTCTTCGTGGCTTCGTCTTCTTCATGGAATCGTGCTTCTTCCTTGCGGGATTTCAGGCAAGATGACCGTCACCTTGGATCTCATTACTATCATTGCTATGCTAGTTGCTTCGTTCTTTCGCTATGCTGCGCTACCTATCATTTGCTCTTCAAGCCTCCCAATTTGCCATGTCAGCCTCTAACCTTTGCACCCTTCCTAGCAAACCATTGCTTGGCTATGTTACCGCTTTTGCTCAGCCCCTCTTATAGCGTTGCTAGTTGCAGGTGAAGATGAAGATTGCTCCAGGTTGGATTATGTTTATGTTGGGATATCACAATATCTCTTATATTATTAATGCATCTATATACTTGGTAAAGGGTGGAAGGCTCGGCCTTATGCCTGGTGTTTTGTTCCACTCTTGCCGCCCTAGTTTCTGTCATATCGGTATTATGTTCCCGGATTTTGCGTCCCTAACGCGGTCGGGTGATTTATGGGACCCCCTTGACAGTTCGCTTTGAATAAGACTCCTCCAGCAAGGCCCAGCCTTGGTTTTACCATTTGCCTCACCACCACCTATTTTCCTTTGGGAGTAATTAACCCAAGGGTCATCTTTATTCAGCCCCCGGGCCAATGCTTGTCTAAGTGTTGGTCCAAACCAGAGCCACTTGCGGTGCCGCCCCTAGGCAACTTGGGGTATCGTCGGTTGCCGTACGTAGTGTTCATCCGGTGTTGCCCTGAGAACGAGATATGTGCAGCTCCTATCGGGATTGTCGGCGCATCGGGCGGTCTTGCTGGTCTTGTTTTATTACTGTCGAAATGTCTTGTAGCCGGGATTCCGAGACTGATCGGGTCTTCCCGGGGAGAAGGAATATCCTTCGTTGATCGCGAGAGCTTATCATGGGCTAAGTTGGGACACCCCTACAGGGTATAAACTTTCGAGAGCCGTGCCCGCGGTTATGTGGCAGATGGGAATTTGTTAATATCCGGTTGTAGTAAACTTGAAGTAAACTCTTCTAAAATACACCAACCGTGTGTGTAACCGTGAGTGTCTCTTTTCGGGGTTGATCGAGAGGAGAACACGGTTTCTGGGTTATGTCTGGCATAAGTAGGAGTTCAGGATCACTTCTTGATTATTACTAGTTGTCGACCGTTCCGCTTGCTCTCTTCTCGCTCTTATTTGCGTTGGTTAGCCACCATATATGCTTAGTCGCTGCTGCGACCTCACCAATTTTCCCCTTCCTTTCCCATTAAGCTTTGTTAGTTTTGATACCCATGGTAATGGGATTGCTGAGTCCTCGTGGCTCACAGATTACTACAACAACAGTTGCAGGTACAGGTTTGCGATGATCTTGACGCGAGAGCGATGTTTACTTGTTTTGGAGTTCTTCTGCTTCTTCTTCGATCAGGGGATAGGTTCCAGGTCGGCAGCCTGGGCTAGCAGGGTGGATGTCGTTTGAGCTTCTGTTTACGTTTCATCCGTAGTCGGATGTTGATCTGATATATGATGTTGTATTCATGTGACATTGTCTGTCCTGGATGTATCCCTATGTATTATGTAATGTTGATGTAATGATATCCACCTTGCAAAAGCGTTTCAATATGCGGGTCTATCCTTGGTGGGACCTTCGAGTTCCTTTTGGATAGGGTCGCATATTGGGCGTGACAAGTTGGTATCAGAGCCTCGACCGACCTTAGGAGCCCCCTTGATTGATCGTGTAGTTTGGCCGTTGTTGAGTCTAAAAGAAAACTGTTTTCGGAGTCTAGTTATATCGGAGAGTAGGAATTCTTTTTACTCCTCAGTCCCTTCGTCGCTCTGGTCAGGAATCTTGACGTAGGTGCTTTGAATTACTCCTCTTCCCTTTCAAACTTTCTTTAGGATCACGCAGTTGGTTTTCCGATCATTGTCCCTCAGCTCTTTGCATCCGGTGCATTTCTCGTCATGGCGATTCGACCCTCTTTGTTTTGCAAGTCCAATCCTCAGTTGTTTTCTTTTCCCGCCCGCCCACCCTTCCTCTTCTCGGAACCGGAGTCCGTAATCGAGTATCCATCCTACTCGTGCGAAGTCTTTGCTTTCTTTCCTCAATGATTTCAACCGGTGTTTCCTCTTGAACTCATTCGTCAGTTTCACCTTCCAAGTTGCCTTTATTTTTCCCACCCTCCCACCCTCTTCTTCCCGGAGCCTGAGTCTGTTTCGGCCATCTATTTCATTCGTATAGAGCCTCTTCAGGCTTCCCTCAATTATTTCAACCGGTGAATTCTCGTCTCGTTCGTCATTCTTCATCTCTTTCTTCTCCGGTGGATTCAATTATAATTTTCGGTAGTGATTATATTCTTTCCTTGGATCAAGTGTTCTCTTTGCTCGTTTGCCTCTCGCCATTCAATCATTCCGGAGTTCGGAAGACATCTCAGGAGATTCGTCTGTGTTCCAATTAATTCGAGGTTGTCACCTCATTCAAATATTTCAATTGTTAAGGTGCATCATCTATCTCTTCAACATCCATTTTCAACGGTGTTTTCTTTTTAGTGGGCCCTAACCCACAGGTCTTTTCCCAGGATCTTACCTGACTCTTCTAATTCCCCCGGAGCTATTCCCAATTCTATTCAAGTGCGACGTAAGAATGGATTCCATCAGTCACATGCCTTTTCCAAGATCAATTTAAAATCATTTCATTGTTGGCTCAACCTCTCTGTTTTTCATTCTTCCGGAGTATCTCAGTAATTTTGGTGGTGTTTCTCGTCGTCATTTGAAGACCGAAGAAGAGTTTTTCCTCTAAATCTTGTCTGTTCTCTCGAAGATTCGTGGTTCTAGCTTCATGTTATCCTCTCGATTTATTCCATTTGTCAGATATTCTTTTTCTTACCGATCCGGAGTATTTCAGGAGTTGTTTTTCTGTTCCGATCATCCGGAGGCCATCTTTCGGAATATCTCTCCATTCTAAGTTTTTTTTTCAAATTCGTTCTCCAATTATTCCATATTCGTGCCCCTTCGTTCGTCTCAATATTCTTCCGGTGCTTCGTTCAAGTATTCTTCTATCAGTTCGCGATCTCTTTGTTCTCTTGCATTTTAATTCCCTCAAGTATCTCCGTGCTTCTCTAATTCTTCCTGGTGATTATTTCTTTTTCATCAGTCATTTCGAATTCTTACGGTGTTCGTTCAAGATTCTTTTCCTTGATTGTCATTGTTATTCATTCGTTCTTTTCAATCTTACCGGTGGTTCATGAAGACTTTCTCAAGTTCTGTGCTATCCCTTCTCAATCCTTTTTCAAGAAGAATAAGTAGTATGAAAAATCCATTGTTTGTCATCAATTTAATTTGATGAAGGATAAGCATACAATAAATCTTATTCTTATTTCATCCAAGTGAGTAATCCCTTCCTTTGGAGTTTGTTCTTGATGAATAAATTCTAGTTCCAAGTGTTTTCATCTTTTCTTTTCCGGAGTTCAAATGCCCTCGGCCATTTCGTCGGAACCTCCATCTAAATCATCGCAAGGCTCATCTTATTCTTTCTTCCTTCATTCTATCTCACCATCCTTTTTGTTACCGGAGTTCTTCACGGTGGTTCTTCATGATTTAATTCATTCTTCAAGAGTTCATCAAGTTTCATTCCATCTTCTTAAGCTCGTGTTCTATTCCTACATGTTTCAGCCGGAGTGCTGCCTAAATCCTTTCAGCCTTATTCGTTTCTTATCTCGTTCTAACCGGAGTGGTTTCATAGCCTATCTGATTCCGTGACCTTTCGATTCTCGTCATTTTTGTTGTTCCCCTCTTCTTCTCGAGTGCTCTCGATTCTTTGCTTCTTCTCTTGAGTTCTTGTTTCACCTCATCCCTTTTTCCCTTCCGTCTCGGTCCTAAGATCTCGAGACGAGATCTCTTCTTAGTGGAGGAGTGTTGTAACGCCCCGGATTCGATGCGCCAGGTGTCCTTCAGTTATTCGCCGTCCTTGCCATGTCATTTGCTTGCGTGTTGCACTTTGCCATGTCATCATCTGCATTTCATATCATGTCATCATGTGCATCTCATTTTGCATACGTGTTCGTCTCATGCATCCGAGCTTTTTCCCCGCTGTCTGTTTTCCAGTCCGGCACTCCTATGTCTCCCGGCGCCCCCTTTTGCCACTTTTCATGTGCGGGTGTTGAACATTCTCGAAATGGACCGAGGTTTGCCAAGCGGCCTTGGTATAGCACCGGTAGACCGCCTGTCAAGTTTCGTGCCATTTGGAGGTCGTTTGGAACTCCAACGGTTAACCAGGTAACCATGAAAGCCCCACTCTCTTTGCAGCCCAACACCCCTTCCAAAGTGGCCCAAAACCCAGCAAACTCCCCTCCATGCTCTCGGTCGTTCGATCACGATCGTGTGTGCGAAAACCGTGCTCCATTTGGACTCTCCTAGCTCCCTCTACCTATATATTTGTGCCTCCCCCCAAAAATCCGCGCAGATCAAACCCTACCCTAACTTTCCTCCGCGCCGCCGGACATGTCCATCTCGTCGCCGGACGCGTCCGCCGCCGCTTGCAGCCAATTAGGAGGCGCCACGTCCCCGCCGTCGTCCTCTCTCTCTTCCAGCCCCGCCGCCGGCCCGCGAGGCCCGGATCGGGCCCGCGGGGCCCATCCCGCCGCCGCCCGGCTCCCGCCCGGGCCCGAGCCGCCAGCCGCCGCAGCCCGTGACCCGCGCCGGCCACCGGAGGCCCCGCGGTCGACCTCGCCGCCGTGGCGCTCCGCCAAGCCCCGCCGGCGCCGCCCCGGCCGCGCGCCCGAGCCGGCCGGCGCCGCCGCCCTCCGCCCGCGGGCGCCTCGCGCCGCCTCCGCCGGCCGGCGCCGCATCGCCGCCGCCCCAGCGCCCCTCCGC
Source organism: Aegilops sharonensis (assembly GCA_904067115.1). NCBI lineage: Eukaryota > Viridiplantae > Streptophyta > Magnoliopsida > Poales > Poaceae > Aegilops > Aegilops sharonensis. Next base: position 726,697,911 of record LR880970.1, read on the forward strand.
CGACCCCGCCGCCGGCGTCGGCCTCGCCGGCCTCCGGCCGCCCCGCTCGCCGCCGGCCTCCTCCGCGGCCTCCTCGCTCCGTCCTCCTCCCGGATCCGGCCCGGATCCGGCCGTCTCCGGCGATCCCCCTCCTCTCCGGCCGTTCTCCGGCGAAGATTCCGGCGAGTTGACTTTTTCCCCTCGAGGTCCATTTTTCCACCAAGTCCCTGTTATCTTAACATTATAATGCCATGTTCATCATGCCATATCTCTGCATCTGTAGCTCCGTTTCGTGCGTGTAATACGTAAAATTGTTCGCCTCAACGAGTACTTCATTTCATTCCATTGCACCATGTTCATTTGAGCTCATCTTGATGCCCGAATCTCCGTTGCAAGAGTGCTATATGATGTTAACCTGCTGAAACTGTTATAACTTGATGATTTGTCATTTTTGTTGCATTTGATGTGTGCATCCTATGAGGTTGATGTCTACATGTGTTTTGTGCTAGGTCATACCATCTTCACAGTGGTGCCATCCATGTATTTTTGTGAGTCTTGTACTGAGTGCATCAAGCTTGTTAAGTAGGGTATTTGCTGTTGCTGTTTTGCTAGGCTGATTCTGTTATATTATGATGCTATGTTAACCTCCTTCTACAAGTCATTCTATGGATAATCTGGAGATGTTCACTAAGGATGTTTTGTTATACATGTCTTGCTCTATCCATCCATGCCCTCTGTTGCATTTATAGCTTGCTGTAGCTTGTTGTAATCTTGCTCTCAAGTTGCTATATAATGTTGCTGTCAGCCTGTTATCATTAAGTTCAATGTTGCCATGATTGTTGTTAGTGATCCATGCACCCTATGAACTTGTTATTGCCATGCTTAGCTTCTTAAACATGTATTCTTACTGTTGGTTGCCTTGCCATGCCATGTATTGCTCTGTGATGAGTGGTTCAAGCTCACTAACATGCCTACTTATTGTTGTTCCTGCCATGTATGAATCTGTCATATAACTTGCTATGTTTACATGGGTGCCATCATATCTTCTGATCCTTTTTGGCTCATGGTCAGTAAAGGACTTCTGTTCTATGCATTTAGTAGTATCATGCCATGCCTTTGTTTGCCATGATAAGTTCCTGTAGCATGTTGTTTGATAGCTCTAAACATTGCAACCTGATGTTATTTCCTGATAAGTCTGAAACTGTTATTATTTGCAATCTTGCCATGTGTGTTTGAGCATGTTCTAGTGATTTCTGGAGATAGCTCAGTGTTCATGTTTTATCATGATTTACCTGTACTTCATTCCCATGCCATTTGTTTTCACGTTGAGATGCTGCAGCATAGTGTTTTGATGCTTGCAATATGCCTAGTTGCTGTTTTGGACAGCTTGTCCTTTAAACTTGTTTCATGTGTATGTGTTGAACCGTTACTCCGTTTTGAGTGTGCTCTGTATGAAAGTTGCTTAGAATTGCATGTAGCTTCATATTATCATGTTGAATCCATGTTTTGAGGTGTTTGCTTGATGTTTGTATGCATTTTGCATCAATGCCATGCTTATCTTGTTTGCTCATATCTTCTAGGTCGTAGCTCTGAATTAAATGAACTTTATATGTAACTTGACTAGAATTTCGTGTAGATCACCTTGGTGCATTTTAACTTGCTGTTTAACAACTTGAACATAAGGTTTATTCAGATCTGGACCAATTTCAGAATTTGCATATGAGGACTTACCGGAATTGTTCTATGTTGTTTCCGGCCTCATTTAAACTTGCTTTGATGTGTTGCTCTTGTATGCATCATCTCTTGCCATGAGTAGCTTCATGTAGCCTTGTCATGCATTATTCTTGGTTGTGCATCTTGTCATGTTCATGTGTGGTGTGTTTACTTTGTTGTGTGCTTCTTCTCGATAGTTCCCGTTTCGTTGCGATCGTGAGGATTCGTTCGTCTACGCTTGGTTCGACTTCGTGGCTTCGTATTCTTCATGGACTCGTTCTTCTTCCTTGCGGGATTTCAGGCAAGATGACCTTCACCTTGGATCTCATTACTATCATTGCTATGCTAGTTGCTTCGTTCTTTCGCTATGCTGCGCTACCTATCATTTGCTCTTCAAGCCTCCCAATTTGCCATGTCAGCCTCTAACCTTTGCACCCTTCCTAGCAAACCATTGCTTGGCTATGTTACCGCTTTTGCTCAGCCCCTCTTATAGCGTTGCTAGTTGCAGGTGAAGATGAAGATTGCTCCAGGTTGGATTATGTTTATGTTGGGATATCACAATATCTCTTATATTATTAATGCATCTATATACTTGGTAAAGGGTGGAAGGCTCGGCCTTATGCCTGGTGTTTTGTTCCACTCTTGCCGCCCTAGTTTCCGTCATATCGGTATTATGTTCCCGGATTTTGCGTCCCTAACGCGGTCGGGTGATTTATGGGACCCCCTTGACAGTTCGCTTTGAATAAGACTCCTCCAGCAAGGCCCAACCTTGGTTTTACCATTTGCCTCACCACCACCTATTTTCCCTTGGGAGTAATTAACCCAAGGGTCATCTTTCTTCAGCCCCCCGGGCCAATGCTTGTCTAAGTGTTGGTCCAAACCAGAGCCACTTGCGGTGCCGCCCCTAGGCAACTTGGGGTATCGTCGGTTGCCGTACGTAGTGTTCATCCGGTGTTGCCCTGAGAACGAGATATGTGCAGCTCCTATCAGGATTGTCGGCGCATCGGGCGGTCTTGCTGGTCTTGTTTTATTACTGTCGAAATGTCTTGTAGGCGGGATTCCGAGACTGATCGGGTCTTCCCGGGGAGAAGGAATATCCTTCGTTGATCGCGAGAGCTTATCATGGGCTAAGTTGGGACACCCCTGCAGGGTATAAACTTTCGAGAGCCGTGCCCGCGGTTATGTGGCAGATGGGAATTTGTTAATATCCGGTTGTAGTAAACTTGAAGTAAACTCTTCTAAAATACACCAACCGTGTGTGTAACCGTGAGTGTCTCTTTTCGGGGTTGATCGAGAGGAGAACACGGTTTCTGGGTTATGTCTGGCGTAAGTAGGAGTTCAGGATCACTTCTTCATCATTAATAGTTGTCGACCGTTCCGCTTGCTCTCTTCTCGCTCTTATTTGCGTTGGTTAGCCACCATATATGCTTAGTCGTTGCTGCAACCTCACCACTTTTCCCCTTCCTTTCCCATTAAGCTTTGTTAGTTTTGATACCCATGGTAATGGGATTGCTGAGTCCTCGTGGCTCAGAGATTACTACAACAACAGTTGCAGGTACAGGTTTGCGATGATCTTGACGCAAGAGCGATGTTTACTTGTTTTGGAGTTCTTCTGCTTCTTCTTCGATCAGGGGATAGGTTCCAGGTCGGCAGCCTGGGCTAGCAGGGTGGATGTCGTTTGAGCTTCTATTTATGTTTCATCCGTAGTCGGATGTTGATCTGATATATGATGTTGTATTCATGTGTCATTGTATGTCTTGGATGTATCCCTATGTATTATGTAATGTTGATGTAATGATATCCACCTTGCAAAAGCGTTTCAATATGCGGGTCTATCCTTGGTGGGACCTTCGAGTTCCTTTTGGATAGGGTCGCATATTGGGCGTGACAGGGATCCTGTTCATCAAGGGGAAAACGCCACCGCTCACTGTTCCTCCCACCCCCCCCCCCCCGCCCCCCCCCCCGCCTCCCCCCCCCCCACACCCCCCCCCCCCCACCCCCCACCCCCACCCACCCCCCCCCCCCCGCCCCCCCCCCCGCCTCCCCCCCCCCCACACCCCCCCCCCCCCACCCCCCACCCCCACCCACCCCCCCCCCCCCGCCCCCCCCCCCGCCTCCCCCCCCCCCACACCCCCCCCCCCCCACCCCCCACCCCCACCCACCCCCCCCCCCCCGCCCCCCCCCCCGCCTCCCCCCCCCCCACACCCCCCCCCCCCCACCCCCCACCCCCACCCACCCCCCCCCCCCCGCCCCCCCCCCCGCCTCCCCCCCCCCCACACCCCCCCCCCCCCACCCCCCACCCCCACCCACCCCCCCCCCCCCGCCCCCCCCCCCGCCTCCCCCCCCCCCACACCCCCCCCCCCCCACCCCCCACCCCCACCCACCCCCCCCCCCCCGCCCCCCCCCCCGCCTCCCCCCCCCCCACACCCCCCCCCCCCCACCCCCCACCCCCACCCACCCCCCCCCCCCCGCCCCCCCCCCCGCCTCCCCCCCCCCCACACCCCCCCCCCCCCACCCCCCACCCCCACCCACCCCCCCCCCCCCGCCCCCCCCCCCCCGCCCCCCCCCCCCCCCCCTGCAACGCTCACTGTTCATCCCAGAGGCAGCATCGATCGGCTTCAGTTAGCAGCAGTAGCGAAGGAATCGCTCGATCGGGTTCAGTTAAAAGCCATCGATCGATCACTCTGGTTCATTAACGCGTAGCCTGCAGTGCAATCGCTCGAGTTCAGTTAGAGCCCAACGCCTCGCTCGGGTTCAGTTAGAGTCAACGCCTCGCACACACGCGCGTACGTGTACAAGAGAAACGCGCATCACTCGGCCCCGACCTCCCACTGTAACCGGGAACTCCCCGAAATTTTCCTCCCCCTCGCTTCTACCACGGTTTTTTCCATCATGGACGGCCCAAAGAATGTCATGCAGTTGCGTCTCCGGCCCGCCCAGGACGAAAAGTCCATTTTCTGTCATGATTTTTTGTCATAGAAGTAGGAGCCCACCACATCTATGATGATACCGGGTTTTGTCACAATTATCGTCATAGAAGTGTCATATGTATGACAGAAAAAAAAATTGTCCGGCCCAAAATGTCACGGATGTGTCTTTTTTTGTAGTGTCGGTAATCCTCAAGCCAACTGTCAGGCTTGGACTCACCGGTGAACTTGCTGACTCCAGTCGCCAACCTGAAGTTGGGAGGAATCACTGCAGCCCTGATGGCTCTGCTGAAACACTCTGGCCCTGAAACATGCACTCTGCTACCAGTCGGGTGATTTCTGTCATGGCCCTCCCTGTGCGCCCTATTCCTGTCAACCAGACCTTGAACGAGAATAGATCTCGCATCAAAGCCTGGTTCTCTTGGGTCGGCTGGAATTCTTCGCTCGCCACTGTGAGGGCGTCTGTCATCATGCTGCCGAGGCACATATGACCCACTCCTCGGAGGAGGTGTGGACACTCGACGACGGTCATCATGGCCGAGTCGGTGATCATATTGCTCGTGGTTTTCGTACTGATCTTGCCGGTGCCCACGTCCCTCACGCCGCGGGGGCGATCTTGGGCTGTGAGCCGACTGAACTGTGTCTGCCATCACAGATCTGCTATGAATCCTATTCCGCGACTGGGATACTGTTGTGTTCTGCTCTCAGGCTGCCCGGAGTAAGGCCCAGATCTGCATCAACCCTCTGCCAGCTTCCGACTGGGAAGGCTGAGTTGACTCTACTATTCGGGCTGCTGTCGTGAGATTTTGAATCAGAGTGCGGTATACCTGAGGTTGGGGTGGAAAAAGCTGTCGTTGACTGGATTCAGGGATCCAATGTCGAGCATGCTCGTCGAGTGCACGCTGGAGGTTATCCAGTCGAGTGCGCTCAGCCAGGTTGGCCAAGCGCGCCTCCTCCAAGGCCTGGGCCTCGGGGGTTTCACCAACGATGGGGGTGTGCAGTGCATCCATATTGTGGCGACGAAGCTCTTCCCTCTGCTGCGAAGAAAGGGGCTCAGGGCGGTACTCCTCGTGAATGCGTGATGGATCGCCGCCACCATCACCACCGTCGTTGCGGGGGAAGCCAGGGGACTGCATGGTCCATTGACCATCAAGACTTCAGCCGCGGGGTCGCTGCTATCGCACTCGGATGCGGTCTCGACGGAGCCAGTCGAACAGGCCGTCGAGAGTTTCGTCGGGCTCGATTGCCGCGACTTGTGGGGTGACCGACTGACGGGCCACTGCATGTCTCACCCACCGCTGGAGCCACGACCGACCGGATCGCTTGCGCCGGCGTATAGCTGGGAGCGAGGACACCACGGGAGCCGACCGATCTTGGGTCGACGGCTGTCGGAGAAGGACGCCGCGAACGCATGCGCGAAAGTGCGATGCCCCGCGGACGGGGAGCGCGTGGACGTCGAGGGGAGCTTCCTGAAGCCAGGAGAAGTTGTCGGCAACGAAGACGAGCGCGTCGAGACGGATCTCGCGGCCCTCAGCCAATCCACCGTCAGAAACCATGATGATGGGAATAGGAAAAATCGCAACTTCACCAAAAAGTCGCTAAGACACCTGCCCCATGGTGGGCGCCAACTGTCGTGGTTCTAAGACTGACAGTAGAATGGGGGGTAGGTATGAGGAGGCAAGATCCTAGCTATGGTGAAGTTGTACACACAAGTTTTACGAGTTCAGACCCTTCGCAGAGGAAGTAATAGCCCTACGTCTCGGTGCCCGGAGGCGGTCGATTGGATTATGTATGTGTGTGTTACAGGGGGTGCGACCCCTGGTCCCTGAGGAGGGGGTGGCTTATATAGAGTTCACCAGACCCCTCCGGCCCTCAGTTACACAGGGTTTAAGGTACATAAAGAGGGAGCGTTACACGTAACATCTATAATAAAGTGACATAAATGATCATTAAGTCTATGGAGTAAACGCCCGACCGTTGCTGTGCAGAGTGACTTTTGATCTTCTGTTTGTCGAGTGGTTTCTGTTATGGTCAAGTGACATTGAATCTTCCAAGTGGAACTCAACCGGTCGAGTGGATGATGCTATCCTTTGAATGATTCTGACTTTAGGGTGATGTCCTAGGAGAGGGTGTCTGGGTCAGGCCCATCACCCTACCCTAGGTACATAGCTTCGTCACCCCCCATATGGGCTGGCCTAGGAGGAGAAGGAAAGAGGGGAAGGGAAAGGAAAGAGTGGAATAGGATTCCCCCTTCCTTCCCTCTCCCCCCCCCCCCCTCTTTCCTTCCCCCTCCGACAAACATGGCAGGGGGCGCGACCAAGGGCAGGAGCCCAAGTAGGATTCAGACCTACTTGGGGCGCCCCTTGGCCTCTCCCCTCTCCCTCCCACCTATATATATATGAGGAATGGGGCGCCTAGCACACTGGAGATCAATTCTTAGCCGTGTGCGGCGCCCCCCTCCACCGTTTACACCCCCGGTCATATTTTCGTAGTGCTTAGGCAAAGCCCTGCGGAGATCACTTCACCATCACCGTCACCACGCCGTCGTGCTGACAAAACTCATTTACTACCTCGATGTCTTGTTGGATCAAGAAGGCGAGGGACGTCATCGAGTTGAACGTGTGCAGAACGCGGAGGTGTCGTGCGTTCGGTACTTGATCGGTTGAAGCGCGAAGAAGTTCGACTACATCAACCACATTGTGAAACACTTCCACTTACGGTCTACGAGGGTACGTAGACACACTCTCCCCCTCGTTACTATGCATATCCATGGATAGATCATTGCGTGTGCGTAGATTTTTTTTTGTTTTCCATGCAATGATTCCCAACAGATGCATGAGTAGACCCCGGTAAAGACGGTCTCTTGTTTCCTTCTTCGACCTTCCAGCTAGTTGTGGTACCCTGATGAAGAGTCTGTTGGGATCTACACCAACAATGTTCTAAGTGATAGCTATATTTTTTAGTCTGACTATGATCCCACATATTACTCCTATAAAGCATGGTGGAGGACCAACCTTCCTATGCTCCCCGCGGGCGAAGGGCGACTCCTGGCCTTCCATACCGCGGTGGCTTGCCGCGGGTGTCGGTTCAATATCCGGCGTATCTCGTAGTAGGGGTCCTAAGATAGGCGTCTGGGAGCGATGGTAACATGGACACGGGGTTTTACCCAGCTTCGGGCTCTCTTGATGAGATAATACCCTACATGCTGCTTTTGATTGTATCCATATGGGTGTAGTACAGAGTATATGTATCTACCACGAGATTGTAGTAATGAATATGAGATTGTCTATTGACTAGCCTGGCCTCGGTTTATATATGCACCGTAGGCCTAGGGTTTAGAGGAGTCCTTGTCTTGGGCGCCAAGTCTTGTAGAATCCTCCTTGTATGCGGCATGGGCTGTCCGAACTGGACCAATAGTGAACCGCCATGGGGGTCCTCGGCCCGATCCAGCTGGTCGGAAGACGACGTGGTGAGTACCCCCTAGTCCAGGACACCATCAGGCCCCTGAACCGGTCTTCGAGTTGGAGACGCTCCTCGATTCTTCCGAACTGTTCTTCATCTTCAATCGCCGGTCTTGAAAACTGGTTCAACAAATCTTCTGATCTTCGATCTTAAGGATCGCCGAAATGCATCCAAAGAGTTAACACGTCAGGTATCCGAGGAGTCCCTTTAAGTTTCCGGCCTTTATCAATGCCCTGTTATTTTTACGCCACACCATGGGTTTGAAGTTGTTCCCGGGTGGCAGTGTCCTCTTGCATCCGAGCTCCAACGCCGGACTATGCCCAAGCTCCAACGTTGGACTATGTCCGAGGTGTCATAGATCACCTTGGTTCAAAAAAGTGTTAGCCGAGCTTAATGCTGGAAATGCCCTCTAAGGAGCCAGCCACTTGCATCCGAGCTATATGCCGAACTGCTTCCGAGGTGGCTCAGCACCTCGGTCATGGGTTGATTGTTTGCGGATTTTATTTCCGATGTGTATAAATTTATTTGCTGACGAGATGTATTGTCAGTAGCCCTTAAGGTATCTATCTGCCTAAAATCCGAGATGCACCTGAAGGAAAACGTAAAAATGCTGATCCTGGTAGCCCCTGAGACCCAGGTCGTCAAATCGGCCTAAGGATCAACTCCTAGCTCGGCAGCATACATAGGAATAGAAACGCAGTGTAATATATTAGAGGTAATAGTGATCGGTGGACGGGCCCCTGAGAGAGGGTCGTGAGAATTCGCCGTGATATATCAGCTTAATGCCGCATAAGTCCCATATGGTACTTGATTAGGGGATCGATGTGCCCCTTTAATATTTGTAAATAATGAGCGCAAAGCCCAGTAGCCCCCGAGCCTTAATGTCGGCACGGGTGGCCGAATTAAGGATCGATATCCGTTTGACAGAAAATTTTGTTGTGTTTAACACAAACTTCTCGGAAAGAGAATAAAGATCGCTTAAAAGAGTTTAGAGCTGGTCGAAATCCGAGCTCGCCAAGGTAGGCCCCAAGGGGTTTAAAAAATGGATTGCAGTAAATGGATTGTACTCGCAATTTTTATGTGTAATGATTCTATGTATCCAAGTACTTTTCATCATTAATGCTCAAATACGCATTGTACAAAACTTTGTTGACCGATCATCGGCTTCAACCTCCTCGGCCAGTAGCTGGGGAGTGTTTGTCCTACTTTATAAAGCCGTTATAAGGACAAAGTTTTACGGCAAACAAGGTAATTCGGTCATACGGTTTTATAAACAAAGGCATACAGAGAGATATGTTATATTACGTTTTAACGTAAGAAACATCTTCCAAAGAAAATAGTCCCGCTATCGGTTCCTTTCTTTGAGTCATCATGCTTATCATGATCATGAAAACTCACCTCCGATTAATGTGGGAGCAAAATATTGAGGATTTAGTTCGACGAAAGTTCCTGAACACTATGGTATTAATGAACCCAAAATTTTTACTTCCGTCGTTGCCGACCAATGTGATCCTTTAAGATTGCTAGCTTTCGACTTCACCCAGTCTGAGGTACTAACTCGGATGACCCGGTAGTAACAATCACAGAGGTGCTCCCTTTACTGCCTAGCCGAACAATCGGGAACGTACGGATAAGCACAGGAGCCAGGTAACCTAGCTTGGCCAAAATCTTAAGTCAAATTGATGCATATGTATGGCTTTATAATGATGATTACGGAAGGCAGCCTTTGTATATTAAATACAAATGCCTGATATGTTTGTTTTGACTCCGTTGCGACCGTTTATCAGTTGAAAGTGGCCCATCATCGGCTTCCGCCCCATTGTAGATGCTACGCAGGGTGTTTTCTCAATAACAAAACAACCCTTAGCCGACGTCTCGGTGCCCGAAGGCGGTTGTGTTAGCGGAAACGAGGCAATCAGATATGCTGGTTTTATAACTTCCACTTAGTCATAGGAGCTTTAAACTGGGGAAGCTAGCTACAAGCCCCCGGTTAGTGTTCGGCGACAACCAAGGTCAAGTCGTAAACACTTCGGTTAATGTTATGAATGGCCCGTCATTTAACATAGTCATCAGATCGCTGACCAGTTTACGCTTATTGTGACAGTCGGTTTTTGGCTTTCTCCACTGAGGTGCTTGAACATGCGAGCTGGAAGCATAATCGCAGTGGTTCTCCCTTTGCACACCTAGCCGAACAAAGCAGAACATAGGAGGCAAGCACAGGGGCCGGGAAACCCAACTATTAACCGAAGACACAACTTGAAACCGATGCATATATAGCAATATCCGAGAATGTTTTCGCCGAATCTCTAAAGGTGTCCGGCGTTGCACTGCGAGACTTATGCGGGAAACACACAAATAGTTTAAAAGTGACATAGGCTTGGAAAAGCCAACAATTTAGTAAAAACTTGACGTCCGAATTAGATCAAGTGTTCGGTGCCAATCCGAAAATTGGTCAAAAAAGGGGTGCTTCTGTCGTGCATCAATATGACACATCCGATCTCAAGACCTCAGGCGGGTCAGCCCATGGCTGTAACCTCCTATCCCGAAGGCGGAGTACTACTCGTTAGGCCAGTTTAGCGAACTAAACTCGAACGGCTTTGAGAGAGAGACTAGGCTCCCCGGCTATTGACCACACACTCGCGTCAAAAAAAGAGTGATAGAGATTTTGCAATGACCAAGAAGAAAACATTTATTATAAAACGGCTCATAATAATTTAAGAGCCCCCGAGTGACTTGGGCAAAAGAATTTTATGTATAATGATTATATGTACGGAAGTACTTATATCATATCTGTGTTCACCCGACTTTAAACGCGTCTTAACCGACCGTCGGCTTCTCCCTCTTCGGTCAAGGACCGAAAAGTGTTATGTACTCCACCTGTCGAGAATATCGACGGTGTTTCCGATAACCAGGCAATCAGGCCATAAGGCTGTAACAGACAAAGCGCGCTCAGGGAACTTATGCTATATTGCTGACGAAGTGTAAGAAGAATCTTCGAAGAAAATAGTACCTCCACCGATACCTTTCTTCGGTTGCTCATTATTACTATGAGACTTGTGCAATAGATTTTTTGTACTCATGAGTTCCGTTGTGTTCCTACCATAATTGAAAACAATAAAAGCGCTAGCTTTCGGCTTCACCCAGTCTGAGGTCCAAGCTCAGATGACCCGATCGTGACAATCGCAGAGGTGCTCCCTTTACTCCCTAGCCGAACAATCGGGAATGTAGGGGTAAACACAGGAGCAAGGCAACCCAGCTTGCAGAACACTTAAGTCAACATGGTGCATATTGTGGCGTAATACACGAACAAGGAACGAAGCCATACAAGTATAATCATATGCAAGAGGAAAGGCTTTATAAAGGAAGCCCCCAAGCAAATGGGGTATTTGAATTTGTGTGTCACAAGCAAAGTTTTGACAAGGAAGTTTTCACAAACAACTTTTTGCCAAAAAAAAGTATAATGCTTGGTCGAACCGAACTAAATTTACAATTGAAAATTCTGAGCATAAAAGTGACTTAGCTGGTTAATGTGCTTGGTGTATATGCGCGGCCCGAGCATACGGTGGGACAAGGTCCCAGCCCCCAAGCCGGTCTCGAGGTGGCAGAGCGAAGAGCTCGGCACTCCGAAGTGGTGACATAGCATGGCCAATGCAGGCCCGCAGTGTGACACCGAAGTCCCCGGCATGGGTTAATGAAGTGATGACGAAGCCCTCGGTCCAGCCGAGGTGACGTGGTATGTCGGTACGCAGAGGTGACAGCACTGCCTGATCCGGATCCTTTATCTGTGCATAGAAAATAGTGCAAGCTGGCGATAATAGGAATAATAATAAAATTTAAAAAATGTTGCATGATTAATAATTTATGTAAAGTGAGTAATAAAATACATATGGCCTGTGTGCCGAACACTCGATGAGGTAGAGCTCTCTCAACGATGCCGAAGTCCCCGAGGCAACCGAATACGTCGGTATGGCAACACGACCAACAAGGTGATCACGCGAGCCGATTTATGCCGATTGGGACAACGACGTCGGCTTGCACCAGAGTAATAATTCCTTGGGAAAAATAAACCCAAACAAGCAAAAATTACTAGGATAAATAGCACCTGGTTTATTTGTTGTAGCAGTCCGAAGAAAGGTGACTCCCAAAATCGGGACTCAATCCGCACACCCATTGCCTGATGGGTGATAAAGTGACGACATGGCGATGCTGGCAAAGGTTGGCTTGCCGAGACAAAGCCCTCGGTCCAGCTAAAGTGACGAAGCTGGTCGGCTGGTGACGCCGAAGTCACCGGAGTATGTTGATGAAGAAATAGCCAAGTCCCCGGTCCAGCCGAGGTGACGGAGCAGGACGTTGAGGAGATGTTGCAGCTGCCATGTCAGCCGAGGTGTTGAAGAAGGTCGGCGTGATGGACATCGGCTTGAAGAAGCAACAGTGCGGCCATGCTGATGCAGGTCGTGACTTGTGACGCGGTCAATGCCGCCCTGATGAAGTGACCGTGCGGTGATGCCGGTGTGCCCGCTTCGTGTAATCCGTGGGGCAACGATGTTGGTGATGATTTACCCATTGCGATGCCGAACTCTTGTTCGGCTTGGCGAGATGATGATTGAAGAAGTTGAGCTCGGCTCAACAAAGCGGCGACGTGTCTAGCACAGGTCGGCAGCCGTGGAGCAATATTGCCGGACTGGTTTGACACCAGCGTGATGGTGAAGATTACCTCGGAGGAGGCTTAAAATTTTATGGCTACGTGTTTAAAAACAACGCACAATACCCTAGAAAAAAATTCCTTCAAAAGGGTTGTCCAATATTCCGTTCATGAAGAAACATGAACTCGGGCCGGATTCGTATTTGCGCAGAAAACAGATCCGAAAATTGGTCCACTCATCAGAAGGTTCCCTGAGTTTGAACCGTCGGATCGGGCTGAAATTTGGAGGGGTGGTAGATATGGGAATTCCGCAGCAGATGAACGGCTGGATCTTCCAAAGGACCACCGAGCTGGGCTCTGGAGACCACGCCCTAAACTCGTCCAGATTCCCGTCCAGATTTGACAGGGCTCCGGTATTATCGTAGATTGCCAGATATTCCTCCATCGGAACTCGACGAAATTTGGCATGGTTGTTGTACACTTAATTCCGCACAATTCCATCGAAGAAATCGTCAAAGCGATGCTCGAGGAGGTGGTGGCAGCGGATACAAGTTTGCTGTTCGGAAAAAACAGCACGGTCGCCCGAGGGCAATGCTGACGTTCAGCCCCCGAGCTCCATGGATGATTCTTCCATGATCATGATAGAGATCGGAGTTGATGTTGACGAAGGCCCTCGTCTGAACATGATGATCGAAGGTAGGGCACAGTCCTTGGTTAAGCCAAGGTGGCCAGTCGAACCGGCGACAAAAGATGCCGACATCGACCATAAAGCTCGGCTCCGATGCGTAGATCACGCCGGAGATGATCCAAATTCCCATCGCCCCGTGGCGACCGCCAGTAGGCTCTCAATTAAAGCACCAATGTCGGTTCAATATCCGGCGTATCTCGTAGTAGGGGTCCTAAGCTAGGTGTCTGGGAGCGATGGTAACATGGACACGGGGTTTTACCCAGCTTCGGGCTCTCTTGTTGAGATAATACCCTACATGCTGCTTTTGATTGTATTCATATGGGTGTAGTACAGAGTATATGTATCTACCACGAGATTGTAGTAATGAATATGAGACTGTCTATTGACTAGCCTGGCCTCGGTTTATATATGCGTCGTAGGCCTATGGTTTAAGGAGTCCTTGTCTTGGGCGCCAAGTCTTGTAGAATCCTCCTTGTATGCGGCATGGGCTGTCCGAACTGGCCCAATAGTGAACCGCCATGGGGTTCCTCGGCCCAATCCAGCTGGTCGGGAGACGACGTGGTGAGTACCCCCTAGTCCAGGACACCGTCAGCGGGGGCCACTCGGGAGCGCTCTGAGTTGTCCAATCTACCAGGACGACTCTCGCCCAGGCGACCTTGCTGGCAGGTCCATGATGGGTGGACCGCGGCTGCGTGCCCGAGGCCACTATCATTGGGCCGTCGAGGCACCGCGCGCTTTCTTCTGTGCAAAATTGTGTCCGAACACGCCTGGCGATGTCCTCGCCTCGTGTTCGGCTGGTCCGGCCACGCGAGCCAGCTTGTGCATTGCGGTCGCAGTGACGACTCGCGCATGGTGCTCGTGCCATCCGTTACCGGGTGGCATGCTGTGAGGGCTTCCCAGTACATCCCTGCGCAATGATGGTGTCCTTGGGTGCTCCGGGTGGTCCACCCGTCATGGACTGTCCAGCCAGGTCGCTCCGGCCCGAACCGTCGGGCAGAGTGGTCTATTGAGAACGCCACTGAAAGACCCCCGCGACAAGCCACCATCCGGGCTCAGTGACGGCATGTGTGTGTGTGTGTGCATGTGTGTGTGTGTGGTTGTTTTGCATAAAGAGGTGGGGCGTCTTAGCCTCACAACATTAGGATCTGAAATAGTAGCGGGTTCACTGTTATTAAATACATCACACAACCCCTCCCTCGATTTAGTGGGTGGATGATGGTTATTAGACTAAAAAGGTTGTGAATGGGGAAGTATGTGTCAAGTGTCAACAATTAAAGATTTCTTAGAGAAGAAGGTGATGATGGAGAAGAAGAGGATGACAATGAGGCAGGGGACATTAAGTGGTGGCCAATACAATGGTGGCAAGCAACAAGAAACAAAGGACAATGGAGGAGCCGATGGTGGCAGCGATCACATTGATAAGGGTGAGCGAGAGAGAATGAGATACAACTATCGAGAAGGTGCGAATCAATGATGGACGAGGTGGTGGAGGAAGGATGACGTGAAGGTGAAGAATAAAATGTTGGATATCAATGAAAATGGATGTGTGCGCCGAGAGGATTGAGCGGTGGCCGCCTTTGCGTGGCATGGTGCTAACTTCCGTTACAAGTGGACTTTGGCGCCATTTTATATATATCTTATGCACCAAAAAAGTGGTAATACCTTATGCACCAGAAAGTATACCTAACCATTTTTTTGTAGTCTAAGATGACCTGTTCACATACATATTTAGAAAAATATAACATGAAACAATCTCTTATAGCATAGTAATATCCATTTTTGCATCACATAAGCTATTGCTAATCTAATGTTTTCTCGGGGATGAAAAAAATGAAGAATAATGAAGGAAATAAACAAATAAGAGGAAAAAAGGAGAGTAAATAGTGTGGTGGGTGCCTTTTAGGGGTAGCGTGCGACCATTCGTTATCAGCAGGTTTTGAGTTATTCTATCCAAGTCATTTATGACATTATGTATTGTAAAACTAAATATACACCAAAGATAATATATGGAATACCATTATTTAATGCTTTTTGCACCGAAAACCATACACCATTATTTCGTTGTTTTCTCACGTATAAGATGGCTTGTTCACAAACAAAGAAAAAAGAACATAAATATTTTCTACAAGTATAATTATCGCTAATTGAATGTTGGCCAAAGATACCAAAATGAAGAATAAGGGAAGGAAATAGGAAAGTAAGAACATATTAAGAGAAAATTGTTGACATGTGCCTTTGTGACATCGTGTTGCCGCTTGTTATTAGAGGGTATTGTGCCATTTGATCCAAGGCATTCATTGCATATGTCATAAGCTAAAGAGACAATGTTTCTTTTTTTTTGCAATATCATTATATAAGAATATCATTTGTGCCAAAAACCATACCTCATTTTTTGTTGTTTATTCAAGTATAAGTTGACTGTTCACATGCATAGTTAGAAAATGAGAACATGAAAGAAATATTTGCAAACATAACAATAGCATCATATAATCTATTGCTAATTATTGGTCAAAGATGCCAAAATGAAGAATAAGTGAAGGAACTAGAAAAATTAGACGAAAAATTCATACTAAAATGTGTGGCAGGTGGATTTGCGTGACAGTGCTACCGTTCGTTACTAGTGAGTGTTGTGTTGTTTGCACCTAGTCACTATTGCATTGCGTATGGAATAAGCTAATCATGTGAGAAAAAATAATCATGGGAGACCAATTATATAATAATATCTTTTGCACCAAAAACCATACCTCATATTGTTGTTGTTATTTTTCCAAGTATAAGTTGACTTATTCATATGCATAATTGGATTTTTGAATATTTACAAATTTAATAACATCCATTTTGCATAATATAATGTACTGTTAATCTAATTTTGGTCAAAAGGTTCCATAATGTAGAGTAAGCGAACAAAAGAGAGAAAGAAAATGAGACTACATTGTGCGGCCGGTGCCTTTGCATGACATGCTGCTAGCATCAGTTACTAGTGGGTTTTTTGTTGTCTGAGCAAAGTTATTTATTACATTGCGTACCACATAAGCTAAATATATGAGAAAAAATTCATACGTTACTAGCGGGTTTTGCGCCGTTTGAGCAAATTCATTTATTACATTACGTATAACATAAGCTAAAGATATGAGAAAAAAATCATCCGTTACTAGCGGATTTTGCGCCGTTTGAGCAAAGCCATTTATTACATTGTGCATCAGATAAGCTAAATATATGAGATATATACAGAAAACTAATATATAATAATATCCGATGCGCCGGAAATCATATCTTATTTTCAAGTATAAAATGAATTGGTCACATACATAGTTAGGAAAGCATATCATGAAACAATATTTACATGTATAGTAGTATCCATTTTGTATCATACAACGTATAAATATTCTAATGTCAGTCAAGGATCACAAAAATAAAGAATAATGCCGGAAATAGCAAAATGGACAGCAGAAGAGTAAATTGTGCGTTTGGTGCCTTTGCACAACTCGGTACTGCCCGTTACTAGTGGGCTTTATGCAGTTCCAACCCAGTCATTTATACATTTTGTGTTGTATAAGCTAAAGACACGACAAAAAATATATATGAAAAACTATTATAGGATAATATTTTATGCACAGATGCTTGTTCACAACAAGCCATCTGTGGTGGTCAAAAGGAGAGTAAATAGTGCGGTGGGTGCCTTTTAGGAGCAGGGTGCAACCATTCGTTACCAACAGGTTTTGAGCTATTCTATCCAAGTCATTTATGATATTATGTATTGCAAAACTTAATATACACCAAAGATAATATATGGAAGACCATTATATAATAATATCTTTTGCATCGAAAACCATACACCATTACTCTGTTGTTTCCGCATGTATAAAATGGCTTGTTCACCGACATAGAAAAAAAGAACATAAATGTTTTCTACAAGTATAATCTACTGCTAACTTAATGTTGGCCAAGGATGCCAAAATGAAGAACAAGGGAAGGCAATAGGAAAGTAAGAACATAATAAGAGAAAATTGTTAACATGTACCTTTGTGACATCGTGTTGCTGTTTGTTACTAGTGGGTATTGTGCCATTTGATACAAAGCATTCATTGCATATGTCATAAGCTAAAGAGACCATGTTTCTTTTTTTTTGCAATATCATTTGTGCCAAAAAAACATACCTCATTTTTTGTTGTTTATTCAAGTATAAGTTGACTTGTTCGCATGCATAGTTAGAAAATGAGAACATGAAAGAAATATTGACAAACTTAACAATAGCATCATATAATCTACTAATAATTATTGGCCAAAGATGCCAAATGAAGATTAAGTGAAGGCACTAGAAAAATCAGACGAAAAAATTCAGAGTAAAATGCTCGGCACGTGAATTTGCGTGACATAGTGCTACCGTCCATTACTAGTGAATGTTGTGTCATTTGCGCCTAGTCACTATTACATTGCGTATGGCATAAGCTAATGATGTGAGAAAAATAATCATGGGAGACCATTATATAATAATATCTTTTGCACCAAAAATCATACCTCATATTGTTGTTGTTGTTGTTATTTTTTTTCAAGTATAAGTTGATTTGTTCACATGCATAGTTGGAAAATTAGAACATTTACAAATATCATCACATCCATTTTCCATAATATAATCTAATGTTGGTCAAAAGGTTCCAAAATGTAGAGTAAGCGAACAAAAGAGAGAAAGAAAATGAGTTGGATTGTGCGGGCGGTGCCTTTGCATGACATGGTGCTACCACCCGTTACTAGTGTTTTTTTTTGTCGTTTGAGCAAAGTTATTTATTACATTGCGTACCACATAAGCTAAAGATATGAGAACAAAAATATCATCTGTTACTAGCGGGTTTTGCGCCGTGTGAGCAAATCCATTTATTACATTGCATAGAACATAAACTAAAGATATGAGAAAGAAATATCATCCGTTACTAGCGGATTTTGCGCCGTTTGAGCAAAGCCATTTATTACATTGTGCATCGGATAAGCTAAAGATATGAGATATATACAGAAAACCATTATATAATAATATCTTATGCGCCAAAAATCATTTTTTTTCAAGTATAAGATGAATTGCTCACATACATAGTTAGAAAAACATATCATGGAAACAATATTTACATGTACAGTAGTATCCGTTTTGTATCACACAATGTATAAATAATCTAATGTTGGTCAAAGATAACAAAAATAAAAAATAATGAAGGAAATAGGAAAATGGACAAAAGAATAGCGGAGATACATGCTTTTTTTTGCCTATCAAGAGAGGATTTTGCATAGGTTGCCATCTTATTTGCTGTATTTCATGCTCTAAAAATCAAACCATGCAATTTTTAATGCTCTTGTTAAAATGCAGATATGATCCTACTAGCTTTATTTAGGTAGTGTAACATGAAGGCTCAACAAACTTCCTAATATATCCAGTGGTGAACCATGGGAACCCTACTCCTCCCCCACATCATTTATGACACAAGTGCCGAAAGCTGACGTCCAATAAAACCACTTCCCAGAGGAGCGCTTTGCACCAAGCACCAACCCCGGGCAATAATAAGACGGGCGAGAGAGTGATTGAGCGGGCGTTTTATCTTTCTCTCTCTCTCTCTCGGTCGGCCAGTGTCACGAACTCGTCGCGGTGGAGGGGAGAGAGGGGGGCTGAGCTCGCCGTCGATTCGAGGGGAGAGGAGGGGGAGCAGGACCCCGGGGAAACTAGCCCTATCGGCCGCGGCCTCCTCCATTTGACCGCCGTCGCCGCCGGCCATGGCAGGGGCGGCGCCGGATCGGGCGGCGCTGACGGTCGGCCCGGGCATGGACATGCCGATCATGCACGACAGCGACCGCTACGAGCTGGTGCGGGACATCGGCTCCGGCAACTTCGGCGTCGCCCGCCTCATGCGCGACCGCCGCACCATGGAGCTCGTCGCCGTCAAGTACATCGAGCGCGGGGAGAAGGTATGCGTATGCGGCT
>LR880970.1:726717565-726727827 GCA_904067115.1 Aegilops sharonensis
CTTCCGCCCCTTTCCCGATGCATGCCCCCTTCCCCCTTGAATCGATTCGGCGCTGGTTGACCAGCCTGTTTGGCCCCCCATGTGCTGAATCGCGGCCGATTCGGGGGGCTCTAGCTGATTAGGACCTGTTCGATTCAGACGATGTAGTTTTGGTGCTGAATCAGTTGATGCCGAGTGGCTAGCTTGTTCGTTCGTTCTGTGAATTATTAGGAGTCATATCTCTGCTTCAAGGACTGAATTGCTTGATTAAGTTTTAGGTTTATTTTCATTGCTTGTGATTATTGGATGTTGATATTTCTACCTATTTCATGTGACATAGTTAGTATTTTCGACCTCTATGCTTGCATCGATCGATGCCGAGGCCGGGGGGCCTACCCTCGTTTTCGAAAAAGGAACTGCTCTAGTAGCTCTGTGGGTGCGTCGGTTTTGTTCTGATATTGCCATAATTAGTGGTAATGAGACATCCAGGACAGCATTGCACCAAATGCCGATAAAATTAGAAGGTAGACTGAAAGCACTGAGATATACCTCAGTTGGCTGGTCATGCGGGCATGCACGCCACCCGCCAGGGTTCGATCCTGGATCCAGCACCGTCTGACTCATATTTATCTTTAAATTGCAAGGTACAGCTGCAGCCGTAATTTCCAAAATAACTTTTCAAATATAGCAAACTAATCTCCATCTACTTGATGGAGAACGGTGCTCGGTTGGTCAGTACTCAGTAGAGTGTGCTTCCTATTGGAGAGGGATCGATCCCTGGGATCGACTATGTCCCTTACTAATACCCGTGGGGTTTTCCTAGTATTAGGTGACAGCCAGTCTTCAGTCATGAGTGTGCGTGTGTTAGGGGCCGTGATTGTCTGTTTTTCAAAGAAAATAAAACTCCATATGGGCAAATATCCCTATAATTCATTGGAGTAGCT
Organism: Aegilops sharonensis; assembly: GCA_904067115.1. Lineage (NCBI taxonomy): Eukaryota > Viridiplantae > Streptophyta > Magnoliopsida > Poales > Poaceae > Aegilops > Aegilops sharonensis. The sequence continues at coordinate 726,718,489 of LR880970.1, forward strand.
TCAAATTGAATATACAGATAGGCAAACCAACACCACTCAGATGACGCCTTATTTTAGAAATATGGCTGCCTGGCATTTATTTAGATGCAATAGCTTTCGATTTTTTTATTTTTGGTTTAGGTGCATCAGTAAACGTGGTGTTTCTAAGTAGAAATATGTGGATGTAGTGATGTTTAGGAGTGGCATGGTTGCGAAACGTTGTAAAATACACTCACATGTCAAATTGATGTTGATAAATGCTAAAACTATTTTGTTGCTTTTGTAAAATTTACTCATCAGCGCTTCCTCATTTTGAAATAACCCCTACATTTTTCTGCCTGCATGATAAACAAAGGTAAACAATTGCCACCTTGTTGTTTCAGCAAATGATCCCTTGACCCATGATCATTTGACCATCCATGTTTATCTAACTGCTTGTCATTACCGCACATGCAGTTGATCAGATTAAGTTTAATGCCAGTATATTTGACCAACTGAGGGAGCCCAGCCGAGTATTTTCTGGTCCAAGTAATTAGTTAATGCTCAAATCAATGAGTGTCCCTGTGCAACTCTTGTCACTATGAACTATTCCACTACTCCTATCCCATGCATAAGTCAATGTAGGTACATCCATGTATGGCATCCTTAATTTCAGTAGCAACGCTTATTGGGGGACAGGAAACTACCTGTTTTAGACAATTGAGACAAGAAATTATTCATAAAATAATACACTTGTTGAGGCAAAGGAGGAGGAATAGCTAGCACGATTGGGTTTGGTGGCCTATTCTCACTTACACTTTAAGTATATCATACCATATTGTAGTTGGAATGCGGAATATGAATATGATTAAGCATCACAAAAAAAGAAGATTCTCAATCAACTGTTGCCCATTGAAAGAGGTTTTAGTGTTATAAGCTTGCAAAACATCACTAGACAAGTATGTTTAGACTCCCACCTAAAAAGGCACTTAATACTCTAAACTGAGCCCAGAATCTGATCCTACCCTAAGTCCAGAATCTGCTGCTTCTATTGGTACAAAATGCCCAAGTCTGATTCCCTTATATCATATATCCATGATTGGAGTTGGCGTATAGGCCAATGCTTATGTGGCGAGCAAAAGCTTTCCATAAGTCTGACCCCCCTGTCATATATCCATGATTGGAGTTAGTAGCTTATCAGGCAATGCTTTTGTGGCGAGCAATAACTTTCTATACCATTACTTGCTGTGGTCATTTCTTGGAAGTTTAATAAAAGAAGGTTCTCTTTCGGGATATTGGATCAGCAAAAGTCCGTTAGTTTTCTGGAAGGACATTTGAACTGATAGGTTGGCTAATTCCCTGGTCCACATATGTGAGCACATGCTTCATGGCCTGATTTTTTTTGTGATCCACCATCACTAGTCGAGTCATTTGAGCTTCGTTTAGATGGAAACTCCAGATGGTGAGTATGTGGGGTGCTAGCGTGAACATGTTCCTCCATCGTATAAATATTTAGACATTGTCTTGTTTCTTAAATACAAATCCTTAATAGTTGTGACTACCTGGTTGCCTTATTTTGTTTGTTCTGTTGTGCAGATAGACGAGAATGTCCAGCGTGAGATAATTAACCATAGATCACTGAAACATCCCAACATCATTAGGTTTAAGGAGGTAAGCCATGATCTTCTGCTTGTTCTCTAGTTCCATCACAAAAGAGGAGAAAAAATAGCGAAAATAACTTGTGCGTCATGTATTTGTAGGTTATTTTAACACCGACCCATCTTGCTATTGTCATGGAATACGCATCTGGTGGTGAGCTTTTTGAGAGAATATGTAAAAATATACGATTCAGTGAAGATGAGGTATGTATCTGCTCTCTGGTTACTCTGCTGCATCTTTTTTCTTGACATGCATATATTTGCATGAATCATTGATGGGACTAAGTGCATATGTCCTTTTTTTAGGCTCGCTACTTCTTCCAGCAGCTTATATCTGGAGTCAGCTACTGCCATTCGATGGTATCGGTTATTTACACAACTTATCTTTCATCCTATTGTTACTATGTGTTCATATGTTGCATTATGCTGAACTGTTCCATTTTATTCTTAATTTCTTATCTTCAAGCAAGTATGTCACCGTGACTTGAAGCTGGAGAACACATTGCTGGACGGTAGTCCTGCTCCTCGCTTGAAGATATGTGATTTCGGCTATTCTAAGGTGCTTACATAATTGAACTCGTTATTCTAGATAATTTTTTAAAAAATACATTGCATATGGGTGTTTTCAAAATGATTCCCAAACTATTTAAGTCAATGTTCATGCAGTTAGATAGAAATTTAATGGTTTCCTGGCGCTGCGTTTACAACACAGTGGGATCAGTATTTTACCCTATGGGCCTGTTGTGTTCATAGGTTCTTTCTGATAAACCATGACAAACATTCTTCATTTTCTGCAGTCTTCAGTTCTCCATTCACAACCAAAATCAACTGTTGGAACACCTGCTTATATTGCACCTGAAGTTCTGTTGAAGAAAGAATATGATGGCAAGGTATGCAAGTTCTCGAGCTCTGTTAATCTTTAGAGGGGTGTAGAGTTCACCGCATATGCAACTTAATTTGAGAGACATAAACTGGCAACAGGTCTAGTTGTTTGGTGTCCTAATCTGAATTTCTGTATACTGTATATTGAAGGCTGAACCCTTGTATGTGCACCGTTAGGCTAAGAATATGTGTCCCTTTAGTCAAGATGGTAGCTACACATGTACTTGTCACAGGCTATTGTACAGAGTGTAGTATGATGAAATCATTCCTTGGTTTAGGAAGAAAATGGCCTAGCTTCCCAGTGACGTTTTCCCTGTTGCACTTGATATGCTGGTCCATTTTTCTGGGTTAGATGTGTTTATGATCTCATGGTGGTATGCCCTTTTATGCGTCTGATGAAATCGTAGAGATGTTATACATTTAAGTGTTTGTAAATTCAGTACAAGGCTTGTTACCGCCCAGTGTTCACTGGTCATTACTGGTTACTAATGGCAATCAGTTTGACCTAAACACTGGAGAGGAACCTTAATGCCTGGTCGGGAGCCATTGGAAATTAGCTGCCTGTGATTGGTTTTCTGACTTTATGGGGAACTTGGTAGCATTGGTGAGTGTTACATCTTCCCTCACATTTCAAATAGTATCCTCATAAGTACTTACATTTGAAAACATGCAAACTCAGCTAGGATAGGCGCGCATTTATCAGAGATCAGAGTAATTTACAGAGGAAATTTGGTGCTTTTAAATAGCCGACTCTTATTTGACCTAATCAGGATGTCAGATCACTGATGTTAATTGACTTGTTACCTCCCCAGACAAGGAACCCACCCTTGCTCATACTGACTTGCTATTTGTACATGACTAAAACAGATTGCTGATGTATGGTCCTGTGGTGTGACTCTTTATGTCATGGTAGTCGGTGCATATCCTTTTGAGGATCCAGAAGAGCCTAAGAACTTTCGGAAGACAATTCAGGTTATCTTATTTCTTTTCTTTCCTTTGTCATGTTTTAGGTCTTCTAAACTAAAAACTAATACTATGACATCACCTTTGCAGCGTATCTTGAGTGTTCAGTATTCAATTCCAGATAACGTGGACATATCTCCAGAGTGCAGGCACCTAATTTCTAGGATTTTTGTTGGGGATCCTGCGTTGGTGAGTCCTAGGATGTTCAATTCTAGAAACTAGGCTTAGCTATCATATCCTGTATTATGACTTATGTGTACCGTGCCTCTTTGCATTTTCTTCATGTTTTGCTCAAAACTTAACCTGACAATTAAAGTATAACCAGTGAGGGATAACTGCCTTTTTGCAGAGTCTTGAACCCATTAGGGGGGTGAGGGTAGCTTAGAGCTTTTACCGTACAGTAGTGAATTACACCTCTTAGGTTCTTCAACTGCCGCTGGGCTATATGTGGCGATGTGCATGTGTTTTTTACCAGATCAAGCTAGGCTGTTTGTGTTTGTGTTTTTGTAGTTATACTTGTGTCATTGTCCCGTGTTTGCCATCATTGTTCCGCTTGCTGACCTATATAACTGTTTGGCATACTGTAGTATATCTCCTTTGTCATCGTTAGTACGTATTATTTTACTAATTTTAGGCCACCGATTTAACTGTTTGGTATAATATATCTCCTTGGAAGGATCTAGTGTGCAGCCATCAGTTCAACAAAAAGTAGTGCATTTCAGTAGGATGGTTTTGATAAGGGGACCTTCTCTGCTGTCTACACTGCCACCACTTATATTGTCCTTTCTTTGTACTTAGGCATACTCATGTCTAATGCAGTGATACCTTATTTGCATTACATCGTATTTATGTGTATCATTTTCATGACACTGCTGGTGATGATAAATGCAGAGGATAACCATCCCTGAAATACGGAGCCATAACTGGTTCTTAAAGAACCTTCCCGCTGATCTGATGGATGATGATAGCATGAGCAGCCAATACGAGGAGCCTGAGCAGCGAATGCAGACGATGGACGAGATCATGCAAATTCTAACGGAGGCCACCATACCACCTGCTTGTTCTCGTATAAACCACATCCTAACTGATGGATTCGACATGGACGATGACATGGATGACCTTGAGTCGGACTCGGATCTTGATATCGACAGCAGTGGAGAGATCGTGTATGCGATGTGAGCCATCTCTGGCGGCTATCATACCGAAGCAAACCGTAGAAAGCAGCTGAAGGGCACAGGGTGACCTGATATGCTGTACCCTGTCAAAAGAGCTAGCAGCACTTTGAGAAAGAGTCGTTCTGTGTTTTGCAAGCGAAAGTCCCGGTCCTGTTCTGGTTGTAATATAATGGGGGTTAGCCCCTGGAGAAGCATCCTTTCTGTTCCTGTTGTGCTACATATGTGCAAATAGTTCGTACTCCTGTTAATGTGTGAACCTGTGACTGAACTTGGTTTTATTTTATGTTTATTACTGTATATCTATTGACCTGTTCTTTGGGCTACTTTGCCAGAAAAATGCAGGGTAAATTTGATCTAAAATAAATAAATACAGGGGAAGTAAATAACCGTTTTTTCTGTATTCATACACAATCAGTCTATGTATGTCTTTTTGGCAACTGTCACATACAAAATCTAGTTTCCTTTTTATCTTGTACTTTCTCCATTTCAAAATATTTGAAGTTGTAGGTGTCCTAAGTCAAATTTCCGTAAGTTTGAGCAAGTCTATAGATTTTTTTTTACTAACATCCATTATGTTGTATATGTTCCCGTAGGCTTGGTCAAACCTAAAAAAGTTTAATTCAGGACAAAACTAAAACTTCAAATATTTTGAAATGGAGGGAGTGATGATCAATTTTTGTAAGTGTTTTGATGGTGGGTAGTGAAAGTTTCGATCCTTTTGTATGGGCAGAAGGCTTCCATGTTTGGCCATCTTCTCTTAAATCATTATTATGTTTATCTTGTTATGTTAGGTTTTACCTTATGGGACATCACAATTGTTCCACAAAGAAAAAAGAACTAGCATAACATTTTTTAGCGAATTTAGCATCACTTTGGATGTGTCGAGGACCTGCTTCTTTTGTATGAAAGAAAATACTTGTTAAAGCCTCAACCATAAGATAGTCCTTAGATAATTGACAGGGATAGACATAAACAAATATGATACATAAACATTTGCTACAAACCATAAAGATATTGCACTTACCTCTTAACTTAAATATTTGTTTGCAAGGGACAAAATTAATGTGTAATGCACTCCAAGAGCAGATTAACGCTTACATGAGAACTCTTCCACGAAGCTGGTCTAGAACATCACCATAACCGTCAAGACACCAATATGGCTCGGGCACAGACCACCGGTTTCTCTTCTCAGCATTCCCCTTTTTGTCCCTGTCCAGGATAATGGGACCTTTGTCCAATCCTATGTCCAGAAGAGTAAATCCTCTCCTCAAAACTTCTGCAATATTGCTCCTTGGCAGATAAGGAGTTGTCCCACTTTCATCGTAGAAGTTCATGCCGATGAAACTCCCATTTTCAATGCGAATAAGGGGCCCTTCAATGCCAACCTCCTGAATTCGACAAGAGGACGGCTTGAGGTCTTTGCAACCAAGTATCAAACCCCTGTTCTTTTTTCTGTGAGACCTCTTTCTTTTGGCACATTTTCTTCTGTACTTCAAGTTACCCCTTGAGGCCATCAATAACCCATTCATTTCTCTAGTCATACGCCCGATAGCAGCTACCTCCTTAGATTTAGACGGTGTTGTGACCTCGAAGATATATAGTGGACAAACGTCGGTGAGATCATCCTTGAGCCTGACAACGACAATGTTGTAATCTTGATGGCACAGTTCCAATGTCCCCTCCACACGTTGTTCTGGCGGGAGAAACACCTCAATCTCCAAGTTCAGATCAATGTCCCCTTCAACGTCACTGGTTCTAACCAAATTGGCCGAAGTAAGGACAAACTCGCGCCCCCCTCTAGTTATAAGCAAGCCTGTGCAAGCAAAAAACCTAACCGTATCCTTCTCACCCCGTCGCTTGAATGAAGCAATTGAGACAACACTCTTGGATACTCTTTGGACAACTTCTTTTCCGAGTTGATCCCAGATAGACTGGGAGATAGGCTTCTTAACATTGAAAGGATAGCCTTCACAAGCATGAAGTTCACCAAACCGCACTTCAAAGGTACAAACTATTCTCCCGTTGAGCTCAAAGACAAGCGGCGGTGGTAGGGGATAGCCCCAAGATTTTAGAGTATTAGAACTTAGTTTGAATCCTGCAGGGACGACACACTCCACATCTTTAGGCAAGGAATACCCACGGAATTGGGTGGCTTTACTGGTTATCTGAAAATGCTGCAGCCTTTCATGAAGGGACTCCATTGGTAGGAAGGCGAAACCATCTGCTGACAATGTAGTTATCACTCCAGCAAAGTGTCCATTTCCATCACCATCAAGCAACATAACTGGCCCTCCAAGGCCAGCCTCCGTGATATCACAACGGCAGGACACAATGCCATCTCTGAAAACAACGTCAGAGCATTCCGATCTCATCCGAGTGTCGAGGGCGCGTACCCGTGCCCTGGAGCAGATCCACAGGCACGGATGTATCCACATGGTAGACATGTCTTGAGTTGAAGGCCGTGATAACAGCAATGTTTGCTGTTCTATCAAACAGTCCCAAGAACCCATAGATGATGTCACCGTCAGGGACACGCACTCTGACGCTGAAGTTATCGTCCCTTTTCCTCTTGCTCTCGAACTCCAGCGCCAGATTCACCGTGGTCACGAATACGGAATGGCAATCTTCCGGCATTGTACAGCTGTTCCCGAGCACGCGAAGATCATCATCTCTCCATGGAAGAGACCAATGGAGACGACGCTGTCTCTGATAGGATAAGGCAGGATCTCCGGGCCGGTGGTGCCGAATGGCCTCGGATTGAACGGATTGAGCTCTGGATCAGGTTCTTGTTCCTTGAGGCGCTGTAGCTCGGCAAGATACTCCCGTCTCATCTTCTCTTGAACTTGCCACTTCGCTCGTGCAGCATCGGTCAGCACAAACGTCGGCCCGCTGCTGCTGGATCTCTTCTCATCGCTGCTGGTTACAGCATTATCCGTGGGCTTCGAGGCCATGGCGCAGCTTGTCCCCGGCGAGGTAGGGGAGGAGCAGCAGCGGCGGATCTGGAGGAGAAGGATGTCGCCCGTCTGCCGGATCGCGCAACGCCCCTTTCCACGAAAAAAAGAATAAGGATTGCGCAACCCGCCGGCGGCTAGGGTTACGTACGCCTTGAACCTCCGGGCACGGCATGGGCCATGAAGCAACACCATGGGCCTTACTCAGCCCACGACCAGATCGCAGCTGCTGGATGGATGAACGCTGCGCCGTAGGAGGGAGGGAGGCCTGTAGTCCCACATCGGGGAGTTAGGGATGACAGGACATGTTTATAAGAGAATTGGATGGCATGGCCTACGTGCTCTGTTCACGGAGCACACCATCAAACGGTAAAATGGCGACGGATCGTGCGGAATTGCACGATACGCAAATATACCATGGATTAAGGTTAAATCTAGTCGCCATACTTTACCGCCGCGTACGACATGTCCGCTTGCCCTTTTTTTTTAATCTTTTTTTCTTCATCATCCTGGCATTCTAGCGTTTTTTCCCCCTCAGACCCGAAGACACCGCAAAATTAGGCAACTATGCTGACGTCCTCAACGACAACGCAACTTCAACTCTGATGAAGAATTAGGCAAGGCTGGCGTTGCGGAAGATCGCCGAACGGACCATCTGTCGCCCATCATCGTGCACCATCGGGGACCTGCCACCGCAACTTCAACAACAAGCAGCCGAGGCAATCCCACAGACACGCTAAAAAAGAGCTGACTGCCATGACCAATGCCACACCTCCGACAAACCTAACCGCGCACACTACCAGACGGGCACCAGTCGATCATAATGCCGTGCACATCCAGCCTGTAGGAGGCACCAATGGGACAAATATCTTCAAAACGGCGTCCTAAAGAGGGGAAACAGTATTAAACACGACGCCATCATACGACACTGCAACAGGATCTTAGCTTTCACCCGAAGATCTTGATCCGAGAGTAGTGGATGTTGATCCCGACGACACCTCCAAGGAGGATAACGACGCCCATTGCCGCCAACCGGCGAGCACCGGCCAAGCTTTCGCCCGGAGCAACCACTCCCACGCAGTCGGCCAAGGACGACAAATACCTCCGCTGGACCGCGCACCCCCAATGCAGCGAGCACCTTCCTCGCAACCGACAAACGCAGGCTCACTGCACAGGAGTGAGCCCCCTGGCGTCGGGCCTGCACAAGCTAGATCGGGTCCCTGCACCCCGCACAACCACCACGTCCGGAGCGTCCATGCTCCAGCAAGCTCCATCCGGGCACCACCAACAGCCAGCAGTACCCCTCCTGGCCTGCCAGATCCACATCCCCGGGTTGGAGACCAACGTCCAGACCCCACGGTCGAAGCCGTGCCGACGCTCATTGACCACACTCCACCAACACGAGCACCTACTGCTCGCCGGATCCTGATGCGTCTCCTACATATCAATTATTTTTTATTCTTCCATGCTATTATATTATCCATCTTAGATGGTTTATATGCATTATTATGCTATTTTATATCATTTTTTGGGACTAACCTATTAACCTAGTGCCCAGTGTCAGTTGCTGTTTTTTTCTTTACAGAAAATCAATACCAAACGAAGTCCAAATGGAACGAGACATTTTGAGGATTTTTCTTGGACCACAACACACCCTGGAAGCTTCAGGAGGTGGCCAGAAGGGCCACGAGATGACGACAAGCTCAGGGGGCGCGCCCTAGGGGGGAGCCCTCCAGGCTTGTGCCCCCCCCC
>LR880970.1:726728280-726740212 GCA_904067115.1 Aegilops sharonensis
TTCTTCTATAAATACCTAAATATTCCCCGAAGACCAGAGGGCACATCAAAAATACTTTTCCGCCGCCGCAAGCTTCCGTTCTCGTGAGATCCCATCTTGGGGCCTTTTCCGCTACTCTACCGGAGGGAGATTCAATCATGGAGGGCTTCTACATCAACCTTGTCGCCCTCCCGATGATATGTGAGTAGTTTACCACGGACCTATGGGTCCATAGCTAGTAGCTAGATGGCTTCTTCTCTCTCTTTGATCTTCAATACAATGTTCTTGGAGATCTATTCGATGTAATCTTCTTTTGTGGTGCGTTTCGTTGAGATCCGATGAATTGTGGGTTTATGATCAGATTATCTATGAATATTATTTGAGTCTTCTCTGAACTCTTTTATGCATGATGTTTATATCTTTGTATTTCTCTCCGATCTATTGATTTGGTTTGGCAAACTAGAACGAATTTTCTTGCAATGGGAGAGGTGCTTTATAATGGGTTCAATCTTGCGGTGCTCAATCCCAATGACAGAAGGGGACATTACACGTATTTGAATTGTTGCCATTAAGGATAAAAAGATGGGGCTTATTCATATTGATTTGATCTATCCCTCTACATTATGTCATCTTTCTTAAGGCGTTACTCTGTTCTTGTTAACTTAATACACTAGATGCATGCTCGATAGCGGTCGATGTGTGGAGTATTAGTAGTAGATGCAGGCAGGTGTCGGTCTACTTGTCTCGGACGTGATGCCTATATACATGATCATTGCCTTAGATATCTTCATAATTATTCGCTTTTCTATCAGTTGCTCAACAGTAATTTGTTTACCCACCGTATGCTTTGTTTCAAGAGAGAAGCCTCTAGTGAAAACTATGGCCCTCGGGTCTACATTTTATCATATTATTTTCGGATCTACAAAATCAAAAACCAAAAAATACATTGCTGCAATTTATTTAGTTTTATTTTATTTCACACTTTTACTTATCTTTTTATATCTATCATTATCAGATATCATCCTCGCAAGTAACCGTGAAGGGTTTGACAGCCCCTTTATCGCGTTGGGTGCAAGTATTTGTTTGTTTGTGTAGGTGCTATCATTGGAGACTTGTGTGTTCCTCCGACTGGATTGATACCTTGATTTTTAACTGAGGGAAATACTTATCTCTACTTTGCTGCATCACCCTTTCCTCTTCGAGGAAAAAACCAACGCAAGCTTAAGAAGTAGCAGATCCTACGCCATCCGCTACATCCCAGACCACCAGCTGGCCGGATCTGCAAGAGCCCCCTATGTCAGCGGCCATTGGCTCCCCACACGTTGGCTTCCCGCACCACCCGCATGGTGATACGTCTCCAATGTATCTATAATTTTTTATTATTCCATGCTGTTATATTATCATTCTTGGATGTTTTATAATAATTTTATAGTCATTTTATATCATTTTTGGTACTAACCTATTGACATAGTGCCAAGTGCCAGCTGCTGCTTTCTGCATGTTTTTTACATCGTAGGAAATCAATACCAAACGAAGTCCAAACGCAACGAAACTTTTTGTGGATTTTTTTTGGACCAATTGACATCTAGTGGGCCGGAGAAGCACCTAGGGGGTGCTCCAAGGGGAGCACTACCCACCAGTGCGCGCCTGGGGGCCCAGGCGCGCCCAGGTGGGTTGTGCCCACCTCGGGTGCGCCCCCTCGAACCGCCTCTTTGCTCTATAAATACCCCAATATTCTAGAAACCCTAGGAGAGTCAACAAAAATCAATTCGAGCCGCCGCAAGTTCCAGAACCACCAGATCCAACCTAGACACCATCTCGGAGGGGTGCTGAAAGTGCAACTATTCCTGGGTGGTTTTGGTAATTACTAACAACATATATCTCATTGAACTAATGCTACTTCAAGATGATTATTTTAGGAAGTTCAATGATTGGCATGGCATGGACTAGGAATGTGGACCCCTCAAAATGCTAAGGATACATATTGGCTCAAGCTCAAGACTCTACATTTCCATTTTAGTGATCCAAGATCACATTGAGTCCATAGGAAAAGCCAATACTACTAAAAGGGGATGAGGTGTTGCTTAATGGCTTGCTTGCTCAAAGTGCTTAGTGATATGCTCCAAATCCCTCAACCACTTTCTCATATCCACATATGTCCCAAACCAAAAGTCAAACTCGGCCCCACAGATTTGTTCTATCCGGCGCCACCGAGTTCATTTGACATAGCCACTGCCAGAAACCCTAGTCACTTCGGTCTCAACGATAGGGATCTCGGTCTCGCCGAGATGGGATTGCAAACTCTCTGTTTCCCTTCGTAACGTTTAGGTCCAACCGAGATGAGCGATCGGTCCCACCGAGTTTGCAATGCAAACTCTCTTTTTCCTTTTCATAATGTTTCGGTCTCACCGAAATGAGCGAATCGGTCCCACCGAGTTTGCCTGACCAACTCTCTGTTTGCCTATTACAGAAATCGGTCCCGCCGAGTTTGTGTGATCGGTCTCACTGAGATTACGTTATGCCCTAACCCTAGTGAAATCGGTCCCACCGAGTTGACAGGTCGGTCCCACCGAAAAGCCTAACGTTCACATTTTGAACTAAAATCAGTCCGACCGAGTTTCATGATTCGGTCCTATCGAGTTTGGTGATTTGTGTGTAACGGTTAGATTTTGTGTGGAGGCTATATATACCCCTCCACCCACTCTTCATTCAAGGAGAGAGCCATCAGAACGTGCCTACACTTCCAGCATACATTTTCCGAGAGAGAACCACCTACTCATGTGTTGAGACCAAGATATTCCATTCCAACCACAAATCTTGATCTCTAGCCTTCTCCAAGTTGCTTTCCACTCAAGTCATCTTTGCACAAAATCCAAATCTGTGAGAGAGAGTTGAGTGTTGGGGAGACTATCATTTGATTCATCATCAACACACCATCTATTACCTTTTGGAGAGTGGTGTCTCCTAGATTGGTTAGGTGTTACTTGGGAGCCTCCGTCAAGATTGTGGAGTTGAACCAAGGAGTTTGTACGGGCAAGGAGATCGCCTACTTCGTGAAGATCTACCCTAGTGAGGCAAGTCCTTCATGGGCGATGTCCATGGTGGGATAGAGAAGGTTGCTTATTCATGGACCCTTCGTGGGTGGAGCCCTCTGTGGACTCGCGCAGCCGCTACCCTTTGCGGGTTGAAGTCTCCATCAACGTGGATGTACGATAGCACCACCTATCAGAACCACGCCAAAAATCTCCGTGTCTACATTGTGTTTGCTCCCTCTAACTCCTCCCTTTACCTTCATGTGCAATAATTTACATTCCACTGCTATACTCTTAGAATTGCATGTGTAGGTTGATTTCTTGACTTGTGCTAAGTTGCTAAAATCTGCCAAGACTTAAAATTGGGAAAAGGCTAGATTTTTATTTGGTCAAGTAGTCTAATCACCCCCCTCTAGACATACTTTTGATCCTACAAGTGGTATTAGAGCTTTGGTCTCCATTTGCCTTGATTTCCATAGCTTTTGGTGATCATAGCCTTGGTTTCACAACCTAGAAGAGTATGGCGTCTAGCAAGGGAAATTACCACCGTAGAGGTCCTTACTTTGATGGTACTAATTTTGCTAGTTGGAAGCATAATATGAAAATACATATTCTTGGACATAACCCCGCCGTTTGGGCTATTGTGTATATTGGCTTGCAAGGTGAATTCTTTGATGGGAGAGAACCGAACCCTGAAGCTACCGCGGAAGAGTTGAAGATGCTGCAATACAACACTCAAGCTTGCGATATCCTCTTCAACGGATTGTGCCCCGAAGAATTCAACAAAACCAGTCGTCTTTAGAATGCAAAGGAAGTTTGGGATACTTTGATTGATATGCACGAGGGTACCGACTCCGTCAAGGAATCCAAGTTGGATGTGCTTCAAAGTCAACTTGACAAGTTCAAAATGAAGGATGGTGAAGGTGTCACTGAAATGTACTCTAGGCTTGCTCTCATCACAAATGAGATTGCCGGCTTAGGAAGTGAAGAGATGACCGATAGATTCATCATCAAGAAGATCCTAAGAGCCTTGGATGGAAAATATGATACCGTGTGCACATTGATCCAAATGATGCCAAATTACAAAGATCTCAAGCCTACGGAAGTCACTGGAAGAATTGTTGCTCATGAGATGTCACTCAAGGATAAGGAAGAGCTTCACAACAAGTCAAGTGGTGCTTACAAATCCTCATGTGATGCTCCTACATCATCAAGTGAGAAACAAACCTTCAATGAGCAATTGAGACTAATGGTGAATAATTTCAACAAGTTCTACAAGAGTAGAAGCAAGGAAAGAAGTTCCAAGTCAAGGTCCTACAATGACAAAAGATCTTCGAGTCGTGAATGTAATTGCTACAAATACGGAATACCAGGACACTACTCCAACGAGTGTACAACCCCATACAAAAGAAGATAAGATTCACCCAAAAGGAGAAGTAGAAGAGAAGAATCACCACCAAGGGAGAGAAGGAGTAGAGATGATCGTTATGAACAAAGAACCTCTCACACAAGCAAGGATTCGGAAAGGAAGGATAAGTCATCAAGGAGCTACACAAAACAAAGACATCAAGCTCACGTTGCTGAATGGGTATCCGGCTCAGATTCCGACCACCACTCCGAGAGAAGTTATCACTCCGACTATGAATATACTAAAGATGAAGGTGCTGCCGGTCTAGCACTTGTGTCAGCCAACTCCTACGACATATTTGACTCACCAAATGAAGGAATTGGAAGATGCTTCATGGCTAAAGGCCCAAAGACATAACACCCCGAGTATGTTGATTTCAATAGTGATGAACATGATTTTCTAGGAGATGATGATTTACTTGTTGACAACTCTAGTGATGAAAACTATGATGAACTTGCTATTAATCATGCTAATCAAGATAAAAGGAATGACGATGATAAGAAGGAGATTGAGCGTCTATCTAAAGAACTAAACACTCTTAAGTTAGCTCATGAAACTACCTTGGAAGATTATCGAGAACTTTTAAAGACTCATGAGAAGTTACGCTTTGAAAAGCTCAACCTTGAGCAAGAGCATGGGTTCTTAAAAGCAATCAATGATGATTTCACGAGAAAAGTTCTTCTTACATTGCCAAGCGTTTACTCTTGTCTACTTACATGCCACAAGTAAAATCTAGCAACAAGAACAAGAAAGATTCTTCTTCTAGTAGTAACAGTAATCATGCTAAATCCAATGTTGTTGCTTCTAGTAGTTCTCTTGATTCCACTAATGATTCTCTTAGCCAAGTTAAACTTGAGCAAGAAAATAGCTTATTGAAGGGAATTATAGAGAAAGGTGTTTACAAGAGCCTTGCCGGAAGTAAGCAATTTGAGGAAGTTGTACGCAAGCAAGGAAGTCACCGGAAGAATCAAGGTGTTGGTTTTGAACGAAAGTTCAATTCCAATGGAGTTGAGTGGGAAGAAGATCAATACCCCAAGACGAAGTTTGTTCATCAACAAGAGAAGTATGATCCTACTTCTTTCCAAGGGACACAAGCTCAAGATGATCTTTCACCAAAAGACCACAAGCAAAAAGGCAAGGAAAGCTTCAGGAGGAGATTGATGCATTTGAAGAAGCTCCCAAGGCCTTGCTCAAGTGGGTTCCTAAGACTACATCAAGTTCTACTTCATCAAGTATGACTACAACTCCAAGGATTCCCATCAAGATGATGTGGATCCCGAAGAAGAAGAACTAGAGAGTTCTCGAGGGTGACTCCGCCAACATACTTCACTCATATCATCTTGGCAAGGACAAGTGCAAACAACTTCCACATCTTGCACTAGTTCAATGAGTCACAAACCCTCTTGTTGGTAAGACAAGGGACAAGGTAACCTAATGCTTTCATGGACATCATCTTGTGTGAACATCACTCTGTCTATGGATATCCTTGTTTGTTCCTTGTGGGACTAACCCATGTAGGTATTGAAAGTGCAACTCACTCCAATGGATTGCTCCAACTGATCTACATCAACATTAAGCATCCACATCTTCAACATCTACATGAAGTCATCATCGACAAAACCCAAGGTTAGTTCATCCCTCTTAGGGGGGATATCACATCTAGGGGGAGCTTTACTCTAAGAATTTAGCTAAAGCAACTCTAATGGTGTGAACACAACAATTCTTTATGTAAAAGTGGTAACCCCACTTGTGCTTAAACGATGAGTATGACCTATGATCAAATGTTGTCATTTGATTCCTAAGTCAATATACTCATATATAGATGACCTAGTCATAGCCAATTGCTTGATAGATGCTAGAGTTTTTGTGCATGCTTTACCACATATTTCATTTGCCATTTTATTACGTGAGCATGTTGATTGCATATTTTCCCCATTCGAGGACATCCACTTGTTGTTTTGCTTGTTTGGCTCTTTCTCTTTTGCCAAGTGGATGGACAAGAATGCCTAAGAACCTCCTCTAGCTATCTATGCTTTTCTCGTCTCAAACTCTATTCATGCTACATCACAAAATTTGATCAAGTCAGATTCGAACCACTCTGTGTGAGGAGCACTAGGAGTCCCCGATTCGTCATAGACTCAAACTTCCAAAACCTCTGTGTGCACTTCGGCCTGACCGATTCATCCACTTCGGCCACACCGAGTTCACTGAGTTGATCTAGGTTTTCAATCTCGGTACAAACGATTTGAACTTTTCGGTCACACCGAGTTGCAGTAACCGCTTGCGATTTTGCATCTCGGTGCCACCGAGTTGTTCCACTCGGCCACACCGACAGGGTCAGGATATATATACCCACAGGTGAGATTTTGTAAATTTCTTAAAAACCCTCCATCCCACGCGTGTCCTGCTCTACCGACTCGGGTCTCCGGATCGTCTTCTCGTTGCCAGGAACCTCCCGCCGCTGGTTTCTGTCGCCCTCAATGGGATTCTGCTCCACCATTGCCGCCGTAGCGAACTCACCGCCGAACTAGGGTATGAGTTCGATCCTTTGTGCTAATTCCTTACTCTAATTCCTAGCACATTGCTTTGCCATGATCATTACCACGTATGAAATCAATCTATCCAGAGAAATCAACCCTCATATTAGGTTTGATTCAAAAATTTAGGGTTAGGTCTCCGCCGAACTCATCTTGGACCGACCAAGTTATAGAAATCGGTCTCACCGATTTGGCTTAGGCCATTGCACTTGCACTTTTCGGTCTGACCAAAAGTTGCAAATCGGTGCGACCGAGTTCAATTCTTAGTGAAACCCTAGCAATCTCGGAGCCACCGAACCGTGACTCGGTCTGACCGAGTTCACTAGTTTAGATTCCAAAAGTTGCTTTGGTATCACCGAGTTTAACAAATCGGTAGCTCCAAAATGATTTCTGTGGAGAACTAAAACAAAGTTTTTGACTCATCTGTTTTGCAAAAACTCTGCATGCTCATCCACTCTATCTCATCTATATCTATTCACAGGGTCTGCTGTCAGTTTGCTTGCCAAAATGTCTGACCAGAGTGATAGCCAGAACAAATCAGAAGAGCAAGTGCACATGAGTGAGGGCACTAGTCCCTCAAGCAGCTCTGATGATGGCAGCAGGAGCACTCCAATTAATTTGCCCAAGGCAGCCATCAGATCAAGAAAGAAGAGAACCTCAGACTCTGAGGATGAGGACTATGTGGCTACTGAGGAGGAAGTGAGCTCAAAGAAGAAAGTTCTAAAGAAGGAATATGGTACTACTGCTACAACAAAGCCTGGTATGCACAAGAAGGCACCTGCCAAGAGAGTGCCAACATCCAAGCCAAGGAAAGCCGCAATAGAAGATACTATGGAGTTCACACTTCAACCTAAAGGGACTGGTGAAGGCAAGAAGAGGAAAGAGAGAGACAGGAAGACCATTGCCAGAGTCATTGGGAAGCCCTCCATGATGAGAGATTCAGCCGATGATGAAGAAGAGGAAGAGGATGTTGCACCAGCATCCAAGTCTCAAAAGCTGATGGCGGATGCCATCAAGTCTGGGGCTGCTCCTTCAAAGCCCAAGACTGCCCCCAAAGCTGCTGCTCAAGCCACCAAGTCTGCACCCAAGAGAAGCACAAGGAACATTCCAGCTGCAGAAAAGAACAAGGCCCCAGTGCCTGAGATGGATGAAGAAGAAGATGATGAAGCCCAAGTGCTCAGGAAACTGAAACCAAAGATACCAGACCATGATGATAGCCATCCAGTGGCAGAGGATATGAACATCAGGAAGGATGCAGGTCTGAGACTTTGGAGACAAAGTGACCCATATGTTGTGAGGAGGAGGACTGCAGTGGACTACAGGTTCCACACCAAAGAGGAACAAGATTTCTATGAAACTATTCTGCTTGACAAGAAGCCCATAGTTTGTAATATGAAGTGGGTAGATTGGGAATACATTGATGAAAATAAAGATCACTTTCCAGGAGTGCATGAAAGTTTCAAATCATGTGGTGTTGACAAGTTTGTGGGTTAGAAGCTCACCAAATGGAATGATGAACTCATCATGCAATTCTACTCCACAACTCATTTTTATCCAGATGGTAGGATTGTATGGATGTCTGAAGGTACAAGGTACCAATCAACTATTGATGAGTGGGCCAAATTGATAAATGCCCCTGAAGAGCATAAGGATGATTTGGATGTATATGCCAAGAAGAAGAAAGACCACAACTCTATGGCCAGCATGTACAAAGAGATCCCAGACAAAGCATTGGATACACATAAGCTTGGATCTGTACATTACCTGTTGTCAGGATTAGCTACAATCAACACAATATTGAGGCATACATTGTTGCCCAAATCTGGAGATCATAAGATGATCAGAGTCCATTCAATCAACTTGCTGCAGATATTTGATGTGCCACAGAAATTCAAGGTCATGAGCCTGATTGTTGAAACAATCAAGAGGACAACTGCTGATCAGAAGAGATCTTGTGGGTATGCTCCACATATTGAGGTGCTCATCAACTCCAAGATGGGCACAGACACTTATCTTTTGGACAAGGAGCATCTACCTTTGAGACCAGATCGTGAGGACAACACTGTTGTGATGAATGAAGATGATCCCACATCTGTGAAAGCACAAGAGAAGAGAGAGAAGGCAAGGGTTGAGAAGGCTCCACAGATGCCAAGTGTTGAAGAGGCATCTCAAGTGTTCCTAAAGTCAAAGCAATATCAAATTGCTTATTTGATTCAAGAAACTTTGAGGATTGAGAAGGGCTTGGCCACCCTGACTCAGAATCAAGAGAGCTTGGAGAGGATCATTGAACAAAAATTCTATGATCTTGATCTGAAAGTGACTGAGATGTAGACAGCTGTTGAGCAGCTCTAGGAGGAAGCAGAGGAGAATAAAGGGAAGGCTACCACAGATGCCTTTGTGAGAGTGCCTAGAGGTCAGAGGTCTGCTGCAGTGCCCATGGCTGACACCAGAGCAACTACTTCAGCACCAGCAACAACAGCTTTAGTGCCTGTTGGAGATATGCCCTAGAGCCAATCATGTATGATGATATTTCCTATGTGTTTATGAATAAAGATAGTCCTTGGACATTATCAATGATGTGTATCAGCAAGTACGTGACTTGTTTGCGGGACTATGCATTGAATGATGACTGTCCTAAAAGGTCCCTAGTCGAAAGGGTTGTGTGGACGCGCAGCCGACTAGACTAGCATATGACACGGTCGATGGCTCGGTCTCACTAGCCATGGAGCATTGGATGCTAACCGGATAATATGGACTTGGAAAGGTCTGATCGGATTCGACATAGTCGGATCCGAGTCGAGATAAGGTCCGAGTCGGACAGACCCAACTATGAGACGCAGCGATATGTCATCTGTGAGTCTCTAGTACAACATACGTTCTATGTCCTAAGACCTGAGGTGATGCATGTACTCGAGATGGTGATAGACTTGCTTGGGCCGACCAAATGCTACTCCGTGACTGGGTAGTTACAAAGGTAGGTTTCGGGTTTGTCCAATCCCATGCTGCGAGACATGGTCGAGCAAGATGGGATTTGCCCCTCCGATCAGGAGACATATACTCTGGGCCCCTCGTGTGATCCGACCAGGAACAGCACGGCCATGCGACAAGGATTATGAGATAATCCGGATAGTGGTCGGTATCACTGGAACGAGAAAGAGGTCGGGTTAGCACAAGGATGACAGTCTCGCCTTGAGCCCGACAACATATATCGTGCGGCAAAGGGAACAGAAGTGTGACACGTTGTACAGGTTCGCCTAACCAGCTTCATCGTCTGCTTGGTGGTCGGCACGCCTTGCTAGAGGCCGCTACCAACCGTACAGGTCGGAGGTGATCCGAACTGTGACCAAGCCGACTTGAACCTAATGGGTCGCGCGCTTAAGGGAAGGAACCTACGAGGTCAGTTCGTAGGACACTGGTCGGATGTGATCCGAACTGGACTAGGAACGTGACCGAATAGACTTTGGGCTTTAGGGTCCGTGCGAGGCCCAAGTGTTGAGCCCGCGACGGACGCCTATATAAAGTGGAGGTGCGGCACACTCAGTCGGTTTATCGCTTCGGCGCTGCGACTAGGGTTTGCATGTGTTGCGAATAGCCATCTTCACTCGCCGCCGACTGTGTGATCGGACCTGGCAGTCCGCCGCACGGTGTTCCTCCTGCACGCGCGGATACCGTTAGAGGCGGTGCACTTGCGCAGCTCCGGCGAACTCGTACGTGGGATCGGACGACCGGCCGCTCGAGGGAGATCGAACGAGAAGGAGACGATCCACGCGGACGCGCTGCCCCAACTCTTCTTCCGCTGCACGGCACTGCGCGTTTAGTGGTAACGAACTGTGATCCATCTCCCGTAGCATGTTCCTGGATGTTCTACGCGTAGGAATTTTTAATTTGCAGTCGACGCACCCTACCGTAGAACCCAACAGTGGTATCAGAGCCTCTGCTATAGGATTTGGATTCAGATCGTATGCATATTAGATATGTGGAGGTGGCAGATGAGATCTGTTGTCCTTGAAGAGATCGGGTATGTGCACGGTTGATGTGATCAACTGCACATGGGAATCGTTGAGGCTATGTTTTCTGTAAATCGGGATCGATGAGGTCGTGACACGATCTACCCCTACCGGTCGGTCATCCGCCATCGGGGTTAACAGTGAAACGTAAATCCGAATCGGCTTCGCGATGATCGATAAGATCGGTCAGATCAGAGAATTCGGCGTGATCGGAGTTCAGATGTGATCTGCCGTGTGCGTAGCGCCGTGTATTTCGTACCCGACACACAAACTGGTAGAATGCGATTCTATGCATAACTTTGTTTTGCAGGTTTGATGTGAATAGTATGGCTCATGTGTATGTGATGCATGTGTGTAATTTATACGTGGCCTGCGTGTCATGTTTGTCAGCCGGCAGGAGCCAAAGTGCTGTCATTATATTGTATAACGACCTGCGTGTCGACTTGTGACTCTATGTAAAATTCATTACTAGTTGTAGTAGTTGGATAATAGAGATCAGGTTGGTGGCTTGGCGTCCCGGCGTGACAAACAAGATGGAGTTCGTAGATGGTCATCGGAGTCGGAGCCGACCTGGAGGAACGTCCATGAAGGAGCCATACTATTTCACAATATGTGTTACTTTGTGATTGTTATGCTTCTTTGTTTCTATGCATGTTAAAATGATAGAATGATCCCTCATGAATATCAAGCGAATTGCCATCCCCGATGTTGCACCTTCGCACGTCAAGTACGTCTAGTAGTGGGCTCATAAAATTGGGGTGCTGCTGGGTGTCCTTGAACTGAAGGGTTCGTGTCGGACACGGACATGCACTGCATCAGGTTAACTTGACAAGGCTATCAAAACGGTTTTGGGCCTTGTGGCAAAGAAGGTTGGGAGCCGGGGTATGAGATACCTTCCCGACCGACAGGAGTCGTATAGAGATACGATTAGCAAGGAGTTGCTTACCGTATAGGTATGTTGGCTAGCAG
>LR880970.1:726797716-726812033 GCA_904067115.1 Aegilops sharonensis
TTTCCTGATGATCAGTAGTGGAGCCCAGTTGGGACGATCGGGGATCTGTGTAGCATTTGGGGTATCTTCTTTTATTTTGGTTCCGTAGTCGGACCTTGAGTGTAATCTGAATGATGGATGTTTATTTATGTATTGTGTGAAGTGGCGACTGTAAGCCAACTATGTATCTCTTTCCCTTATGTATTACATGGGTTGTGTGAAGATTACCTCACTTGCGACATTACTTTCAATGCGGTTATGCCTCTAAGTCGTGCTTCGACACGTGGGAGATATAGCCGCATCGAGGGCGTTACAGCACCGTTGCGAAAGTTCTTCGTGCTGAGACACCACGTGATGATCGGGTGTGATAAGCTCTACGTTCAAATACAACGGGTGCAAGACAGTTTTGCACACGCGGAATACTCGGTTAATCTTGACGAGCCTAGCATATGCAGATATGGCCTCGGAACACAGAGACCGAAAGGTCGAGCATGAATCATATAGAAGATATGATCAACACAGTGATGTTCACCATTGAAAACTACTCCATCTCATGTGATGATCGGACATGGTTTAGTTGATATGGATCACGTGATCACTTAGATGATTAGAGGGGTGTCTATCTAAGTGGGAGTTCTTGAGTAATATGATTAAACTGAACTTTAATTTATCATGAACTTAGTCCTGGTAGTATTAGCATATCTATGTTGTAGATCTATAGCTCACGTTTAGCTCCCCTGTTTTATTTTTGATATGTTCCTAGAGAATACTAAGTTGAAAGATGTTAGTAGCAATGATGCGGATTGGATTCATGATCTGAGGATTATCCTCATTGTTGCACAGAAGAATTATGTCCTTGATGCACCGCTAGGTGACAGACCGATTGCAGGAGCAAATGCAGATGTTATGAACGTTTGGCAAGCTCGATATGATGACTACTTGATAGTTTAGTGCACCATACTTTACGGCTTAGAATCGGGGCTTCAAAGACGTTTTTGAAACGCCATGGAGCATATGAGATGTTCCAAGAGTTGAAATTAGTATTTCAGACTCATGCCCATGTCGAAAGGTATGAGACCTTTGACAAGTTCTTTGCCTACAAGATGGAGGAGAATAGCTCAGCTAGTGAGCATGTGATCAGATTATCTGAGTACTACAATTGCTTGAATCAAGTGGGAGTTAATCTTCCAGATAATATAGTAATTGACAAAGTTCTCTATTCACTATCACCAAGTTACTATGTGACAGCCTGATTTTTGGCCCTTTCTTTTTCTTTTGTTTTTCTGAGGTTTTTACTTGAGTTTTCTTTTTCCGTGGTTTTGTGGTCTGGAAACTGAAGAAGATGCCCTCTTCTTTGTTTCCAGAGTGGCTTGTCATTCCCAAATCCTTCCCTAGACCCTGTCCCAATATTCTTTTCATTGGGAATATTCCTTTTCTATTAAAGGAATAACTCAAATTGCCCTAGGTTGTGAAGCAACCTTTATTTCCATCACTCCTAAAATTCCCAAATAATTCTCATAAATTGTTTGGGTCATATCTTTCCAAAATATGGCAAAATGTTTCATTTGTCATGTTTATCATCATGCTCAAATAATTCATTTCCTATTCTGCCCTAAATGGCATATTGTGAAGCAAGTGATATTTTCCTTTTCCCAATTGACCTCAAACTCCTTGGACACCTTTTCCTGTCCATATCATTGCCACGTACCAAAATGCAACCTCATTTGGCTAGTAATTATTTAATTATGATTTTCCAAAGTTTCTATCCAGAAAGAAGCTTTGTGAAGGAGGTGCAAGCTAGGGATATCCAAATGAGTTGCCATTTTTCATGATCCCTCATATCATCATATCATAGCCCTCCACCAAAGTAGAGCTCATTTCATGCCTCCATGAGAGCTCATCTTTAATTCTTTGATTCTGTCCAAAATTTCAGTTTGTGAAGCAAGTATATTTTATCTTGCTGCATTATGGCTGCCAATTTTTCTAGGCCTTCTATTATCCATATAACCTACCTCCACCCATTTTGGGCATGGTTCATCAAGCCATTATTCCTCTAGAATGTTTGCAAGTTTCTGTCCAAAGGAGATGTTTGTGAAGCAAGTACCAGTTTGGCTTGGCCAATTGGTACGAGACTTTTTGAGCATCTTCATAGGACCAAATGACTCTGCCTTGCCCAATTTGAGCTCAGTTTGACACTCCATGTGAGTGCACCTTCCTGATCAAGTTTCTGGACCAAAAATGCAGTTGCAAAGCAACCCTATAATTTATTGGTCCATTTCTTCTCTAAATCTCCAGTATTGTTGTTCTTCCTTAGTTAAACCTCCCAGAGAACTCCTTTGACCCCAATCAAGTCTTTGTGGATCAGCAGTGCTTGTCCAAGTTTACTGCAGTAAACTTCAGAGCTTGATTACCATTTAACCACAATGCCATTTCTTACCATTTCACCTTAGTTGAAACTTAACTTGGAAGGACTTCACCACATACATGGTTGGCAGTCCTCCAGTGCCCTCCCTGTGCGTTGTCTCGTGGTGACCGCGTAGCTGGCATACAGTTTCACGCGCTCTCTGCGCAGTGGCCGCGTCCAGGGCATCGTTTCTGCTTCGTCCTCTTCCCCCTCGTCGTCTTAGCGCGCATGAGCATGTCCCTTGGCTTCACCTCGTTGTCGCAGATCACCTGGACCCCGCTCCCCCTCCGGCAGCTTCCTCATCGACGCAAGCCGCCGCGTGCCCACGGGCGCACAGTGGCGGTTTGGCTCGGTTCGTCGCCGTCGTCATCCTCCCTGCACTCCCTTGGCCACCTCTTCCCCATGAGCTCTCCCTCCTGTGCCCCCATCGTCGCCTACCCCAGAGCTCGAGCGCGTGCACACGCGTCTGCCACATCGGACACGCGTCCGCAGCGATGCCAGCGTGACTCCCTTCCCCTCGGCCATATAAGCCACCCCGCGGCCTCCGAACACTCGAACCTCTCTCCCTCACTCCCAGCAACCTTCCTGACCACTCCAATCGCTCCCGGAGCCTCTCCTCGTCAACCATGGCCACTGCAGCCGCCGTCGGGCTCCGCTCGAATCCGAGCAGCCCCGGGCTCCTCCCCTCCTACTTCCACCTCTAGAGGCCCCAATCCACACCCTAGATCCACCCCAGTACTCCCAGTCCTCCTCCGGTGGCCTCTTGCCAGGAGTTCTCCGATGGCCAAAGCCCCTGTCTGCCGGCGCCAAGCTCGTCGTTGTCTCGGGTCCTCCCACCGGCCGTGGATAGGATCTTTGGATGCATCGTTGAGCACTGAATCCATCCATAGCCGGAGCCTCGCCGGAGATGCCCTGTAGCTCCGGCAGGCTTCGTCGGGCCCGGCTCTGCCTCGGCCAGGCGCGGGCGCGAGCGAGGATAAGAAGGAGACGACGACCCCTGCCAGCTGGCCGCGGGCCCCGTGCGTCAGCCCCTCAACCCCGTTGACCCCACCGTCCACGTTAGATAAGTGGAAACGCGTTTCGTCTAAATATGTTTGCGTTTACTGAAAGCGTATTTCTGTCTTAGTTCGGTGGTAAATGCATTTTCTTTATGGGAAAGCGTATTCTCATTTAACTATGGCTAGAAATATGTTTTCTCTGCTGTGAAAGCATATTTTCTGAGAATGCGTTTTCTGTTTTTCAGCTCAGGGGCCTGTTTGTAGAGTTATTTTTATAGATTGGTCCCTGAACTTCGTCGGGCTATAACTTTTTGCTCGCAACTCCGTTTGAGGTGAATCCAAAGCCCACTTCTTCGCTTCGTCGAGCCCGTTCTGTTGGAATCATTCTTATTATGTTTCAACATTCTGAAAATGACAATTTTTCCCTTGCACATAAACAGCCCCTCCGAGAGAGAACTGTTTCCGGCAAATCTTTCCGCGGCTTCACCGCATTTCTCCCCGGTGCCTTCTTCACCCCCAGGCAAGCCACAATACCCAATTGCATGATAGTCATGTAGTAGCCATGGTTTTAAACTTGAATATTTATTAAATGTTTGTTTAAAATATGGTTATCGTTGTTTCAGTAATGATTCTTGGTTAGTGCTTACTTTCTTGCTATGTGGTTATGCACCTGGTTGTCATGCTCTCCTAGTTGCTAGTATTCCTTACATATGCTTATGCTTGCTAGTAGTACATGTTGATGTTGGTGATGGTTTTCGGTGCATGACGGCCATCTGTCCCGAGTACCGTTGTTATACATGTTCCATTGCATCCAGTTGGTTAAATGCTTGCATGATGACATTGTTGATATGTTCTTGCATGATATTTATTATTGATGCTAGTGGTCATGCTATGTTTCGGAGAAGTATGTACTTATGATGTTCATGGTAGTCAGTATGCCATGCTTAGTTGGATATGATTCATTGTTGATATGGTGGATAGTTATGTGGTTCTCTCATGATTATGTTGATATCATGCTCATGCATTGTAATTGCATCATGTATTTTATCATGGCTCAACATATTGCATTCAAGTTTAACCGAATTAAATTGAACTTGAACAACTGTTGGCTGAGTCATGGTGCCACCATATCGAACTGACCAGTGCAACCACGCTTACCTTTATGGAAAGGTCCTAACTGGGTCTATTGTCATGCCTCTCGCCGGTGCCTCCAACAAGGGAAGGTTATGGGCGTGCGGTACCCTGGCGCAGTAAGCAGACATAACCTTATGTGCCCGTTGTTGTTGTTATGGATCTGGTCCCCGTGAGGGACGGTCCCCGTGAGGGACGTTTTGGCCACGACGGTGGTCGTTGTGTCTTTGGTAGACACGGGGCCACCCAGGACTAGCCCAGTGGGGAGTAAGTCGGAGTGGCTGGGAGAGTGTCATGGCAGTAGATCGGTTTTGTCGGAACGCGGTTGGTCCACCCGAATGGGAGTGCGAGGCCATGGGTTCCGTGGTATGGGTACAGTGTACTAACCTATGCAGAGTGTATATTAAATCTATCGATAACCGCGCCCGCGGATAAGGGCCCAGTTCGTGTCTGTCACACTGTGAGTTAACAGTAATAATAATAATGTGCTTAATAACAACCCTGGTTCGATGATGAGATAAGTTGGTTGTGATCGCCGGAAAGATCACCGTTTGAGACCAAGTGTTGGTCATGGTTGTGATCACCGGAATGATCACCGTGGTATCGAGGATATCGAGCTATTGGATATTCGTGATGTTGTGCGAGAATCATGGGTAAAGATCAAGCTCCTTGTGGTCATTTGATGATTACTACGATATTGTTTATACCAAGCTTGATTTGATCCTGAGATGATCGTGTAATGTCCGAGGTTGGTAAGTGATGCATGTGATGGTTACGAGGTAACCCGAACAGAATAATGGTGCATGTAGTGTCATCTTGTTGCATGCTAGTATCATCAGATTTATATGTTCATGCCATGATCATATTGTTCTAGCGATATTATGTTCATGTTGTTCATGCCATGTTATCCTAATGATCTCATGATAATTCCTGCTTAACCTGTAATTGCCATGTTGTTGTTTGTCTTGAATGCTTCTGGTTATTGTGAGCTTGCAATTACATTCAATGTACCGACCTGGCATGTCATGCCAGTTTGCAGGTCGTGCCTGGATTGCTTGCTTGTTTGGTGTTGTTCTCGTGTTCGTGAGCTAGGATAAACGTTCCAGCCAGAGTCCCTACGGATTGGAGTCCATCATCGCCGTTCGTTGTTCTGCTGCCAGTAGTTGTTCCGCTGCTTCGAGTTGTTATGCTGCTTGTATAGAGCAACCGTGGTTGGCATAGTGCCGCCGTACCGATGTTATTCATTGTAATATCGGAACCCTTGTATTCATATTCGTGTTGTAATAGAGAGCTGGTTTGTTATATACTAAGCAGTGCCTTATTCCAGAAGACTTCACCTCGATCTCTGGGCTGGAATACGGGGCGTTCCGGTTTTCTCTGAGCCGGGGTGCCACATACTAGAACTTAGTGATGAACTATAATATGCAAGGGATGACGAAAGTAATTCCCAAGCTGTTCGTGATGCTGAAATCGACGAAGGTAGAAATCAAGAAAAGCATCAAGTGTTGATGGTTGACAAGACCACTAGTTTCAAGAGAAGGGCAAAGGGAAGAAGGGGAACTTCAAGAAGAACGACAAGCAAGTTGTTGCTCAAGTGAAGAAGCCCAAGTCTGGACCTAAGCCTGAGATTGAGTGCTTCTACTTCAAAGGGACTGGTCACTGGAAGCGGAACTGCCCCAAGTATTTGGCGGATAAGAAGGATGGCAAGGTGAACAAAGGTATATTGGATATACATGTTATTGATGTGTACTTTACTAGTGTTTATAGCAACCCCTCGGTATTTGATACTAGTTCAGTTACTAAGAGTAGTAACTTGAAACGGGAGTTGCAGAATGAACAGAGACTAGTTAAGGGTGAAGTGACAATGTGTGTTGGAAGTAGTTCCAAGAATCATATGATCATCATCGCACACTCCCTATACTTTCGGGATTAGTGTTGAACCTAAATAAATGTTATTTGGTGTTTGCGTTGAGCAAAAATATGATTTGATCATGTTTATTTTAATACGGTTATTCATTTAAGTTAGAGAATAATTGTTATTCTGTTTACATGAATAAAACCTTCTATGGTTATACACCCAATGAAAATGGTTTGTTGGATCTCGATCGTAGTGATACACATATTCATAATATTGAAGCCAAAAGATGCAAAGTTAATAATAATAGTGCAACTTATTTGTGGCACTGCCGTTTAGGTCATATTGGTGTAAAGCGCATGAAGAAAATCCATGTTGATGGGCTTTTGGAATCACTTGATTATGAATCAGTTGATGCTTTTGAACCATGCCTCATGGGCAAAGATGACTAAGACTCCGTTCTCCGGAACAATGGAGCGAGCAACTGACTTATTGGATATAATACATACTGATGTGTGAGGTCCGATGAGTGTTGAGGCTCGCGGCGGGTATCGTTATTTTCTGACCTTCACAGATGATTTGAGCAGATATGGGTATATCTACTTGATGAAACATAAGTCTGAAACATTTGAAAGTTCATATAATTTCAGAGTGAAGTGGAAAATCATCGTAACAAGAAAATAAAGTTTCTACGATCTGATCGTGGAGGAGAATATTTGAGTTACGATTTTGGTCTTCATTTGAAACAATGCGGAATAGTTTCGCAACTCACGCCACGTGGAACACCACAGCGTAATGGTATGTCCGAACATCGTAACCGTACTTTATTAGATATGGTGCGATCTATGATGTCTCTTACCGATCTACCACTATCATTTTGGGGTTATGCATTAGAGACAGCTACATTCACGTTTAAATAGGGCACCATCTAAATCCATGGAGATGACACCGTATGAACTGTGGTATGGCGAGAAACCTAAAGCTGTCATTTCTTAAAGTTTGGGACTGCGATGCTTATGTCAAAAAGTTTCAACATGATAAGCTCAAACCCAAATCGGAGAAGTAAATCTTCATAGGATACCCAAAAATAAACTATTGGGTACACCTTCTAACATAGATCCGAAGGCAAGATCTTTGTTGCTAAGAATGAATTCTTTCTAGAGAAGGAGTTTCCCTCGAAAGAAGTGAGTGGGAGGAAAGTAGAACTTGATGAGGTAATTGTACCTTCTCCCGAATTGGAAAATAGTTCATCATAGAAATCAGTTCCAGTGATGCATACACCAATTAGTGAGGAAGTTAATGATGATGATCATGAAACTTCATATAAAGTTACTACCGAACCTCGTAGGTCAACCAGAGTAAGATTCGCATCAGAGTGGTACGGTAATCCTGTTCTGGAGGTCATGTTACTTGACCATGACGAACCTACGAACTATGAGGAAGCGATGATGAGCCCAGATTCCGCGAAATGGCTTGAGGCCATGAAATCTGAGATGGGATCCATGTATAAGAACAAAGTATGGACTTTGGTTGACTTGCCCGATGATCGGCAAGCAATAGAGAATAAATGTATCTTCAAGAGGAAGACATACACTGATAGTAGTGTTACTATCTACAAAGCTAGACTTGTCAAAAAAGGTTTTTTGAAAAAATTCATGGTGTTGACTACGATGAGATTTTCTCACTTGTATCGATGCTTAAGTCTGTCCGGATCATGTTAGCAAATTGCCACATTTTATGAAATTTGGCAAATGGATGTCAAAAACTACATTCCTTAATGGATTTCTTAAAGAAGAGTTGTATATGATGCAACCAGAAGGTTTTGTCGATCCTAAAGGTGCTAACAAAATGTGCAAGTTCCGGCGATCCATCTATGGACTGGTGCAAGCATCTCGGAGTTGGAATATACGCTTTGATGAGTTGATCAAAGCATATAGTTTTATACAGACTTGCGGTGAAGCCTGTATTTACAAGAAAGTGAGTGGGAGCACTACAACATTTCTGATAAGTATATGTGAATGACATATTGTTGATCGGAAATAATGTAGAATTTTCTGGAAAGCATAAATGAGTATTTGAAAGGAGTTTTTGAAAGAAAGACCTCGGTGAAGCTGCTTACATATTGAGCATCAAGATCTATAGAGATAGATCAAGATGCTTGATAAGTTTTCAATGAGTACATACCTTGACAAAATTTTGAAGTTGTTCAAAATGGAACAGTCAAAGAAAGAGTTCTTGCCTGTGTTACAAGGTGTGAAATTGAGTAAGACTCAAATCCCGACCACGACAGAAGATAGAAAGAGAATGAAAGTCATTCCCTATGCCTCAGCCATAGGTTCTATAAAGTATGCCATGCTGTGTACCAGATCTATTGTATACCCTACACTGAGTTTGACAAGGGAGTACAATAGTGATCTAGAGTAGATCACTAAACAGCGGTCAAACTTATCCTTAGTGGAATAAGGATATGTTTCTCGATTATGGAGGTGACAAAAGGTTCGTCGTAAAGGGTTACGTCGATATAAGTTTTTACACTGATCCAGATGACTCTAAGTCTCAATCTGGATACATATTGAAAGTGGGAGCAATTAGCTAAAGTAGCTCCATGCAGAGCATTGTAAACATAGAAATTTGCAAAATACATACGGATCTGAATGTGACAGACCCGTTCACTAAGTTTCTCTCACAAGCAAAAACATGATCACACCTTAGTACTCTTTGGGTGTTAATCACATAGCGATGTGAACTAGATTACTGAATCTAGTAAACCCTTTGGATGTTGGTCACATGGAGATGTGAACTATGAGTGTTAACCACATAAAGATGTGAACTACTGATGTTAAATCACATGGCGATGTGAACTAGATTATTGACTCTAGTGCAAGTGGGAGACTGAAGGAAATATGCCCTAGAGGCAATAATAAACTTATTATTTATTTCCTTATTTCATGATAAATGTTTATTATTCATGCTAGAATTGTATTAACTGGAAACTTGATACATGTGTGAATATATAGACAAACATAGTGTCACTAGTATGCCTCTACTTGACTAGCTCATTGATCAAAGATGGTTTAGTTTCCTAGCCATAGACATGAGTTGTTATTTGATTAACGGGATCACATCATTAGGAGAATGATGTGATTGACTTGACCCATTCCGTTAGCTTAGCACTTGATCGTTTAGTATGTTGCTATTGCTTTCTTCATGACTTATACATGTTCCTATGACTATGAGATTATGCAACTCCCGTTTACCCGAGGAACACTTTGTGTGCTACCAAACGTCACAACGTAAATGGGTGATTATAAAGGTGCTCTACCGGTGTCTCCGAAGGTACTTGTTGAGTTGGCGTATATCGAGATTAGGATTTGTCACTCCGATTGTCGGAGATGTATCTCTAGGCCCTCTCGATAATGCACATCACTATAAGCCTTGCAACCAATGTAACTAATGAGTTAGTTGTGGGATGATGCATTACGGAACGAGTAAAGAGACTTGCCGGTAACGAGATTGAACTAGGTATTGAGATACCAACGATCGAATCTCAGGCAAGTAACATACCGATGACAACGAGAAAAACGCATGTTGTTATGCAGTTCGACCATTAAAGATCTTCGTAGAATATGTAGGAGCCAATATGGGCATCCAGGTTCCGCTATTGGTTATTGACCAGAGAGATGTCTCGGTCATGTTTACATAGTTCTCGAACCCGTAGGGTCAGCATGCTTAACGTTCGTTGACGATATAGTATTTATGAGTTATGTATGTTGGTAACCGAATGTTGTCGAGGAACACCGGAATGGTCCAGAGATAAAGACTGATATATGGGATAACAGTGTTTGGTCTCCGGAGGGGTTCCAGAATTCATCGGAAGGGGTTCCGGATGTTTCCCGAAATGTTTGGGTACGAGAACACTTTTTTGGGCCAAAGGGGAAAGCCCACGAGGCTTTTGGAAAGTGCAAAAGGAAGTTTTGCGGAGACCAGAGGCTAGACGCCAGGAACCCTGGCATCTAGGGGGTAGACGCCGGGAACCCTGGCGTCTAGCCCTGGAGTCCGAGAAGGACTATTGCCTTTCGGGAAAAACCGATTTTGAGGAGGCTTTTACTCCAAGTTTCGACCCCAGGGCTCAACATATAAATAGAGGGGTAGGGCTAGCACCCAAGACACATCAAGAAACACCAAGCCGTGTGCCGGCAACCCCGTCCCCTCTAGTTTATCCTCCGTCATAGTTTTCGTAGTGCTTAGGCTAAGCCCTGCGGAGATTGTTCTTCACCAACACCGTCACCACACCGTCGTGCTGCCGGAACTCATCTACTACTTCACCCCTCTCGCTGGATCACGAAGGCGAGGACGTCATCGAGCTGAACGTGTGCTGAACGCGGAGGTGTCGTACATTCGGTACTTGATCGGGACGGATCGTGAAGGTGTACGACTACATCAACCGCGTTGATAAACGCTTCCGCTTACGGTCTACGAGGGTACGTAGACAACACTCTCCCCTTTCGTTGCTATGCATCACCATGAACTTGCGTGTGCGTAGGAATTTTTTTGAAATTACTATGTTCCCCAACAATATAGACCCCTCCACCAACTCTTCATTCGAGGAGAGAGCCATCAGAACGTGCCTACACTTCCAGCTTACATTTTCTGAGAGAGAACCACCTACTCATGTGTTGAGACGAAGATATTCCATTCCAACCACAAGAATCTTGATCTCTAGCCTTCTCCAAGTTGCTTTCCACTCAAATCATCTTTCCACCAAATCCAAATCTATGTGAGAGAGTTGAGTGTTGGGGAGACTATCATTTGAAGCATAAGAGCAAGGAGCTCATCATCAACACACCATCTATTACCTTTTGGAGAGTGGTGTCTCCTAGATTGGTTAGGTGTCACTTGGGAGCCTCCGTCAAGATTGTGGAGTTGAACCAAGGAGTTTGTACGGGAAAGGAGATCGCCTACTTCATGAAGATCTACCCTAGTGAGGCAAGTCCTTTGTGGGCGATGGCCATGGTGGGATAGACAAGGTTGATTCTTCGTGGACCCTTCGTGGGTGGAGCCCTCCGTGGACTCGCGCAGCCGTTACCCTTCATGGGTTGAAGTCTCCATCAACATGGATGTACGATAGCACCACCTATCGGAACCACGCCAAAAATCTCCGCATCTACATTGCGTTTGCTCCCTATAACTCCTCCCTTTACCTTCATGTGCAATGATTTACATTCCGCTGCTATACTCTTAGAATTGCTTGTGTAGGTTGATTGCTTGACTTGTGCTAAGTTGCTAAAATCTGCCAAGACTTAAAATTGGGAAAAGGCTAGATTTTTATTTGGTCAAGTAGTCTAATCACCCCCCTTTAGACATACTTTCGATCCTACTAGTGCATCATGTCCATTGTTGCCTCTCCGATGATGCGTGAGAAGTTCTTTGTAGACCTACGGGTCCGTAGTTAGTAGCTAGATGGCTTCCTTTCTCTCTTTTGATTCTCAATACAATGGTCTCTTGGAGATCCATACGATGTAACTCTTTTTGCGTTGTGTTTGTTGGGATCTGATGAACTTTGAGTTTATGATCAGATCTATCTTGGTATCCAAGAATTTTTCAATTGTGTTGGAAATCTAAGTCTTCATGATGCTCCTATACTTAGAACTACTAGGTCTTATGCGGATGCTATTTCAACACTAGTTCTTAAACTTGAAAGTAAATTTACCCATACTCATCATACTTTGCAAAGATTGTTTTTTGAGCTTCCTGTTATAAAAAATCCCAAGGCTAAGAAGTTGGCCACTCTCGTTCTTATGAATGAATTTGACTACATAATACGGGAAGCTAGGGAAATCTTTGATTTTTATGGTATGAATCGTGAAAAGCCCGTGATAGATGAAATTCTTTACAATAGTGATTATGCATTAAGACATTTGCTTGGGGATAATCAAATCTTTGATGAGAATCTTAGAAGTCCCCATTTCAGATATAATAGAACAAGTTTTCAATAATGTTAATCAACATTACTCTGGAATTGTTGCCGAAAATCAAAGGGGTTATGATGATAAGCAACTTAATATTGCCAAAATTTCTATGGATAATATGTTTTATATTGTTTTTACAAAACCTCATTTCAAAAATACCTCTAAGGAAACTAAGGACTAGGATGACAAAACTTAGATCCTTGCTTTATGCCTAGCTAAGGGCGTAAAACAATAGCGCTTGTTGGGAGGCAACCCAATGAATAAAACTTATTTTCATTTTTTTCTTTCTGTTCTTGAGTGTTTGCACAATTATTCTACTTTTATGATTGTGTTTTTTGTGTTTTAATTAGTGTTTGTGTCAAGCAAAGCCTTTAGGATCTTCTTGGGTGATAGTTGTTTGATCTTGCTGAAAAACAGAAACTTTTGCATTCATGCAAATAATTTTCTTAAACCACAGAAACATGATTTTACTCTGATTATTTTTGCATAAGATTAATATACAAATTTATCAGGTCGTCCTAATTTTTCAGAACTTTTGGTGTTTCGGAAGTATTCAAAATATCCAAATTGCTACAAACTGTTCTGTTTTTGACAGATTCTGTTTCCTTTGCGTTGTGTGCTTGTTTTGATGATTCTGTGGTTTTCTTTGATGAGTTTTTGCCATAGAAAAGTTGGACTATAGTAGATATAATGCAAGAATAAATTATGAATTGGTTTCCTACAGTACTTGAAAGGATCGATATAGTTGACTAGAGGGGGGGGGGGTGAACAGGAAACTAACAATTTTTAGCTTTTATTTATCAAATTAAACTTTGCATCAAAGTAGGTTGTCTGGAGATGCAACTAGGTGAGCAACCTATATGATGCAACAACCACAAGCATACAAGCAAGCAAGGAATACAACACCAAGTAAGCTTGCACATGTAACGGTAAGAGATAACCAAATGTGGAGCCGGTGGAGACGAGGATGTGTTACCGAAATTCCTTCCCTTTGAGAGGAAGTACGTCTCCGTTGGAGCGGTGTGAGTGATACATCTCCATCGTATCTATAATTTTTGATTGTTCGATGCCAATATTCTACAACTTTCATATACTTTTGGCAACTTTTTATACTATTTTTGCACTAACATATTGATCCAGTGCCCAGTGCCAGTTCCTGTTTGTTGCATGCTTTTTGTTTCGCAGAAAAACTGTATCAAACGGAGTCCAAACGGGATAAAAACTGACAGAGATTTTTTTGGAATATATGTGATTTTTGGGAAGAAGAATCAACACGAGACGATGTCCGAGGGGGCCACGAGGCTGGGTGCGCGCCCCTAACCCTCGTGGCCACCCCGTAAGGCAGTTGGTGCCTTCTTTCGCCACAAGAAAGCTAATATCCGGATAGAGATCGTGTCCAAAATTCAGCCAAATCAGAGTTACGGATCTCCGGGAATATAAGAAACGATGAAAGGCCAGAACACTAAAAAAAAGACACATCCGTAACATTTTGGGCCGAACGAATTTTTTTCTGTCATACATATGACACTTCTATGACGATAATTGTGACAAAACCCGGTATCATCATAGATGTGGTGGGCTCCTACTTCTATGACAAAAAATCATGACAGAAAATGGGCTTTTCATCCTGGGCGGGCCGGAGACGCAGCTGCATGACATTCTTTGGGCCGTCCATGACGGAAAAAACCGTGGTAGAAGCGAGGGCGAGGAAAATTTCGGGGAGTTCCCGGTTATGGTGGGAGGTCAGGGGCCGAGCGATGCGCGTTTCTCTCGTACAGGTACGCGCGTGTGTGCGAGGCGTTGGCTCTAACTGAACCCGAGCGAGGCGTTGGGCTCTAACTGAACCCGAGCGATTGCACTGCAGGCTACGCGTTACTGAACCCGAGCGATCGATGGCTGTTAACTGAACCCGATCGAGTGATTCCTTCTCTACTGCTGCTAACTGAAGCCGATCGATGCTGCCTATGGGATGAATAGTGAG
>LR880970.1:726854240-726873495 GCA_904067115.1 Aegilops sharonensis
ATGTA
Source organism: Aegilops sharonensis (assembly GCA_904067115.1). Taxonomy (NCBI): domain Eukaryota; kingdom Viridiplantae; phylum Streptophyta; class Magnoliopsida; order Poales; family Poaceae; genus Aegilops; species Aegilops sharonensis. Next base: position 726,854,246 of record LR880970.1, read on the forward strand.
GTTGGCGTGGCCCATCGAAGTTGTGCATTTGGGATTTAAACACATCATACACCATCATACCCATGCATATTTTCGGGCCGCATGCAGCGTATACGGGGTCTTCTGATCGACCACGTCTTCCTTGTGCGGTTTTTTGTGATGACTCAGATATCTGTGGGCTCCCCGAGTGTATATATATCATCCCTTTGACCGATAATGATGGGTATGTGTTGGCCATGAATGGATTCCTCCTAGTTCGTGTTAGGGTCGGTCACCGTCAAATGTCGGTCAACCAAAGCTCGAGCTCATGCGTTGTCAAGATTCCCTCCCAGATGCTCGGATTGCTGGGTTCGACCTACATCAAACCCTGCGTACGTATCCCGTCCTTAACTACCTTGCCTTCATGGTTGTTGTCGGTATCGAGAGGTAGGCACCACATCTAAATTGTACATTATTCTATATTGAAAACACACATCACCCCTTCCAAACGTACATCATTTTGGGCCGCATGCTAGAGGTGCTGGTTTTGTGGTCCCTCTTGTGCGATTTTTATGATGGTTCAATCTATTGGCCCAAGCGGTTTAAAGACAACAACAACTGTCATTTGATGAAATGAAAGATTCATTGGTCCGTCTTATGTTAGGTCATGGTGACATGCATGTATGACCAAAGTATAGATCATTACGCGCATCCGCCCTGCTGACACGAAGTGGGAGGTGGTGGGCCAAGCATCATAGCTAGGTACAACATTATGTCATTATATATATCCTAGCTAGGTGGTTGTTAGGGTGCTTTCGGGTTTGCGAGGCAGGTGCCACCAAAGTTATGCATTGTGTATTTAAAGTTTTAAACATCCCCAAAATTCGTACATATATTTGGCCACTTCCAGGTGGTCCTTGACTTCTGGCCCCTCTCATCGATCTTCAACGACGCGCCCAACCGTGGGCCACGCTCAAATTCGTGCATTGGAATTTTGAACATCACAAACCACCCTTTTCACTCATATATATTTGGGCCACATGCTGGTGTGGCTGTCTTTTGATCCTCTCTAACGTTATGTTTTGTTGCAAAGACTCTGATGACCCTCAACAGGCATGGGGTATAATATCTTAACCGAGTGCGATACAAGTGCAATGTGAATCACCACGACCGCGCAAGCGCGAGCAAATTAAGGTGGAGGTACAGACTCAACCGTGTGCGATGCAAGTGCGCTGAAATCACCACGAACGTGCAAGCGCGAGCAAATTAAGGTGGAGGTACTGGCTCAACCATGTGCGATGCAAGTGCGCTGAAATCACCATGACCGCGCAAGTGCGAGCAAATTAAGGTGGAGGTACTGGATCAACCGTGTGCGATGCAAGTTTGTTGAAATCACCACGACTGCGCAAGCGCGAGCAAAGGGTGTAGGTGCCGGCTCAACCGTGTGCGATGCAAGTGCGCTGAAATCACCACGACTGCGCAAGCGCAAGCAAAGGGTGGAGGTACTGGCTTAACCGTGTGCGATGCAAGTGCGCTGTAAAACCACCACTTGTGCATGCTAATGGCGGGTAGGTTTATTTGAAAATTAGGACGAACCGTGTGCGATAGACCAACTAGCTAGAAATATAAAAAACAAACTACCCGCCTTGAGCATTGCAAAAATCGGCGGATCCGCGCCACTTTTCCTTATTATCATACATGCATATTGTTATTGGACCGTGCGCGATCTTGGGCACTCCCGCCCCGCATCAATTCCTTTACCCAAATTTTACTTGCCACCGTACTTCAACCGTCATCCACACTAGTCCAGCACTGACCTTATAGTAAAATTGCAGTATCCGAGGCATTTGAACCATCCTCCCTCGTCCACCACCATCTCCACCGACCATTACTAACATTTTCAGTAGCCGCGGCGTATCCTCAAACACCACCCCCCCTCCACAGTCCCCCACCCACCCCCTCCCCCCTCGAACCCTAGCTCACGGCCGCCGCCGGCGCCGCTGTCGGCACCGCCGCCAACCCTCCCAGTCTGCCCATTCCTCCTAAAGTTCAGGTAACCCAGCGATTCCCACACCGTCGCCCCACTCCCCTGAGTTTTTAGATTAGGCCTGCGGTGTCCCTCCCCACCAGATCTACAACCCCTGCTCCATAATGTCACAGCCTAAGCTCGACCACGTATCCCGGGGAACCCGACAAGCGTCCGGCCAAGAAGAGGTTTATCATGGCCTCTCAAGCGGACGTTGGCGAGGTGGCCGTCGTTCGCCCCGACCTGTCGATCCCGGAGCAACATGTCGCCGCGGAAGCCGGCGAAGACGTTGAGTACGTTGCCATGCCGAAGGCTTCATGTCAGCGGGCTAGCATATTACTGTATCTCGGGAAAGCTGGCTACGATATCAAGCTCGTCCACACCGACGGCTACACACGGGCCATGTCACAGGTTAAGTGGTCCATCCCCAACCCCTCTGGTTCAACTGCCGTCGATCTTTTCGACGGCCCTGCCGCTGATCTCCTCCGTGAAGCGGTCAAGAATTTGTGAGCTTTATACGCCATCAAGCCCATTTTGTCAGTTCTGAAGGACACGTTCTACGGTGGTGGCTTGGGATCCTCAATTGCCAAGTCAGATCTCATTGACCACGACCATGACCACGAGGAGGGCACCCATGAAGGTTCTTCCAAGGTGAAACAACCCATCTGTGACATCAGAGAGCGCACCATGGGTCTGTGCTCTTCCAACTAGAAGGACCCCGTCCATGAAATGTGAGGCAACATTCTATCAGCAAATCTTACCTTTTCTAGCTTGCCAACCTGTACCCTTTGTTGTAGTAGCATTTGTCGTGCGGTGCTTTAATTGTGCCGTGTTTAATTATTTCAGTTACTAGTAAGCATGCACGTGCAATGCACGCATTATAATCTGCAATAAAACATCTATTTTGAATCTTATTTCTCTTTTAATGAGTTTTTTTACCGAGCCATTTAAGAAATCAGACACCATTGCATGCCACATCCTCTCCGAGTCTTGTAAATGTTTGGCATATTTCCTATTATTTGTAGTCAAAATAGTTCATAACAAACACCAACCACTTTTGATAAAAATTGTGGCCATGGTAGTCTTTCTATTCCACCTTAGGGTATCTTTAATCCAGAATATTTTCATTGAAAATTTAGAGGGTTGAATCCAGATGATTTTTTCTAGGCACTCTTATTATATGAACGAATTAATCCTATAGAAAAAAATCTACAAATTATTTTGCACTACATTCCTTAGGAAGTTTCATTCCACACTAACCTCTTAGAATGGTCCTTCATTTTTTAACTGTATTATAACTAAAGTAGCCCGCTCGCAAATTTAATTGAAAATCAAATGAGCAAATGCCACATATGGACCGAGGGAATAAAATTCCAGTATATTTTTCACATAATGTAAGAAGATCATTTAATTGAAAATCAAATGAGCAAATGCCACATATGAACCCAACGAATAAAATTGCAGTCTGTTGTTCACATACCGTAAGAAGATCATGTGCTGGCATTGAATGAACTAAATTATGCAGTGCATGCAAGGCATTTTGTTTGTTTGTGCATTAGGGAAAGCGAGACTGGTCACGGGCAATGATGGTTGATAGATGCTAAGAGGAAAATAAATCAACGGGTAGAAAGATTAATGGCAAACAATTCCCAATAAAAAATGATAGTAAAATAATTCAAACTTGTTTGTTGGTCCGCATCTATTAAACATAATTGAAAAGCAAAAAAGACTAAACTATGTAAGTTGTGTCTTCCTAAGCATATAGGTAGCTGAAAATGAAGTGAATATATTTTGTTCACAAACGTAGGTTCATAAGAAGACACAAGGCACACATACTTCCTATATTCCAAGCAGATCAGGCATTCAGTGCAATCGTCTCATGCCCATTCAAAAAATTGTTCTATTGGTCTTTGCACATGATGACTGTCTCATGTGAAATTACATTAAGTTTGCCTAGAGACCATAAAAACTTACCAACTATGAATGATCCATAAACAAATACATGCATGGAGTGGTAGAACTGTATGATAGATACACACATATTTGTATAACTGTTCTCTGCATGCATACATATTGTTCTTAGTGTTGGTGGTTCTGAAGAAATCTCTACCTGAACATCCATGCTGATGGTCATGTAGAAATCCCATATAGCCGCAGAACCTATCATGCAAAATTCAAAAAGGGGCAGCTCCGCACCTACACGCTGGCATGCTGATAGATCCCATATAGATGCAAAACTTGTCATGTTGATAAATCCCATATTTCTCTTTCTTAACATATACATTGCTTCTCTTTTTCTTGAACACACAGAATGTATCATTATATTTACAAATACGAAACTGAACCAATCACTGACTGCAAGCACTCCTCAAATCTGGATATTACATAATTCTTAACATAAATTTCTATGGTTTACAGAAATTTCAGAGAGAGAGAGAGAGAGAGAGAGAGAGAGAGAGAGAGAGAATCCAGTCCTTGTTGTTGCTTGAAGTGCTGAAGAGGAGCGGCAGTGGGGTAGCAGGGAGAAAAGAAGCAACAACAGGTTGGGGTTCAGAGAAGCACATCAAAGGGAGATTCTGAGAGGAGTAGATGGGAAGGAGCAACAGCGGAGAGCAAAAAGAGATTAGGATTAGCAAGGGGCAAAAGGATTAGAGGAGCAGCAGTATAGAGAGTAAGGAGAACAGAGGATACATGAATTTGTCTCTTCTTTCTCCCTCTTGTTTCTCTTTATTTTTCCTCTACAGAGAGTCGCAGCCCTTGTGGAATCGCCAGATCCGCCTGCATCCGATCCATTCCCAGCACCGCTGGCCCTCGCGATCTGCTCCTCGTCCTCCTGCATCGACCCGAGCGTCCATGGGAGGCTGCTGCGTCTGCAATGACCGCGGGCGAGCACGCGCGTCCGACGCATCCGGCGCTGTCGTCGGCAACGACCGCTTCCTCCGCGTCTCCCCTCATGCTCCTCATCTCGTTCGGGCAGCATGTCGCCCGCGCCCGTCATGTTGCTCGCTGCCTCGCCGGACGGCCATCGCAACGTCACTGCCCGAGCGCCAACTCACATGCTAGCGGTGGCACGTCCTCCTGTGAGCGTCTCATCTCCTGCTTGCAAGCTATAGCTGCTGCCGCCCCTGGCATTCTGCATCGAGCAGCCGCGCCGTCCCCAACCGCTTGAGCCGCCGCGTTGACCCTGCTCCACCTCGCCGTGTGGCAGCAACCGTCCCCGCCGCCGGCAAGGGTGCCACCCCTTACCCGAGCACATGGCCTGGCGAGGCGTACTTCATCCTCCGTAACAACAAATGCATACAGACTATGGAGGCGTTGATTGGGTGAGAAATTGATGCGGGAATAGCCGGTTTGCATCATTGCATGGATCACATATGCCTGGTTGCAAACATTAACTATAATGACATCGCTGTTAATTAGGGATTGATCGATGATTTCTTTATCTATTTGGGAGAGAGATTTTTGGTTGAGAGAAAACTTACGGAGGGGAAGTTTTCGTCTGCCGGTGGAGTGGTGGTCAGCCTATTATAATTGCTAACTGCACCCCTGATAACTCATTAGATTAATCCAGTCTGTTAGAATACATTGATTTAGATAATCAGACGGTGCTAATTAACCGGTGTACACTTAACGGGGTGCACGTAAAAAGTTCTTGTTTGATTGTTTAATAGTAGTGGAGATGCAACAATGTATTGTTCAATAGGTCTATGTGATGTTTAAGTATGAATTGTCCACTTTAGTTTCACGAATGGCTATATTTGGTTGTTTATAGTGAGTAGATGCCTTGTTTATCTGTATTTGGTTGTTAGGTTGGTTGGAGTGAGCATTTTTTCAGTTATTGAGCAGATGCCTTGTTTATCTGTATTTGGTTCTTAGTTTGGTTGCAATGAGTATTTGTCCAGTTATCAAGCAGGTGCCTTGTTTATCTGTATCTGGTTGTTAGGTTGCTTTTTTAGCATTTGTCCAGTTATCAAGAAGATGCCTTGTTTAACTGTATTTGGTTGTTAGGTTGCTTTTTTTAGCATTTGTCCAGTTATCAAGCAGATGCCTTGTTTATCTTTATCTGCTTGTTAGGTTGGTTGCAGTGAGCATTTGTCCAGTTTTCAAGCATATGCCCTGTTTATCTGTATTTGCTTGTTAGGTTGGTTGCAATATTTGATGGTTGTTAAGCCTGCTGTCGGTAACATTGCCTTCCATTTTATATCTGCTTTAACAGCATGCTGAAACCAACACAATCAAGCTATCATTTGGAGATGATGTTGTTTATCTTTGCTATATTTGAGTTGATGTTAAGATTGCTGTACTTATCATGCCTTTCCACTACTTATGAAGGACAACAACGGGAGTGGCCACCATTTTCCGCCGAGCTGCTTCATCCCTCGGCTTGTACTCCCCCTGTCGTTCCATAATGTAGTGCATATAGATCCATGCGCGGACACTAGTTAGCTTCTAATATTGACTTGTTGCTTGTAGGTACATATGCCCTTGGCAAGGATCCATGCATCGACCCTTTTTGCGTATGGGGCAATGAGATATTGATGAACAAGCATCAAGTGAGGAAACTGATAAGGATTATAAGCAAAAAGATACGAATGGTGGCAAGAAAATTATTTGTTTATGCTCTATCCAACACAACAGTGAGCTGTAGGATGGTAACTACAAACTCTGCAGCCTTCTCTTTTTACTGCCCATAATGAGTTGTTAGACAACAATGTCTGAATCTTTTTCGTTCCCAGTGGTTCCCGAAGCAGTTCACTCAAGATTACCTTGCAAAGTACATGATTGGTGGGCGCACAATGAAGGTTAAAGTATTTCATCCAGACTACAATGAGCATCGCGAAGTCGTAATGAAGACAGTGAAGGATCGACGGACAGCCATCACAAGGGGTTGCCCTAGAGTCGTGCGCGCATTACGCATGGAGGAGGGCACAATATGGGCATTCCGCTTCACCTTCTCCAGCAACCAGAATGTCTTTCGCCTCTCTCTTTACAGTCTTTAGTACAATTGTGGTTCTTACTTTGTGCTTCTGTAGTTCTTCAGTATATGTACCTGTGCATCGAATTATGGATTCGTGGTTGAACCTATATTTGTAATAAACATGGTTGGATATGAAATAAGTGATTGCCTACTTTCGAATTCAAAACATGTGATTTTTAAAATAGGGATTAATTGGATTAATTAGGGATTACACTGCACATGGTTCACGAAAGTGAAACGTCTGCGATATACGTGGAGATCAGAAACCTTTCTAGGATCCACTACGTGTGCGATCAATCTCCACTGCAGACACGACTTTCTCTTGAATCTGTTTGTGTTAGGCCACCTTGCGCAAACGTTTACCACATAAAAAGTGTGTGTGATGGACAGCCTTTGCCACACAGGTTCTTCTACACACCGTGTGTGATGCATTCAATAACGCAAACGATAAAATTAATAATATCGTGTGCAATGGCAACACTATCACAAACGATTTAACGGGAAAAATTGTGTGTGATGTACCTGTGAACGGAAATGTTTTCCTTGGAGCGACTGTGTGGGATGTACATACGAACGGATACGTTTAGCGGGGACTGACTGTGTGGGATGTACTTGCGACGGGAAACAATTTTGCCGTATAATTGTATTTTTTTAGCTCTATTGTACGTATTTGCGTATTTGAGCGCTCGCCGATCGCACACGACCTCATTTTGCCGAGCGTGTGTGCCAGGAGGGCATATTCCCGACGGTTTCTGGGTCGTGTGGGAAGGACCCCCCTATCGCCCACACTCACTTGGCAACGGTTCCAAATGCCGTCGCGGAAAGGGGTTAAAAACCATTTGTTTAGGACCGACGCGTACCAGTGTACGAGGTTCGATAGTAACTAGATCTGAAACTTCATGATCACTATCATTAGCTTCCTCTTCAACTGACGTAGGTGTCACATAAGCATCTTTCTGCGCTGCACTACTCACTGGTTGAAGTACAGGTTCAACAACCTCATCAAGTTCTATCTTCTTCCCACTCAATTCTTTCGAGAGAAACTCCTTCTCGAGAAGGGACCCGTTCTTAGCGACAAACACTTTGCCTTCGTATCTGAGATAGAAGGTGTACCCAACTGTCTATTTTGGGTATCCTATGAAGACACATTTGTCCGCTTTGGGTCCGAGCTTTTCTGGCTGTAGCCTTTTGACATAAGCATCACAGCCCCAAACCTTAAGAAACGACAACTTAGGTTTCTTGCCAAACCATAGTTCATACGGTGTCGTCTCTACAGACTTAGATGGTGCCCTATTTAAAGAGAATGCAGCTGTCTCTAACGCATAACCCCAAAACGATAGGGGCAGATCGGCAAGAGACATCATAGAACACACCATATCTAATAAGGTTTGATTACGATGTGCAAACACACCATTACGCTGTGATGTTCCAGGTGGCGTCAACTGTGAAACGATTCCACATTGTCTTAAGTGATTGACAAACTCATAACTCGGATATTCTCCCCCTCGATCGGATCGTAGGAATTTAATCTTCTTGTTATGATGATTCTCAACTTCACTTTGAAATTGCTTGAACTTTTAAAACGTTTCAGACTTATGCTTCATTAAGTAAATATACCCATATCTACTTAAATCATCGGTGATGGTGAGAAAGTAACGATATCCACCGCGCGCGTCAACACTCATCGGACCACACACATCAGTATGTATGACTTCCAACAAGGCAATTGCCTATTCCATTGTTCTGAAAAATGGGGTCTTAGTCATCTTTCCCACGAGGCATTGATACGTCTGTGTCGTATCTATAATTTTTGATTGTTCCATGCCTATATTATTCAACTTTTACATACTTTGGCAACTTTTTATATGATTTATTTGGACTAACATACTTATCCAATGCCCAGAGCGAGTTCCTGTTTGTTGCATGTTTTTGTTTCACAGAAAATCCATATCAAACAAAGTACAAATGCGATAAAAATTTACGGAGTATCTGTGATTTTTAGAAGTTGGAATCAACGCAAACGGGGGCCCACGGTGACCACAACCCACCAGGGCGCGCTAGGCACCCCCTAGCGCCTAGGTGTCTTGTGCCCTCATTGAACGTCGGCTGGGGCCCTTCTTCTGGCGCAAGAAAGCTAATTTATGGAAAAGAATAATGTAAATATTTCAGCGCAATCGGAGTTACGGATCTCCGAGAATTTAAGAAACCGTGAAGGGCCAGATCCGGGGAACGTGAAACAGAAGAGAACAGAGAAGGAGATCCAATCTCGGAGGGGCTACTGCCCCTCCGCCACCATGGAGGCCATGGACCAGAGGGGGAACTCTCCTCCCATCTAGGGGGGAGGCCAAGGAATAAGAAGAAGGGAGGGAGGATCTCTCCCCCTCTCTCCCGGTGGCACCGGAGTGCCGCCGGGGCTAGGATCGTCATGGCGATCTACGTCAACAACCTTGCTACCGTCAACATCAACTTTATCCCCCTCTATGTAGCGGCGTAACACCTCTTCCCCCAGCTATAATCTCTACTTAAACATGGTGATCAACTCCATATATTATTTCCCAATGATCTATGGTTATCCTATGATGTTTGAGTAGATCTGTTTTGTCATGTGGGTTAATCGTGATCTTGGTTGGTATGATTGTATATTTTATTTATGGTGCTGTCCTAAGGTGCCCTCCGTCCTCGCGCAAACGTGAGGGGTCCTCGCTGTAGGGTGTTGCAATACGTTCATGATTCGCTTATGGTGGGTTGCGAGAGTAATAGAAGCTTAAACACGAGTAGGTGGGTTGTTACGTATGGGATAAAGAGGACTTGATACTTAATGCTATGGTTGGGTTTCACGGCCTTAATGATCTTTAGTAGTTGAGGATGCCTGCTAGAGTTCCAATCATAAGTGCATATGATCCAAGTAGAGAAAGTATGTTAGCTCATGCCTCTCCCTCATATAAAATTACAAGAATCATTACTGCTACCTCTTGAGCACTGCGTTGGTTTTCCCTTGAGGAGGAAATGGTGATGCAGCAAAGTAGCGTAAGTATTTCCCCCAGTTTTTGAGAATCAAGGTATCAATCTAGTAGGAGACCACGCGCGAGTCCCGCGTACATACACAAAAAAATAAGAATCTTGCAACCAACGCGATAAAGGGGTTGTCAATCCCTTCACGACCACTTGCAAAAGTGAGATCTGATAGAGATGATAACATAATATTTTTGGTATTTTTATGATAAAGAGTGAAAGTAAAGATTACAAAATAAAAGTAGATTCGAAACTTATATGATAGAGAATAGACCCGGGGGGCATAGGTTTCACTAGTGGCTTCTCTCAAGATAGCATAAGTATTACGGTGGGTGAACAAATTACTGTCGAGCAATTGATAGAATTGAGCATAGTTATGAGAATATCTAGGCATGATCATGTATATAGGCATCACGTCTGCAACAAGTAGACCGACTCCTGCCTGCATCTACTACTATTACTCCAAACATGACCGATATCCAGCATGCATCTAGAGTATTAAGTTCATAAGAACAGAGTAACGCATTAGGCAAGATGACATGATGTAGAGGGATAAACTCAAGCAATATTATTAACCCCATCTTTTATCCTTGATGGCAACAATACAATACGTGTCGTTTCCCCTACTGTCACTGGGATCGAGCACCGCATGATTGAAAGAAAGATCAATCTAGTAGGCCAAACCAAACTAATAATTCAAAGAGACCTGCAAATATAACCAATCATACATAAAAGAATTCAGAGGAGATTCAAATATTGTTCATAGATAATCTTGATCATAAACCCACAATTCATCAGATCTCGACAAACACACCGCAAAAAGAATTATATCGAATAGATCTCCAAGAAGATCGAGGAGAACTTTGTATTGAGATCCAAAGAGAGAGAAGAAGCCATCTAGCTAATAACTATGGACTCGAAGGTCTGAGGTAAACTACTCACACATCATCGGAGAGGCTACGGTGTTGATGTAGAAGCCCTCCGTGATCGATGCCCCCTCTGGCAGAGCGCCAGAAAAGGCCCCAAGATGGGATCTCACGGGTACATAAGGTTGCGGCGGTGGAAATAGGGTTTCGTGGTGCTCCTGGATGGTTTCGGGGTACGTAGGTATATATAGGAGGAAGAAGTAGGTCGGTGGAGCCATGAGGGGCCCACGAGAGTGGGGGGGGGGCGCCCAGGGGGGCAGGCGCGCCTCCCTGCCTCGTGGCCTCCTCGTTGATTTCTTGACGTCCACTCCAAGTCCTCTAGATCACGTTTGTTCCAAAAATAACTCTCCCGAAGGTTTCATTCCGTTTGGACTCCGTTTGATATTCCTTTTCTGCGAAACACTGAAATAGGCAAAAAAACAACAATTTGCACGGGGCCTTGGGTTAATAGGTTAGTCCCAAAAATAATATAAAAGTGTATAATAAAGCCCATTAAACATCCAAAACAGAATATATAATAGCATGGAGGAATAAAAAATTATAGATACGTTGGAGACGTATCAAGCATCCCCAAGCTTAATTCCTGCTCGTCCTCGAGTAGGCAAATGACAAAAACAGAATTTTTGATGTAGAATGCTACATAGCATATTCTACAATGTAATTTTCTCTATTGTGGCATGAGTGTTCAGATCCGAAAGATTCAAGATAAAAGTTTAATATTGGCATAAAATAATAATACTTCAAGCATACTAACAAAGCAATCATGTCTTCTCAAAATAACATGGCCAAAGAAATCTACGGGCACATAATTCCTATTTGCAACAATAAGAACATCATTAATTCTTCCCATAGGTTTCTTAATGGTGGAATCCGCAAGATGCAAGTTTAAAGAACAATCATCAAATTCATGGAAAGCTAACAAATCACACAAAGTTTTTGGAATCGCGGAAACACTAGCACCCAAATCACACAAAGCATAGCATTTATGATCTTTAATTTTAATTTTAATAGTAGGTTACCACTCATCATAAAGTTTTCTAGGGATAGAAACTTCCAATTCAAGCTTTTCTTCATAAGATTGCATTAAAGCATTAACGATATGTTTGGTAAAAGCCTTATTTTGACTATAAGCATGCGGAGAATTTAGAACGGATTGCAACAAGGAAATACAATCTATTAAAGAACAATTATAATAATTAAATTCCTTGAAATCCAAGATAATGGTTTCATTGCTATGTAAAGTTTTGACCTCTTCCATCCCACTTTTACAAATTTTTGCATCAAGATCTAAAAAACTCCGAATCATTGGGACGCCTTTTAGCTAAAGTTGACTCATCTCCAGTCCCATTATTATCAACATTCATATTGCAAAACAAAGATTTAATAGGGGACACATCAATTACTTTTAGATCTTCATCCTTATTATCATGGAAACTAGAAGAACACGCTTTCATAAAGCAATCTTTCTTAGCATGCATCCTAGCGGTTCTTTCTTTGCACTCATCAATGGAAATTCTCATGGCTTTGAGAGACTCATTGATATCATGCTTAGGTGGAATATATCTAAGTTTCAAAGAATCAATATCAAGAGAAATTCTATCCACGTTCCTAGTCAATTCATCAATCTTATGCAATTTTTCTTCAAGCAAAGCATTGAAATTCTTTTGAGAAATCATAAATTTTTTAACACTAGTTTCAAAATCAGAGGGCATATTATTAAAATTTCCATAAGAGTTGTTGTAGGAATTACCATAATTATTAGAGGAATTACTAGGATATGGCCTAGGATTAAAATTTCCTCTATAAGCGTTGTTACCAAAATTGTTCCTACCAACAAAATTCACATCCATAGATTCATTGTTATTCTCAATTAAAGTAGACAAAGGCATATCATTGGGATTAGAAGAAACACTCTTATTAGCAAACAATTTCATAAGTTCATCCATCTTTCCACTCAAAACATTAATTTCTTCAATTGCATGAACCTTTTTACTAGTAAAACTTTCAGTGTGCCATTGAGAATAATTAACCATAATATTATCTAGGAGTTTAGTAGCTTCTCCTAAAGTGATCTCCATAAAACTGCCTCCCGCAGCTGAATCTAAAAGATTTCTAGAAGCAAAATTCAATCTAGCATAAAATTTTTGTATAATCATCCATAAATTCAAACCATGTGTAGGGCAATCACGTATCATTAATTTCATTCTCTCCCAAGCTTGTGCAACATGTTCATGATCAAGTTGCTTAAAATTCATAATATCGTTTCTAAGAGAGATGATCTTAGCGGGAGGAAAATACTTAGAGATAAAAGCATCTTTGCACTTATTCCATGAATCAATACTATTTTTAGGCAAAGATGAAAACCAAGTTTTAGCACGATCTCTAAGCGAGAAAGGAAATAGCATCAATTTAACAATACCATTATCCACATCTTTCTTCTTTTGCATATCGCAGAAATCAAGAAAGCTATTTAGATGAGTAGCGGCATCTTCACTAGGAAGGCCGGCGAATTGATCTTTCATGACAAGATTCAGCAAAGCATCATTAATTTCACAAGATTCAGCATCGGTAAGAGGAGAAATCGGAGTGCTAAGAAAACCATTGTTGTTGGTATTGGCAAAGTCACACAATTTAGTATTATCTTGAGCCATCGTGACAGGCAAGCAATCCAACACACAAGCAAACAAGAAGCAAGCGAAAGAAAAGGCGAACGGGAAGAGAGGGCGAATAAAACGGCAAGGGTGAAGTGGGGGAGAGGAAAATGAGAGGCAAATGGCAAATAATGTAATGCGAGGGATAAGAGTTTGTGATGGGTACTTGGTATGTCTTGACTTGTACGTAGACTCCCCGGCAACGGCGCAAGAGATCCTTCTTGCTAGCTCTTGAGCAATGCGTTGGTTTTCCCTTGAAGAGGAAAGGGTGATGCAACAAAGTAGCGTAAGTATTTCCCTCAGTTTTTGAGAACCAAGGTATCAATCCAGTAGGAGACCACGCACGAGTTCCTCGTACATACACAAACAAATAAGAACCTTGCAACCAACGTGATAAAGGGGTTGTCAATCCCTTCACGACAACTTGCAAAAGTGAGATCTGATAGAGATGATAAGATAATATTTTTGGTATTTTTATGATAAAGAGTGAAAGTAAAGATTGCAAAATAAAAGTAGATTGGAAACTTATATGATAGAGAATAGACCCGGGGGTCATAGGTTTCACTAGTGGCTTCTCTCAAGATAGCATAAGTATTGATACGTCTCCGTCGTATCTATAAATTTTGATTGTTCCATGCCAATATTCTACAACTTTCATATACTTTTTGGCAACTTTTTATACTATTTTTGGGACTAACATATTGATCCAGTGCCCAGTGCCAGTTCCTGTTTGTTGCATGTTTTTGGTTTCGCAGAATATCCATATCAAACAGAATCCAAACGGGATAAAAACGGATGGAGCTTATTTTTGGAATATTTGGAAAATCTGGGAGAAAGATCAACGTGAAACAGTGCCCGAGGTGGCCACAAGGCAGGGGGCGCGCCCCTGACCCTCGTGGGCCACCCGTAAGGCGGTTGATGCCCTTCTTTGGCTGCAAGAAAGCTAATTTTTGGTAAAAAAATCACGGCGAAGGTTTCAGTCCAATCGGAGTTACGGATCTCCATATATATACGAAACGGTGAAAGGGCAGCAGGAGGAACGCAGAAACAGAGAAAGACAGAGAGATAGATCCAATCTTAGAGGGGCTCTCGCCCCTCCCACGCCATGGAGACCATGGACTAGAGGGGAAACCCTTCTCCCTTCTAGGGAGAAGGTCAAGGAAGAAGAAGGAGGAGGGGGCCTCTCTCCCCCTCGCTTCCGGTGGTGCCGGAACGCCGCCGGGGGCCATCATCATCACCGCGATCTTCAGCAACACCACCGCCATCTTCACCAACATCTCTGTCACCTTCCCCGCTCTATCTATAGCGGTCCACTCTCCCGCAACCCGCTGTACCCTCTACTTGAACATGGTGCTTTATGCTTCATATTATTATCCAATGATGTGTTGCCATCCTATGATGTCTGAGTAGATTTTCATTGTCCTATCGGTGGTTGATGAATTGCTATGATTGATTTAATTTTCTTGTGGTTATGTTGCTGTCCTTTGGTGCCCAACAGATGAGCGCGCGCGTGGATCACACCATAGGGTTAGTTGTATGTTGATAGGACTATGTATTGGAGGGCAAGAGTGACAGAAGCTTCAACCTAGCATAGAAATTGATGCATACGAGATTGAAGGGGGACCAATATATCTTAATGCTATGGTTGGGTTTTACCTTAATGAACGTTATAGTTGCGGATGCTTGCTAATAGTTCCAAGGAAGGGATGACATGCTAGCAGTGGCCTTTCCCACATGAAACTTGCTCTCGGTCTAGTAAAGTAGTCAATTTCTTAGGGACAATTTTGCAGCTCCTACCACCACTTTTCCACACTCATTATATTTACTTTATTGCTTCTTTCCTTACAACAACCCCTAGCTTTTATTTATGTGCTCTTTATTATCTTGCAAACCTATCCGAAAACTCCTACAAAGTAGTTCTAGTTTCATACTTGTTCTAGGTAAAGCGAACGCTAAGCGTGCGTAGAGTTGTATCGGTGGTCGATAGAACTTGAGGGAATATTTGTTCTACCTTTAGCTCCTCGTTAGGTTCGACACTCTTACTTATCTAAAGAGGCTACAATTGATCCCCTATACTTGTGGGTTATCAAGACCTTTTTCTGGTGCCGTTGCCGGGGAGCAATAGTGTGGGATGAATATTCTCGTGTGTGCTTGTTTGCTTTATCACTAAGTAGATTTTATTTTCTGTTCTTAGTTGTTTTTATCTTTAGTTATGGGTAGGAAACGCAAAATACCAAAAAAATTAGTTGTACCTACTGAACCAATGGTTGAAGATCCACTCAAAATCTATCACACTGCTAAAGCTTATTACTTGGATCCTCTTCGATCCCTATGTGCTCATGCTGAAACCCCAACTAGCTTAGTTGAGGGCAGATCTTTTGATGAGCATGATTGTTAAGTGCGACACCGCATATCTGAAAAAGGGAAACTTTTGTTGGATCAAATTCATCGTTTGCAATGCTATGCTTGGAATTTATGTTATATATATGATGTTACTTGTTGTTCTGAAAACCCTAAGAAACACCTTCCCTACCAATGTGAGTTNCTCCTCGTTAGGTTCGACACTCTTACTTATCTAAAGAGGCTACAATTGATCCCCTATACTTGTGGGTTATCAAGACCTTTTTCTGGTGCCGTTGCCGGGGAGCAATAGTGTGGGATGAATATTCTCGTGTGTGCTTGTTTGCTTTATCACTAAGTAGATTTTATTTTCTGTTCTTAGTTGTTTTTATCTTTAGTTATGGGTAGGAAACGCAAAATACCAAAAAAATTAGTTGTACCTACTGAACCAATGGTTGAAGATCCACTCAAAATCTATCACACTGCTAAAGCTTATTACTTGGATCCTCTTCGATCCCTATGTGCTCATGCTGAAACCCCAACTAGCTTAGTTGAGGGCAGATCTTTTGATGAGCATGATTGTTAAGTGCGACACCGCATATCTGAAAAAGGGAAACTTTTGTTGGATCAAATTCATCGTTTGCAATGCTATGCTTGGAATTTATGTTATATATATGATGTTACTTGTTGTTCTGAAAACCCTAAGAAACACCTTCCCTACCAATGTGAGTTTATTGATAATGGAATCTTATCTTCATATGCTAAGGGTGTTTATATGATTACTATGATGTGGAACAAATAGAAGAATTTGTTGCTTTTATGGGTGCTTATGAAATTGAATTTATGTTTAAAGAGTTTGAAGATTTTGATGATTCGGTTTATAGAACTGAAAATTTAGCTATCCTTAAATATTGTTATGAGAATTATGAATACAATTTTGATATTAATGCACTTATTGAGAAAGTCTCCGCTGTCCAAGAAGAGACTAATATTTTGCAGGAGTCTATGGAAGAAGAAATTGATGAAACTGTGAGCTCATTGGATGAAAAATATGAGGAGGAGAGCGAAGAACAAAGGAGGAAGAGCGGATTGATCACCCGTGCCCACCTTCTAATGAGAGTAACTCTTCAACTCATACATTGTTTAATTTTCCTTCGTGCTTACCGAAGGATGATTGCTATGATGACTATTATGACCCCGTTGATTCGCTTGAAAAATCCCTTTTTGATGATGCTTGCTATGCTTGTGCCCAAGATGCCAATATGAATTATGCTTATAGAGATGAACTTGCTATAGTTCCTTATGTTAAACATGAAATTGTTGCTATTGCACCCACGCATGATAGTCCTATTATCTTTTTGAATTCTCCTGATTATACTATATCGGAGAAGTTTGCCCTTATTAAAGATTATATTGATGGGTTGCCTTTTACCGTTGCACATGATGATTCTGATAGATATAATATGCATGTGCTTGCTGCTCCTACTTGCAATTATTATGAGAGAGGAACTATATCTCTACCTCTCTATGTTCCCAACACGACAAAGTTGCAAGAAACTGCTTATACTATGCATTGGCCTTTACTATATGTGCATGAATTGTTCTTTTATGACATGTCGATGCATAGGAAGAGAGTTAGACTTTGTCATTACTTGATATATGTTGCTTTGTACTCACTACTAAATTACAAATCATTGCTAATTAAAATTGGCTTTGATATACCTTGGGATCAGGGTGGATCCATTACTTGAGAACTATATGCCTAGCTTAATGGCTTTAAAGAAAGCGCTGCCAGGGAGACAATCCGGAAGTTTTAGAGAGTCATTTATTTCTGTTGTGTGCTTTCATAAAGTTTAAAAACAAAAAAATAAAGAGGGGAACCCAAAACTTTTCAAAAAGGAAAGTGAAAGTGAGAAAGACAAGCATTGTTGAAGTGGGAGAGCTCCTTGAACTTTGTTCATGCTGACGGAAGCTTTGTGAATCTTTATTACAGAAACTTTTCAATAAAAATAATTATCCCCTTGTACAATTCCATTGTATTATAAAAATAATGGGCCAAGGTGTACCTTTAGGATGTTTACAATGCTTCTTGGTTTGTGCGGTGCAGGACAGAAACTTTGGTTGTAGTGCGCGATTTTTAATTTTACTAGAATGTCAAATGGTTCTGATTCTTTTTGCACTGTATTTCTATACAAATTCTTTATTTTTCCTAAATTTGGCAGAAGTTTTCAAGTATCATAAGTATGGTGAATGTTCAGATTATTACAGACTGTTCTGTTTTAGACAGATTCTATTTTTGATGCATAGTTTGCTTGTTTTGATGAAACTAACAATTTATATCAGTGGATTAATCCATGAAAAAGCTATATTACAGTAGACACAATGCAAAAACAAAATATGAATTGGTTCGTAATAGTACTTAGAGTAGTGATTTGCTTTATTATACTAACGGATCTTACCGAGTTTTCTGTTGAAGTTTTGTGTGGATGAAGTGTTCGATGATCGAGAAGGTCTCGATGTGAGAAGAAGGAAGAGAGGCAAGAGCTCAAGCTTGGGGATTCCCAAGGCACACCAAGTAAATATTCAAGGAGACTCAAGCGTCTAAGCTTGGGGATGCCCCGGAAGGCATCCCCTCTTTCTTCAACAAGTATCGGTATGTTTTCGGATTCGTTTCGTTTAAGCGATATGTGCAAATCTTGGAGCATCTTTTGCATTTAGTTTTCATTTTTCTTTTATGCACCATGCTGGTATGAGATAGTCCTTGGTTGATTTATAGAATGCTCATTGCACCTCTCTTATATCTTTTGAGTATGGCTTTATATAATGCTTCATGTGCTTCACTTATATCATTTGAAGTTTGGATTGCTTGTTTCTCTTTACATAGAAAACCGCCATTTGTAGAATGCTCTTTGGTTCACTTATATTTGTTAGAGCGTGGGCATATATTTTGTAAAAAGAATTAAACTCTCTTGCTTCACTTATATCTATTTAGAGAGATGACAGGAACTGGTCATTCACATGGTTAGTCATAAAATCCTACATAAACTTGTAGATCAATGAATATGATATGTTTAATTCCTTGCAATAGTTTTGCGATATAAAGATGGTGATATTAGAGTCATGCGAGTGGTGGTTGTGGATTGTAGAAATACTTGTGTTGAGGTTTGTGATTCCCGTAGCATGCACGTATGGTGAATCGTTATGTAACGAAGTTGGACCATGAGGTATTTATTGATTGTCTTCCTTATGAGTGGCGGTCGGGGACAAGCGATGGTATTTTCCTACCAATCTATCCCCCTAGGAGCATGCGCGTAGTACTTTGTTTCGATGACTAATAGATTTTTGCAATAAGTATGTGA
>LR880970.1:726873530-726883960 GCA_904067115.1 Aegilops sharonensis
TTTTATGAACCATGCTGGTATGAGATGGTCCTTGGTTGATTTATAGAATGCTCTATGCACTTCACTTATATCTTTTGAGTATGGCTTTATATAATGCTTCATGTGCTTCACTTATATCATTTGAAGTTTGGATTGCTTGTTTCTCTTTACATAGAAAACCGCCATTTGTAGAATGCTCTTTGGTTCACTTATATTTGTTAGAGCGTGGGCATATATTTTGTAAAAAGAATTAAACTCTCTTGCTTCACTTATATCTATTTAGAGAGATGACAGGAACTGGTCATTCACATGGTTAGTCATAAAATCCTACATAAACTTGTAGATCAATGAATATGATATGTTTAATTCCTTGCAATAGTTTTGCGATATAAAGATGGTGATATTAGAGTCATGCGAGTGGTGGTTGTGGATTGTAGAAATACTTGTGTTGAGGTTTGTGATTCCCGTAGCATGCACGTATGGTGAATCGTTATGTAACGAAGTTGGACCATGAGGTATTTATTGATTGTCTTCCTTATGAGTGGCGGTCGGGGACAAGCGATGGTATTTTCCTACCAATCTATCCCCCTAGGAGCATGCGCGTAGTACTTTGTTTCGATGACTAATAGATTTTTGCAATAAGTATGTGAGTTCTTTATGACTAATGTTGAGTCCATGGATTATACGCACTCTCACCCTTCCATCATTGCTAGCCTCTTCGGTACCGTGCATTGCCCTTTCTCACCTCGAGAGTTGGTGCAAACTTCACCGATGCATCCAAACCCCGTGATACGATACGCTCTATCACACATAAACCTCCTTATATCTTCCTCAAAACAGCCACCATACCTACCTATTATGGCATTTCCATAGCCATTCCGAGTATATTGCCATGCAACTTCCATCATCATCATATACGTGGCTTGAGCATTTATCTTCATATTGCTTTGCATGATCATAAGATAGCTAGCATGATGTTTTCATGGCTTGTCCATTTTTTGATGTCATTGCTATGCTAGATCGTTGCACATCCCGGTACACCACCGGAGGCATTTATATAGAGTCATATCTTTGTTCTAGATCGAGTTGTAATATTGAGTTGTAAGTAAATAAAAGTGTGATGATCATCATTATTAGAACATTGTCCCATGTGAGGTTATCAAAATAAAAGTGGCCAAGGAAGCCCCCCCAAAAAAGAGAGAGAGGCCAAAGAAGCCTACAAAAAAAAGAGAAAAAAACAAAAAAATGGGAGAAAAAGAGAGAAGGGGCAATGTTACTATCCTTTTACCACACTTGTGCTTCAAAGTAGCACCATGTTCTTCATATAGAGAGTCTCTTGAGTTATCACTTTCATATACTAGTGGGGATTTTTATTATAGAACTTGGCTTGTATATTCCAACGATGGGCTTCCTCAAATGCCCTAGGTATTCATGAGCAAGCAAGTTGGATGCACACCCACTTAGTTTCAGTTTGAGCTTTCATATACTTATAGCTCTAGTGCATCCGTTGCATGGCAATCCCTACTCCTCGCATTGACGTCAATTGATGGGCATCTCCATAGCCCATTAATTGATTAGCCGCGTCGATGTAAGACTTTCTCCCTTTTTGTCTTCTCCACATAACCCCCATCATTTTATTCTATTCCACCTATAGTGTTATGTCCATGGCTCCCACTCATGTATTGCGTGAAAGTTGAAAAGGTTTGAGAACGTCAAAAGTATGAAACAATTGATTGGCTTGTCATCGGGTTTGTGCATGATGTGAATATTTTGTGTGGTGAAGATGGAGCATAGCCAGACTATATGATTTTGTATGGATAACTTTCTTTGGCCATGTTATTTTGGAAAGACATGATTGCTTCATTAGTAGGCTTGAAGTGTTGTTGTTTTTTATGTCAAATGATAGACTGTTGCTTTGAATCACTCGTGTCTTAATATTCATGACATGATTAGACATATGATCAAGATTATGCTAGGTAGAATTCCACATAAAAAATTATCTTTTTTATCATTTACCTACTCGAGGACGTGCAGGAATTAAGCTTGGGGATGCTGATATGTATCCGTCGTATCTATAATTTTTGATTGTTCCATGCCAATATTCTACAACTTTCATATAATTTTTGGCAACTTTTTATACTATTTTTGGGACTAATATATTGATCCAGTGCCCAGTGCCAGTTCCTGTTTGTTGCAATCCAAACGGGATAAAAATGCACGGAGCTTATTTTTGGAATATTTTTAAAATCTGGGAGAAAGATCAATGCGAATCGGTGCCCAAGGTGGCCATGAGGCAGGGGGCGCGCCCCTGACCCTCGTGGGCTACCCGTAAGGCGGTTGATGCCCTTCTTCGGCCGCAAGAAAGCTATTTTTTGGTAAAAATTCACGGCGAAGGTTTCAGTCCAATCGGAGTTAGGGATCTACATATATATATGAAACGGTGAAAGGGCAGCAGGGGAACGCAGAAACAGAGAGACAGAGAGACAAATCCAATCTTGGAGGGGCTCTCGCCCCTCCCACGCCATGGAGACCATGGACCAGAGGGGAAACCCTTCTCCCATCTAGGGAGAAGGTCAAGGAAGAAGAAGAAGGAGGGGGGCTCTCTCCCCCTCGCTTCCGGTGGCGCCGGAACGCTGCCGGGGGCCATCATCATCACCGCGATCTTCACCAACACCACCGCCATCTTCACCAACATCTCCATTACCTTCCCCCCTCTATCTACAGTGGTCCACTCTCCCGCAACCCTCTGTACCCTCTACTTGAACATGGTGCTTTATGCTTCATATTATTATCCAATGACGTGTTGCCATCCTATGATGCCTGAGTAGATTTTCGTTGTCCTACCGGTGGTTGATGAATTGCTATGATTGATTTAATTTGCTTGTGGTTATGTTGCTATCCTTTGGTGCCCATCATATGAGCGCGCGCGTGGATCACACCATAGGGTTAGTTGTATGTTGATAGGACTATGTATTGGAGGGCAAGAGTGACAGGAGCTTCAACCTAGCACATAAATTGATGCATACGGGATTGAAGGGGGACCAATATACCGTAATGCTATGGTTGGGCTTTACCTTATTGAACGTTTATAGTTGCGGATGCTTGCTAATTGTTCCAATCATAGGTTCATAGAATTCCAAGTAAGGGATGACATGCTAGCAGTGGCCTCTAGTAAAGTAGTCAATTGCTTAGGGACAATTTCGCAACTCCTACCACCACTTTTCCACACTCGCTATATTTACTTTATTGCTTCTCTCCTTACAACAGCCCCTAGCTTTTATTTACGCGCTCTTTATTACTCCCTCCGGTCCTTTTTACTCTGCATATTAGGTTTGTCCAAAGTCAATCTCATCCAACTTTGACCAAGTTTATATAAAAAATTATAGACATTCACATAACAACATCAATATCATTAGATTCATCTTGGAATATATTTTCATATTATAATTATTAGATGTTATAGATGCTAATAATTTCTAATATAAATTTGTTCAAACTTAGCAAAGTTTGACTTTCGGCAAATCCAATGTGCAGAGTAAAAAGGACGGGAGGGAGTATCTTGCAAACCTATCCGAAAACTCCTACAAAGTACTTCTAGTTTCATACTTGTTCTAGGTAAAGCGAACGCTAAGCGTGCGTAGAGTTGTATCGGTGGTTGATAGAACTTGAGGGGATATTTGTTCTACCTTTAGCTCCTCGTTGGATTCGGCACTCTTACTTATCGAAAGAGGCTACAATTGATCCCCTATACTTGTGGGTTATCAAGTATTACGGTGGGTGAACAAATTACTGTCTAGCAATTGATAGAATTGAGCATAGTTATGAGAATATCTAGGTTTGGTCATGTATATAGGCATCACGTCCTGAACAAGTAGACCGACTCCTGCCTGCATCTACTACTATTACTCCACACATCAACCGCTATCCAGCATGCATCTAGAGTATTAAGTTCATAAGAACAGAGTAACGCTTTAAGCAAGATAACATGATGTAGAGGCATAAATTCATGCAATATGATAAAAACCCCATCTTCTTATCCTCGATGGTAACAATACAATATGTGCCTTGTTGCCCCTACTGTCATTGGGAAAGGACACCGCAAGATTGAACCCAAAGCTAAGCACTTCTCCCATTGCAAGAAAGATCAATCCAGTAGGCCAAACCAAACTGATAATTCGAAGAGACTTGCAAAGATAACTAATCATACATAAAAGAATTCAGAAGAATCAAATATTGTTCATAGATAAACTTGATCATAAACCCACAATTCATTGGTCTCAACAAACACACCGCAAAACAAGATTACTAGAATAGATCTCCAAGAAGATCGAGGAGAACTTTGTACTGAGATCCAAAGAGAGAGAAAAATCCATCTAGCTAATAACTATGGACCTGAAGGTCCGAGGTAAACTACTCACACATCATCGGAGAGGCTATGGTGTTGATGTAGAAGCCCTCCATGATCGATGCCCCCTCTGGCGGAGCGCCGGAAAGGCCCCAAGATGGGATCTCACGGGTACAGAAGGTTGCGGCGGTGGAAATACGGTTTTGTGGTGCTCCTGGATGGTTTCGGGGTACGTAGGTATATATAGGAGGAAGAAGTACGTCGGTGAAGCCACGAGGGGCCCATGAGGGTGGGGGCGCGCCCAGGGGGCAGGCGTGCCTCCCTGCCTCGTGGCCTCCTCGTTGATTTCTTAACGTCCACTCCAAGTCCTCTGGATCACGTTTGTTCCAAAAATAACTCTCCCGAAGGTTTCATTCCGTTTGGCCTCCGTTTGATGTTCCTTTTCTGCAAAACACCGAAATAGGCAAAAAACAGTAATTTGCACTGGGCCTTGGGTTAATAGGTTAGTACCAAAAATAATATACAAGTGTATAATAAAGCCCAATATACATCCAAAACAGAATATATAACAGCATGGAGCAATCAAAAATTATAGATACGTTGGAGACGTATCAATTACCGGTAGTTGTTATCGATTGCCTAGGGACAAATGACTTTCTTGTTGACAAAAGCTATCAACTTCTATTACCTTGCAATTTATTCATAGTTTTATTCTCACAAAGTACTCATAGTTTTATTCTTGAAAAATAGTTTCATACTTGTTTTAGGTAAAGAAAACGTCAAGTGTGCGTAGAGTTGTATCGGTGGTCGATAGAACTTGAGGGAATATTTGTTCTGCCTTTAGCTCCTCGTTGGGTTCGACACTCTTATTTATCGAAGAAGGCTACAAACGATCCCTAATACTTGTGGGTTATCAGGCATGGTTCACATGTGTCAAGTGATTCAAAATCAAGTGACTCCAAAAGTCCATCAGCATGGAGTTTCTTCATGCGCTTTACACCAATATGACCTAAGCGGCAGTGCCACAAGAAAGTGGTATTATCATTATCAACTCTACATATTTTGGCATCAATGTTATGAACATGTATCATCACTATCGAGATTCAATAAGTATAAAACCCTTACAATGGGTGCATGACCATAAAAGATATTACCCATATAAATAGAACAACCATTATTCTCTGATTTAAATGAGTAACCGTATCGCATTAAACAAGATCCAGATATAATGTTCATGCTCAACGCAGGCACTAAATAACAATTATTCAGGTTCATCACTAATTTCGATGGTAATCGAAGAGCGAGCGTGTCGATGGCAATCACATCAACCTTGGAACCATTTCCCACGCGCATCGTCAGTTCGTCCTTTGCCAGTCTCCAT
Source organism: Aegilops sharonensis (assembly GCA_904067115.1). Classification (NCBI taxonomy): domain Eukaryota; kingdom Viridiplantae; phylum Streptophyta; class Magnoliopsida; order Poales; family Poaceae; genus Aegilops; species Aegilops sharonensis. Next base: position 726,879,236 of record LR880970.1, read on the forward strand.
CTATTCCGTAGTTCTTGCTTTGAGTTGCAAATGTGAGCAACAGAACCGGTATCAAATACCCAGGCACTACAACGAGAGTTGGTAAGGTACACATCAATAACATGTATATCATATATATACCTTTGTTGACGTTGGCCCCCTCCTTGTCGGCCAGACACTTCGGGCAGTTCCGCTTCCAGTGGCCAGTTCTCTTGCAATAGAAGCACTCAGTCTACGGCTTTGGTCCAGCCTTGGGTTTCTTCACGGGAGGAGCAACTGCTTTGCCACCTTTCTTGAAGTTTCCCTTATTTCCCTTTCCTTTCTTGAAACTAGTGGTTTTATTCACCATCGAAACTTGATGCTCTTTCTGGATGTCTGACTCAGCGACTTTTAGCATCGCAAACAGCTCGGAGACTGACTTGTTCATCCCTTGCATGTTATAGTTCAACACAAAGCTCTTGTAGCTAGGTGGTAGCGATTGAAGAACTCTGTCAGTGACAGCCTCTAGCGGGAGCTCAACTCCCAACTCAGCCAGACGGTTGTAATACCCAGACATTCTGAGTATGTGTTGACTGACAGACCCGTTCTCCTCCATCTTGCAAGCATAGAACTTATCGGAGGTCTCATACCTCTCGATTCGGGCATTCTTATCAAATATAAAATTCAACTCCTAGAACATCTCATATGCTCCATGAAGTTCAAAACGCCTTTGAAGTCCCGGCTCTAAGACATACAGCGTGGCGCATTGAACTATTGAGCAGTCATCAACACGCGACTGCCAGGCGTACACAATGTCCACAGTCGCTGGAGAGGGTGGTGCACCAAGCGGTGCATCAAGGACATAAGCCTTTTGGGCAGCCGTGAGGATAATCCTCGGATTACGGGCCCAGTCCACAAACTTACTTCCATCATCTTTCAGCTTAGCTTTCTCTAGGAATGCATTAAAATTCAGAGGAGCTACTGCGTGAGCCATTGATCTACAATATAAATTTGCAAAGATAACTTAGACTACTATTTATGATAAATGAGTTCAATTAATCATATTACCTAAGAACTCCCACTCAAATAAACATCCCTCCGGTTGTCCGAGTGTAACACGATCCAAATTCACTAGCCCAAGTCCGATAATCACGTGAGATGAGGTGGTTTCTATGGTGAACATCTCCATGTTGATCATATCAACTAAAGGACTCGTGTTTGACCTTTCGGTCTCTTGTGTACCGAGGTCATGTCTGTACATGCTAGGCTTGTCAAGTTTAACCCAAGTGTTCTGCATGTGCAACACTGGCTTGCACCCATTGGGTGTGAACGTAGGGTCTATCACACCCGATCATCACGTGGTGCTTCGAAACGACGAACTTTCGCAACGGTGCACACTTGGGGAGAACACAGTTTTATCTTGCAATTTTAGTGCTGGATCACCTTATAATGCTACAATCGTCCTAAGCAAAATAAGATGCATAAAAGGATTAACATCGCATGCAAATCATAAGTGACATGATATGGCCATCAACTCGTGCTTTTGATCTCCATCTCCAAAGCACCGGCATGATCTCCATCATTACCAGCATGTCACCATGATCTCCATCATTGTGTTGCCATCGGGGTTGTCACGCCAACCATGCTTCTACTACTATTGCTATCACTTAGCGATAAAGTAAAGCATTACATAGCGCTAAATGATTGACACGCAGGTCATACAATAATTAAAGACAACCCTATGGCTCCTGCCGGTTGCCGTATGCATCGACATGCAAGTCGATATAAACTATTACAAACATGATCATCTCATACATCAAATATATTTCATCATGTCTTTGGCCATATCATATCACAACATACCCTGCAAAAACAAGTTAGACGTCCTCTAATTGTTGTTGCATGTTTATGTGGCTGCTATGGGTATCTAGCAAGAACGATTCTTACCTACTCAAAGCCACAACAGTGATATGAAAGTTTCTATTTAACCTTCTACAAGGACCGCCTTTGTCAAATCCGATTCAACTAAGGTGGGAGAGACAGAAACCCGCCAGCCATCTTTATGCAACAAAGTCACATGTCTGTCGATGGAACCAGTCTCATGTACGTGGACATGTAAAGTTGGTCTGGCCCGCTTCATCCCACAATACCGCCAAAGAAAGAAAAGTCCAAGGAAGGAAGCAATCTGAATATCAACGCCCACAAACTCCTTTGTGTTCTACTCGTGATGTCATCTACGCATAGACCTAGCTCATGATGCCACTGTTGTGGAACGTTGCATGGGAAACAAATTTTTTCCTACGCTCACCAAGATCAATCTAGGAGATGGACATCTACGAGAGGAAAAATTGCATCTAAATGCCCTTGTAGACCGCTAAGCGGAAGCGTTAAGAAATGCGGTTGATGTAGTTGAACGTCTTCGTGATCCAATCACGATCCGTCCTGCGAACTCCCGTTCTAGCGCCGAATGGACGGCACCTCCGCGTTCAACACACGTACGGCTTGATGTCACCTTCACCTCCTCGATCCAGCGAGTGATGGTGAACTAGTAGCTCGAGTCCTCCGGCAGCACGACAGCATGGTGGTGGTGGTGGAGAAATCTCGGCACAGCTTCGCTAAGCACTACGGAAAAGAAGATGGCTACGAGGGAGAGGGAGGGCATCGCCGTGGCATATATGGGTGCGGCAGCCCTCTCTCTGCCTCTCTATATATAGTGGGGAGGGGGGCGCCCCTAGGGGATCCCATGTAGGGCCGACGACCACAAGAGAGAAACCCTAGATGGGTTTAGCCCCTAAGAGACTTGCCCCCAGCCAAAGTGGTTGGAAACCTTAGGGGGCGCCCCAACCCTCCTAGTTACATGAGATGGGGTGAGGGGGGCGCTCAGCCCCTTAGTGGGCTGGTTTGCCCCCATGAGGGAGTCCTGGATTAGGGGGTCTCCGGACAGCCGGACTATATCCTTTGGCCGGACTGTTGGACTATGAAGATACAAGATTGAAGACTTCGTCCCGTGTCCGGACGGGACTCTCCTTGGCGTGGAAGGCAAGATTGGCAATACGGATATGTAGATCTCCTCCCTTGTAACCGACTCTGTGTAACCCTAGCCCCCTCCGGTGTCTATATAAACCGGAGGGTTTAGTCCGTAGGACAACAACAATCATACCATTGGCTAGCGTCTAGGGTTTAGCCTCTACGATCTCGTGGTAGATCAACTCTTGTAATACTCATATTCGTCAAGATCAATCAAGAAGGAAGTAGGGTATTACCTCCATCGAGAGGGCCCGAACCTGGGTAAACATCGTGTCCCCCGCCTCTTGTTACCATACCCCAGATCTTCCGGTTTTGACACCGACATTGGTGCTTTCATTTAGAGTTCCACTGTGCCATCACCGTAAGGCTTCATGTCACCTTCGATCATCGGTAACGATGTGGTCCAGGGTGAGGTTTTCCTCCTCGGGTAGATCTTCGTATTCGGCGGCTTCGCACTGCGGGCCAACTCGCTTGGCCCTCTGGAGCAGATCAAGAGCTACGCCCCTGGCCACCAGGTCAGGTTCGGAAACTTGAACTACACTGCCAACGTCCATGGAGACTTGATCTTCGATGGATTCGAACCCATGCCAGGTGCGCCGCACGGTCACGACGAGCATTATTTAGCTCTGCCGTCGGACAGTGTTCGGGAGATCGCGCCTGCAACTACTCCGGCCCTCAATCCGGAGCAAATCGCGCCATCCGAGGACGGGTGGATAGACCCCGCCATGGAGGCCGCACTTTTAGTGGCGATAGAGCCGGATACCGACTTCACCCATTACGAGAGCCGTGTTGCCAAACTATTGGATTCATCCCCGGCAATGGACTCCGAGCCGCCTGCGCCCGTGCCTATCGAATCCTATTGGGCGCTGATCATGGAGTTTTCCTCCGCGGATATTTTTCAGCACTCGCCTTTCGGCGACGTGCTAGAGTCATTAAGGTCTCTCTCCTTGTCAGGAGAACCTTGGCCGAACTATGTCCGGCTAGAATGGGATGCGGACAACGAAGAAATTCGCTGCCCACCCACCACCCACTTAGTAGCCACTATCGACGATTTAACCGACATGCTCGACTTCGACTCCGAAGACACCGACGGTATGGACGACGATGCAGGAGACGAACAGGAACCACCGCCCACAGGGCGCTGGACCGCCACCTCATCATATGATATATATATGGTGGATACCCCCAAAGAAGCAATGGCGACAAGACAGCGGAGGATGACCCCTCCAAGAAGCAACCCAAGCACCGACGTTAGTGGCGCCGCCCTAAGTCCCGCCACAGCAAAAATAGTGGTACCGGCACAAGAGATAATAACACTCCGGATAGTGCCGAAGACGATAACAATCCCCTCCAGCACGATTTAGAGCAGGAGGGTGAACAAGCTAGCCCTCCAGAATAGGCAGCAGATGGAGAAACAGACAATTACATGCCTCTCTCCGAAGACGAAGTGAGCCTCGGCGAAGAAGAATTTGTCGTGCCTGAGGATCCCGTCGAGCAGGAGCGCTTCAAGCGCCGGCTTATAGCCATAGCAAACGGCCTGAACAAAAAGGAACAACAGCTTCGAGCTGATCAAGATCTGCTAGCGGACAGATGGACTGAAGTCCTGGCAGCCGAGGAATACGAACTCGAGCACCCAACCAAGAGTTACCCAAAGCGCAGGTTGCTACCTCAACTCGAGGAGGAAGCATTAAAACCAACATCACCCGCGTATGATGCGGCTGATCGGCCACCTCGCGGCCG
>LR880970.1:726888101-726918038 GCA_904067115.1 Aegilops sharonensis
ATATCGGCTAAGGTAGCGCTGGGAGAACTACTGCGATTGTGTAGCGGTTCTTCCGGACAAGCACCTCAGTAGAGAAAGCCGAAAACTGACTGTCATGATAAGGCGAGAGCTGGTCGCTGTTCGAGAGGTCTCAAGTCCTTAAAGACTTTTTCCCCTTCGGGCGAGGAGTCGGCCTTGCCTGACTTAGGCATATATAGCGCCCTAAATTCGGCCTTCTGAATACTAGGGGCTTCGCCAACATTTAAAATTGTAGACTTCTATGGCTAAGTGGGAGTGTTAAAGCCTTATAGTCCGATTGCCAGGTTCGTTGTGCTGAACACCTCCCTCGAAGGACCCAAAATTGGGATAAAGAGTGCTCAGATTTATCCCGAACACCTCAGTATTATTTACATGGGGGCAGAAGCCGACGACTGGCCAACTCTCAGATTTTATAAAGGGTCGCACAGAAGGTAATATTTTAAATGCAAAAAGTGATGCATAGCACAAATGAACTAGTTTTACATTACAGGATCCCATGAGCACGTTTAATTAAAAATTACATCTTTAGCACATTCCTCCGCCACAAGGCGGGAACCCTTCAGGACACTGTCATAGTACATCTCGGGTGGCGATGCTCTTTGCCCTCCGGTGGCCCCTCCTTTACCAGCTTCATGGCGTCCAGCTTCGCCCAGTGCACCTTCGCCCGGGCAAAGCCCTGCGTGCACCCTCGATGCAGACGGACCGCTTTATGACTTCAAGCCATGGGCAGGCATCCACAAGCCGCCTCACCAGACCGAAGTAGCTGTTAGGAAGGAGATCGCCAGGCCACATCCGACTATAAGACCCTTTATGGCTGTTCGGCCGCCTTGTGAAGCTCGAGCAGTTGCTTCAGCTGGTCGCTCAAAGGCATGGGTGTTCGGTCCCAGTATATTGAGACCATAACAAATTCTCTGTCGAGCTCCCCTCCTCGGCCCGGTAGAACTCCGCGGCATCTGACACACTGCGGGGTAGATCTGCAAATGCTCCTGGAGAGCTCCGAACTCGGGTAAGTAAAAAGAAATTTTCCTTCACATGCTTGCTTTGCATAATGAATGCTTTACCCGCCACTATCTTCTTAACCGCCTCAATTTCCCGGAGGGTCTTTTGGGCTTCGGCCTTGGCATGTTGTGCGCTTTCGAGGGCCTTCGCAAGCTCGGACTCTCGCGTCTTAGAGTCAAGCTCCAAGGACTCATGTTTTTTGACAAGAGCCTGGAGCTCTTGCTGAACCTCGCCTACCCGGGCTTCTTGCTTTTTTTCGCTCAATGCGCTCCTTGGCCGCTTTGTTTTCGGTGTCGGACAGCGCCTTCTTCAAGGTCGCCACTTCGGTCGTGGCCCCTGGCACATTCATGATGATCCTATTATTTTTACCACCAATTTCCTTTTAATATATAGACAAGGTATTGCTTACCTTTGCTCTCCTCGAGCTGCCTCTTGGCAAGGCTGAGCTCTTCCTCGGACCGGTCAAGGTCCTGCTTCAGTGCAGCGACTTCCGCAGTACGTGCGGCAGCGGCCAGCAGTGAAGCCTGCATACGCATGTAAACATATTCGGATTAGACTCCTGGGTCATTATTTGATCCTCTATTCGGCCTTTCTTCGCGAACGCTAAACAGAGCATCAGAGGCTAATGTCTATGCGGTAATATTTTCCTACATTTTGATTACTTACCTGAAAGCCTGTTAGGAGGCTGGCGCAAGCTTCAGTTATGTTTTTGGCGGACTGAACCTTCTCGATCACCGCACTCATGATAGTGCGGTGCTCTTCGTCGATGGAAGTGCCTTGAAGCGCTTCTAGCAAGTTGTCTGGTGCCTCTGGATGGACAGAGGCCATCGGCACGGGCGGCTCGCCCCTCTTAACAGGAGATTGCTTGCCGGAGTCCGGAATCACCGGAGGCTCCGGCGCAGTGTTCGGCTGGGGGCCGAACTTGGAGCCCATGGCAGTCTTGCTCCCTTTGCGCCCAGGGTCCGGAAGGTCACCTCGAGACGCCTCCAGGACTACCTCCCCTCAGCTCGGTGCCCTCTGAGATAACACCTCGACGTTGTCCGTAGGGCGAGGGGAGGAGGCGGTCAGAAGTGAATCGCTATTCATATTCGACGGGTCCAAAGAACCATCCGACAAAGATACGTCGATAGGGGCTCTGGACGCACTGCATAATCATATTCAGCGTAAGGAGAAGCAGTGCAATTAAACATACCATGAATTACTATGGAATCCGGATACTTACAATTTCGCCAGGGGCTTGTCCCTGGGCAACCACTCGTTGTCGCTGTCGGCGGCCGTTGTGGAGTTGTCTGGAAGGAGGGTGTCGTTGTCAAAACCGGCGGATCTCGGGTAGGGGGTCCCGAACTGTGCGTCTAGGCGGATGGTAACAGGAGACAAGGGACATGATGTTTTTTACCCAGGTTCGGGCCCTCTCGATGGAGGTAATACCCTACTCCTGCTTGATTAATATTGATGATATGGGTAGTACAAGAGTAGATCTACCACGAGATCAAGGAGGCTAAACCCTAGAAGCTAGCCTATGGTATGATTGTTGTTCGTCCTACGGACTAAAACCCTCCGGTTTATATAGACACCCGATAGGTTAGGGTTACACAGAGTCGGTCACAATGGTAGGAGATCTACATATCCGTATCGCCAAGCTTGCCTTCCACGCCAAGGAAAGTCCCATCCGGACACGGGACGAAGTCTTCAATCTTGTATCTTCATAATCTTGGAGTCCGGCCGTGACGATAGTCCGGCTATCCGGACACCCCTAGTCCGGGACTCCCTCAGTAGCCCCTGAACCAGGCTTCAATGACGATGAGTCCGGCGCGTTGATTGTCTTCGGCATTGCGAGGCGGGTTCCTCCTCCGAATACTTCACAGAAGGTTTTGAACACAAGGATAGTGTCCGGCTCTGCAAAACAAGTTCCACATAACACCGTAGAGAGAACAATTTTTGCACAGATCTGCTGACGTATTCCGCGGCGTGACATTACACCACGGCAAGGCCTTTATATGAATCGTTTTTTATTGTCCCACCTCAGCGTGTTAAGCGAGGCGGTTTCCTTGGCACGTCTTATCAAAGCATAGATCGTGCCCCCTTATTCCGGGGTTCTCACCAATACGGACGTGGGTAACCCAACCGTGCCCGTTCGCCTGCCTTCTCTATCAAAGGCGAGTCCTAATCGACCACGGCGTGGGCTCTTGGTATTCAACCTCTTTATAATGAGACCAAGGCCCTCTTCTTTCTTACACCCTCCATCGAGTTCGCCTCACGCTTCGAGTTCCAACACCCAAAGCTTCAGATTCAGGCGCTTCGGACTTTCGACGAAGTCCGGATCCGACCAGCACGACCGATGGATGTCTTCCTCTGTCAAGAAGAAGATGTGCTGAAGCTACGCGACGCCAGGTATCTAACCGGCGAGATCTCGCATAGGCTGTCTGCTCCAGGGCAGGTCATTCCCACTCCTGAGCCCGGCGAGAACATGGTGTTCGTGTCCCACTTCCTTCGGGGTTTAGGCTTCCCGACGGATCCCTTCGTGCGGGGGCTCATGTTTTATTATGGGCTTGATTTCCATGACTTGAATCCGGAGTCCATCCTCCATATCTCGTCATTCATTGTCGTATGTGAAGCCTTCCGCCATATTACCCCCCACTTTGGATTATGGCTCAAGACCTTCAAGGTGGAGCCGAAGATGATCGAGGGGCAACAAGCAGAGTGCGGATGGGCGGTCATAAGCAAATGTGCTGATGCTCCGTGGCCCGAGGGCTATTTTCAAGAGGAGCTTGGTTTGTGGCAACGGGATTGGTTTTATATCACCGCTCCCAGGGGCACCAAATGGGCGGCGCTCCCTGTCTTCCGCTCAGGTCCACCACAGCGGCTGGCATCATGGGTCAACAAGGGGCTCGACTGGGGGCCGTCCAAGGATGTTCCCTTGCTGCAGGGCCGTATTCGAGATCTCCAGGAAAGAGGGATCAATCTGGTTGCAGTGGCGCAGGTCATGGTGATCCGGCGCCTTCAGCCCTGCAAACGTCGCCCCCTCCACCTGTGGGAATTCAATCCGGAGGGACCATGAGCTCTCCAAAATTTTATGGGCACGACTCCTGTGGAGATGTATAAACTGTTCTTCGGATCACAAGAGAAGTGTCCGGACTTGACCGAGGACGCAGGACTAAGCTGCAATCGCCCAAATACTCAAGTAAGTAGTCATGTAACCGGACAAGCTGTTCATTCATTTATTTTATATATATATATGCCATTTAAAGGAGCCGTTTTCTTGAACAGGAGTGGATAGCCAAGGCAAAGTTAATAAGGTGTCCGGCTCCCCTCCCAGAGACCACGCCGGATCCCATGCTGACCAAGATGTTGAAGGTCGCGCCTTTTGAAGAAGGCGAAGGGGGAGCGGGGAAGCAACTGCCTCTACGAAGGAGGCTATCAAGGAAGAAGGGATTAAGAGTCCCACCTTCCGAGGAGAGAAGCGGACCGCTTCGGAAGATCCGGAGGTCAAGGCCTCAAAGAGGGGAAAGGAATCTTTGGCAGAGAATCCGGCGCTGGGAAGTAACCCAGCCGCATTATTTCCCCGAGGGGATCAGCCCTCCAGCGAGCCATAAGTAAAAAGAAGGGGCCTTGTAAATAAGGAACATCCCTGTATTTATTCATGAAGATAACCAAAATTGTACCTTGTAGTTCGGACCTCAGCCCTTCTCAGCAGAGCTCGTCTTCGGGGGATCTTCTTCCGGAGATGATGGAGAGCGAAACGCCTCCACCAGTCGCACCCTCATGTGAAGCGGACGACCCGGAGGTGTCGTCGCGGAGGGTTCCCCCAAGTCCGGCGGGGCCGGAAGTTCCAGCGCCAGGTGGTGTGCGGTCGGAGGAGCTGAAGGATCTGCTCGGGCGAGCGGCTATTTCAGAAGATCACCGTGCTCTAATGGGTACAGTGATTGGAAGAATTGCATCCGCGGAGAGCGGATTGCATGAAGCCGTCAGAAGCCTACTTACGGGGTTTGAGGTACGTAAAAATGATGTACCTTTTGACAGTTATGCATATAGAATGCGCCCTGTATGGATAGTAGCCCCTGAGACTCGGTATGTTGTCAAAATTGACAACGTGCCGAGGATCAAATTCTCAGTTTTAACATATCACCGCTCCTAAACAGGTGGCGGGGCGTCCGGAGGCCAGCCGGACTGATGAATATGCCGAACTAAAGCGGCAACTTAACGAGGCGGATGCGGACATCGGCTGGTTAATAAACGATTTGACGAGTCACAAGGTATGCGACTTCTATGCGGACACCTGGTAAGGGAGCTTGACGCCCATGTCTTACTATTCGTATGCTTAATGCAGATGGTGCCGCTGCCATGGAAGAGCTGCGGGCAAAACTCGCCCGAGCGAAACAGCAAGCCAGAATTAGTAATGCGGCCGCTTTAAAGGCGGCCGAAGAGCTAGAAGCTGAACGGGCTGCTCACTGCCAAAGCAAAGAGGAGATGGCCGATATGGCAAAAAAGTTAAGGAATACTACCGATCGCTGCGAGGTTCTGGAAAAAGAACGTCAAGCGGAACAAGAGGGCCTAAAAAAGGCCGCCGCCGAATCCAAGAATTCCCAGTCGGCTTTGAGAGCTGCCAAGGAGGAGCTGAATCAGGCCGGGGCAATTGCGGCTGGAAAACCGTTTCTACTGCGGAGGAAATATACAGATCCAAAGTATGCTCAGCTGGATAAGTTGTGGAGTTCGGAGGATGCTTATCTGGACTTGGCGGCGAGCGCTGCGGACGCGGTGGAGCACTTCCGGGGCCAGAAGGGGCATCGAAGGGAAGAGCTATATTGGTCGCAATTCCACAGTCCGGAGCGTCCTCTGCCGCTGACCGATCGGTTGGCCGAATGGGCCGAGCTGAATCGGCTGTCCGGATTTGCCATGAAGCATGTCTTGACCCACTTGTGGCCAGGCGGACCCCAGCCGAAGAGCTATTTTGCTTTGGTGCAGCAGTTCCTTGGTGCGGTACCGCGTATCAATGCAATGAAGCGATCGTCGTGTATTGAGGGAGCGCGGATGGCTCTGGCCCGTGTCAAGACATACTGGGCAGAGATGAAGGCCACCGACGTTGCATCCCAAGATTCGGACCGAAGCCGAGTACCTGCCGAGCACTACTTTGAAGAAGTCCTGCCGGGCGCGCGTTCAATAGAGACGTAGTGCTCGAAGGATATTATGTTTAAATGACATGTATGATTTGTGAACACAGTGTTTCAATATAATATAAGAGCTTTTTATACTTGTGCATTCAAGTAGTAAACTACTCCCTGTGCGGCCGTTTATGTATATGTGTATATAACCTGAAAGATGGCAGTCCTTGGCTTCAGCCCCCACGCACATAGTGCGGGGGTGTTTGCAAAGAAAGCGCTTTTTCACACTTAATCCAACGTCTTGGTCCTGTTAAGGAGGTGATAGCGTAGCAAACCAGGCAACCGGACTATAATGCTTTATCACTTTCACTTAGCCATAGGAGTTCGAGGGTGGGGCTACTATATCGCCCCTGGGGGCACCGCACTCTCCCGAATTCGGGGTGCGTATGTGCCTGACCGAAAACCGGTCCTTCGTTAATGCGGAGGAATCCTAAACAATCCTGGGTGTCATCGACTGGTTGACCAGTCTCTCGCTATATCATGACAGTCAGTTTTCGGCTTTCTCTACTGAGGTGCTCGCCCGGCCGAACCGGGGCACAATAGCAGTAGTTCTCCTGGTGCCGCGTTAGCCGTGAAAACGGAACGTAAGGCAGCAAAACACACGAGCCGGGCAACCCAACATTTGACCAAAGACATGATTCGGAGCTGATGCATATAAGGCCTAACTCGAGACGCCGAATAATGCCCTAAGGTATTCGGTCTTTATGAGAATGGGCAGAATAATGCCCTAAGCCCCTGGTGTCCAGGTACGCGCAAAAATTCTGGTGCGGCCAATGCCAAAGCACCAGCCTCCTCCTCGGCTATATTAAGGAACCGGGGGGATGTATATCAACAAGAGAGTGTGAAAAAGGTTTACGCAGGGTCTTAATCTGAAAATAATCCTTGCAACGGGTCCCTACTGCACGTCTGCGCCTGGGTCTCCGTTGTGCCGTATCCTGACGGGTGTAGCACTTTGTTCATCTGTAAAAGAGAGGAACTTAGTTTGAAAGAAAAAGGATCGTGCGAAAGATGTACTTAATATTAAATAAACAGAGTATGGTTCGAAGAGTTGAAAAAAAATTGAGCTTTATTGTCTCTTGTTATACATGCATGCGGCCCCTCGTATGGGGGTATGCCGCTAGTAGGCGCCGGACTCGTCTAGCCGTGTCCGGGGTTTGAATGACCAATTTAGGTTCTTTTGCCTAGCAGAGCCGGATAGCTGTGGGGCTGTCAAGGCAATCTCCCGTTCTTCCGTGCTCGAGTAACACTTAATACTTCCTTTTAGCGAGATGATGCCGCGTGGACCGGGCATTTTAAGTGTTAGAGATGCATAATGCGGTATTGCGTTAAAGCGGGCGAAAGCTTCGCGTTCCAATAGTGCTTGATGGCTACTTTTAAACGGGGCGACATGGAAAAGTAACCTTTCGCGACGGAAGTTGTCGGATGAACCAAACACAACTTCTAGCAGTATGGAGCCCGTACAAAGGGCATATGGGCCTGGCATTACTCCTTTAAAGGAGGTGTTGCTATGGCGAATTTTGGTTGGGTTTATCCCCCATCCTGCGGATTGTGTCCTGATATATCAGGTTTATGTCACTGCTGCCATCCATGAGGACATGTGTAAATTGGAATCCGTCGATTATAGGATCCAATATCAAGGCAGTCCATCCTGCGTTCCGGATATTTTTAGAATAGTCCTGATGGTCGAAGGTGATTGGTTTTGACAACCAGTGTGCGGTGCGCCTTTTAGTGGGCGCCGCTCTGTTTTTCCCTTTGATCACGTGAAGTGAGTTTACTGTTTTAACCTCCTGTGGGAAAGTTTTTTGTTTTCCGGGGCTCTGCTTGTGGTGCTCGTCATCATCTTCACTTGGTGTGTCGAGCCCCTTATGTTCGGCGTTCAGTCTGCCGGACTGTTTGAAGACCTAACAATTTCGGTGGGTGTGGTTAGCAGGCCTCCCAGGAGTACTGTGGATTTGACATATCTTGTCCAAGATTTTGTTGAAGTTGGATAGCTCATCGCTATTGTCCTTAAGGGGCAGTTTTTTGTTGTTCTGCCGTGAGCTTTTGAATCCGGCGTTGACTGTTGTGCTCTTTGGAATGTTTCTTTTAATCTGGCGCTGGTCCTTGTTGCGCCGTGGTTTCCCATTTCCATCCCTGATTTCGGATGTACTTGGGTCGCTGGTGCTGCATCTTGCTAGCCAGCTATCCTCTCTCGCACAAAAGTGGGTCATGAGGCTTGTTAATGCGGCCATTGTTCTTGGCTTTTCTTGGCCGAGGTGTCTGGCGAGCCATTCGTCTCGGACGTTGTGTTTGAAAGCTGCTAAGGCTTCGGCGTCCGGACAGTCGACTATTTGGTTCTTTTTAGTAAGGAACCTGTTCCAGAATTTCTGGGCTGACTCTCCGGGCTATTGAGTTATGTGACTTAAATCGTCTGCATCCGGAGGGCGGACATAAGTCCCCTGAAAGTTTGCCCGAAATGCATCCTCGAGCTCTTCCCGGCTTCCAATGGTATTTTCGGGGAGGCTTTTAAGCCAATGCCGAGCTGGCCCTTTGAGTTTAAGGGGTAAGTATTTTATGGCATGGAGATCATCTCCTCTAGCCATGTGTATGTTGAGGATGTAATCCTCGATCCAGACTCCAGGGTCTGTTGTTCCGTCGTATGCCTCTATGTTTACGGGTTTGAATCCCGCTGGAAATTCTTGATCCAGCACCTCATCGGTGAAACATAGTGGGTGTGCGGCGCCCCTATAATTGGGTGTGCCGTGATCTTCGGAATTTTGGCGTATTGCATTGCTTTGACGAGCATGCTTTCTTGGCCCATAGATGGACCTAAATGGGCCATCCTTTTGATGTGAATCCTTATGCGGATCGCATATTGGCTTGTGTGCGGCACCATTCGCCGCTCTCTTTTTGCCGTGAGGTCGTCCATCCGACCAGGTGGCCTTCTTGCTTTTTAATTGTGGGGGCTCTAAGGCCTCCTCGTAGAATTTGGGCAGTAGCTTTCTTTTCGGGTAGCTCTTTGTTCGGCGACTGTTGCCGTACTTGTCTGCGGTGCTGAATACTTTGCTCCATCTGATCCTGAGTGCATCTTCCGCTGTTTTTAGCTTCCGCTTCTGCTTTTTCAGGCTACGCGCAGTGGCGATGAGCCTTTTCTGGAGGTCATTTTGCTCCAATGGTTTGTCCGGCGTGAGATCGTCCGGACTGTTGTCTTCGTCGGGGACAGATTGTTTATCCAAGTCGTCTTGTTCGGACGATTGCTCAATAGCTTGTTCGTTGTCCACCGGTTCGCCCTGCTCTATGGCTGGGTCTTTGTTGAGGCGGGACTTTGTTCGGCGTTTACGTTGCCGTCTTGACTACTTTTCGAGGGATTTATCCTTCGTAGCGTCCCGTTGTTCCTCGTCTTCATTTCCTTTAGGTGTATCCACCATGTATACATCATGGGATGAGGTTGTCCAGCATCCTATTGGTGCTGGTTCATTGTTGTCTCCTACATCGTCGTCCATACCGTCGATGTCTTCGGAGTCGAAATCGAGCACGTCGTGTAAGCTTTCGACAGTGGCTAAGAAGTGGGTGGTGGGTGGGCGTTGAATTTCTTCATCGTCCGCATCCCAACCTTCCTGTCCGTAGTTCGGCTAGGGCTCTCCGGATAAAGAGAGAGACTTTAGTGAATTCAGGATGTCGCCAAAGTGTGAGTGCTGAAAGATGTCCGCGGCAGTGAACTCCATGACCAGCACCCAATCGGATTCGATTGGCAGGGGCATGGAGGGTTCGGATTCCGGCGAGGAGTCCGGCACCCTGGAGTCGAGGTCTTCGCAAAGTACAGGGATGGAGTTCGGCTCGATCGCCGTAGATATTGTAGCCCCCGAGGCGGTGTCCAACCACTCGTCCTCGATCGGGGAATCCGGCTCCGGATTAAGGGTCGGAGCGGATACTGGTGCGGCCTCCAGGGCATTGTTCGGCTGCAGAGCTAGATCATGCCCATCGAGACAGTGCGGCGCGCTTGGCTGCGGCTCGAATCCGTCGAAGATCAAGTCTCCGCAGAGATCGGCCGTATAGTTCAAACTTCCAAATCCCATCTGATGGCCAGGGGCGTAGCTTTCGATCTGCTCCAGATGGCCAATCGAATTGGCCCGTAGTGCAAAGCCGCCGAATACGAAGATCTGTCCGGGGAGAAAAGTCTCACCCTGGACCGCGTCGTTGTTGATGATCGAAGGAGCCATCGGGCCTATCGGTGACGACACAGAGGAAATCTCAATGAAAGCACCAATGTCTGTGTCAAAACCGGCGAATCTCGGGTAGGGGGTCCCGAACTGTGCGTCTAGGCGGATGGTAACAGGAGACAAGGGACACGATGTTTTTACCCAGGTTCGGGCCCTCTCGATGGAGGTAATACCCAACTCCTGCTTGATTAATATTGATGATTTGGGTAGTACAAGAGTAGATCTACCACGAGATCAAGGAGGCTAAACCCTAGAAGCTAGCCTATGGTATGATTGTTGTTCGTCCTACGGACTAAAACCCTCCGGTTTATATAGACACCGGATAGGTTAGGGTTACACAGAGTCGGTTACAATGGTAGGAGATCTACATATCCGTATCGCCAAGCTTGCCTTCCACGCCAAGGAAAGTCCCATCCGAACACGGGACGAAGTCATCAATCTTGTGTCTTCATAATCTTGGAGTCCGGCCGTGACGATAGTCCGGCTATCCGGACACCCCCTAATCCGGGACTCCCTCAGAGGGTCTTTCCCTTCTTGGACCCTTCGGCCTCCCCGGTTGGGGCGGCCTTCCTTTTTTTGCCCCCCCCCCCCCCGGCTAGGGGGGGGGAGAACTTTCCTCATCCTCCTCCTCGTCTTCGTGGGAGGATTGCGCCTCGGAGTTTTCGGGCGGTGAGTTCGATATAACCCTGCGCCGGAGACCCTTTCTTCTTGGCCTTCTTCTCCGGCACCTCATAAGGTGCCGGAACCAGCATGTCCGTTAGGAGGGCATCTGCTGGATCTTCGGGCAGGGGGGCTGGACAATCGATTTGCTCCACTGTCTCGACCCAGTCCTGCAAAATAGCATGGGGGCTTAGATCCCGCGCATGGTCAAACTAGGGAAAATGAACATCTTATAAAGATATAAAGGACTTACCTGATTCGCAGGGCGCTTTGCGCTGAGTCCGCGGTCCTCGGTAAGGGGAGGTGGTACCTCGGCGCCCTTGAACAGCACCCTCCAGTCGTCCTTGTGTGTCCTTGTGCATCGTGTCATAGAGCTCTCGCAGTGTCTGGTGCTTGGCCGGCTCAAACTCCCACAAGGTAAACGCCCGTCTTTGACACGGGAGAATCCGACGGAAGAGCATGACTTGGACCACGTTGACGAGCTTGATTTTCTTGCTCATCATGTTTCTGATGCATGTCTGGAGTCCGGTCACCTCTACCGGGGAACCCCAGGACAGGCCCTTCTCTTTCCAGGAGGTGAGCCGCGTGGGGATTCCGGATCAGAATTTGGGGGCCACCACCCAGTTGGTGTCGCGCGGCTCGGTGATGTAGAACCACCCCGATTGCCACCCCTTTATGGTCACACATAGGAGCCTTCGAGCCAGGTGACGTTGGGCATTTTGCCAATCATGGCGCCTCTGCACTCCGCTTGCTGGCCAACCACCACCTTTGGTTTAACATTGAAGGTCTTCAGCCACAGGCCGGAATGTGGTTGGACGCAGAGGAACGCCTCGCACATGACGATAAACGCCGAGATGTTGAGGATGAAAATTGGGGCCAGATCATGCAAATCCGGCCCGTAGTAGAACATGAGCCCGCGGACAAACGGGTGGAGAGGAAATCCCAGTCCGCGAACGAAGTGGGTAAGGAAAACCACCCTCTCAAGGGGTTCTGGAGTAGGGATGATTTGCCCCGCATCTAGCAGCTGGTGCGCGATATCCGCAGCCAGGAATCCGGCTTCCCGTAGCTTTGTAATGTTCTCCTCTGTAACGGAGGAGACCATCCACTTGCCTCCCGCTCCGGACATGCTTGGAGTGCCTTGAGGAGAAAGACGCGAACTTGGGCGCTGGAGCTCGAGTGCGCAAGAACGGACGAACTAGGGGGAAGAAGGCATAGGTGAAAAGGGTGAATCCTTGTCCCTTTATAAGGACGGAAGAGGCGATGCACCTCCCCACTCACCTGGTAAAATCGCTTATTCCCCAAGCGCCGTAATTGATGGTGCGGTTGGATTACCCACACCCGTATTGATGAGAATCCCGTGATAAGGGGACACGACCTCTGCTTCGACGAGACGTTCCAAGGAAACCGCCTCGCGATATGTGCGGTGGCTGGTTGCGAAAAACGGTTCGAATAATGACCAGGCCATGGTGTGACATCATGCTGCAAAATGCGTTAGCAGATTAGATTTGCAGGAATATTATTCTCTCTGCGGTGGTATGTGGAACTTGTTTTGCAGAGCCGGACACTATCCTTGTGTTCAAAATCTTCTATGGAGTATTCGGAGGAGGAACCCGCCTTGCAATGCCGAAGACAAATCTGCGTGCCGGACTCATCGCCATTGAAGCCTGGTTCAGGGGCTACTGAGGGAGTCCTGGATTAGGGGGTCTCCGGACAGCCGGACTGTTGGACTATGAAGATACAAGATTGAAGACCTCGTCCCGTGTCCGGACGGGACTCTCCTTGGCGTGGAAGGCAAGCTTGGCAATACAGATATGTATATCTCCTCCCTTGTAACCGACTCTCTATAACCCTAGCCTCCTCCAGTGTCTATATAAACTGGAGGGTTTAGTCCGTAGGACAACAACAATCATACCATAGGCTAGCTTCTAGGGTTTAGCCTCTACGATCTCGTGGTAGATCAACTCTTGTAATACTCATATTCATCAAGATCAATAAAGCATGAAGTAGGGTATTACCTCCGTCGAGAGGGCCCGAACCTGGGTAAACATCGTGTCCCCCGCCTCCTGTTACCATCCGCCTTAGACGCACAGTTCGGGACCCCCTACCCGAGATCCGCCGGTTTTGACACTGACACCCCTCCCTTTGGCCCATGGGGCCCCCCAACACTTGCCGGGGTCCCCCGAAACCCATTTCGGTGACATTGGTCATCACCCGGTACCACCGGAACAATTCCGGACTCCAATACCCTTCGTCCAATATATCAATCTTCACCTTCGGACCATTCAGGGGATCCTCGTCACGTCCGAGATCTCATCTGGGACTCCGAACAACCTTCGGTAACCACCATAATGACTCAACTATACTTATATCGTCACCAAACGTTAAGTGTGTAGACCCTGCGGGTTCGAGAACTATGCAGACATGACCGAGACACCTCTACGATCAATAAACAATAGCGGTACATGGATGCCCATATTAGTTCCTACACATTCTACGAAGATCTTATCAGTCGAACCTCGATTTCAAGGATTCACCTAATTCCGTATGTAGTTCCCTTTTTCTATCGGTATGTTACTTGCCCAAGATTTGATTGTCGGTATCTCCATACGTAGTTCAATCTCGTTATCGGCAAGTCTCTTTACTCGTTCCGTAATACAAGATCCCGTGACTAACTCATTAGTAACATTGCTTGTAAGATCATTGTGATGTTGTATTACCGAGTGGGCCCTGAGATACCTCTCCGTCATACGGAGTGACAAATCCCAGTCTTGATCCATGCCAACTCAACAGACACCCTCGGAGATACCTGTAGAGCACCTTTACAGTCACCCAGTTACGTTGCGACGTTTGGTACACACAAGGCACTCCTCCGGTGTTAGTGATTTGCATGATCTCATGGTCATAGGAACATATACTTGACATGCAGAAAACAATAGCAATAAACTTGACACGATCATATGCTACGTTTATAGTTTTGGGTCTTATCCATCACATCATTCTCATAATGATGTGATACCATTATCAAATGACAACTCATGTCCATGGCTAGGAAACCATAGCCATATTTGATCAACGAGCTAGTCCGGTAGAGGCTTACTAGGGACACGTTATTTTCTATGTATCCACACATGTATTTGAGTTTCGGGTCAATACAATTATAGCGTGGATAATAAACAATTATCATGAATAAGGAAATATAATAATAACCATTTTATTATTGCCTCTAGGACATATTTCCAATACGTTCAGCTTGATGACGTCCTTGCCTTCTTGATCAAGCAAGAGAGGCGAAGTAGTAGATGAGTTCCGGCAGCACGGCGGCGTGGTGACGGTGGTGGTGAAGAACAGCCTCCGCAGGGCTTCACCAAGCACAACGGAAACTAGAAGGAGGATAAACTAGAGGGTACGGGGTTCCCGGCACACGGCTTGGCGATTCTTGATATGTTCCGGGTGCTAGCCCTTCCCCTCTATTTATATGTTGAGCCCTGGGGTCGAAACTTGGAGAAAGAGCCTCCTCAAAGTCAGTTTTACTCGCAAGGCAAGAGTCCTAGTAGGACTCCAGGACCAGATGCCAGGGTCCTTGGCGTCTGGCCCCAGACGCCATGGTCGCTGGCAACTGGCCTCCACAAAACTTCCTTTTGCACCTTCCAAAAGCCTCGTGGGCTTTACCCTTGGCCCAAATAAAGTGTTCTCGTACCCAAACATTTCGAGAAACATCTGAAAACCCTTCTGTTGACTAAACACTATTATCCCATATATTAATCTTTACCTACGGACTATTTCGGAGCTCCTCGTCATGTCCGTGATCTCATCCGGGACTCCGAGCAACATTCAGACACCAACATACATAACTCATATAAAACTATATCGTCAACAAACGTTGAGCGTGCGGACCCTACGGGTTCAAGAATGATGTAGACATGACCAAGATGCTTCTCCGGTCAATAACCAATAGCGGGAACTAGAGTCCCATATTGGTTCCTACATATTCTACAAAGATCTTTATCGGTCGAACCTTTATGACAGCATACATAGTTCCCTTTGTCCGTCGGTATGTTACTTGCCCGAGATTCGATCATCGGTATCTCCATACCTAGTTCAATCTCGTTACCGGCAAGTCTCTTTACTTGTTCCGTAATACATCAACCCATAACTAACTCCTTAGTCACTTTGCTTGCAAGCTTCTTGTGATGTTGTATCGAGAGGGCCCGGAGATACCTCTCCGTCATACGGAGTGACAAATCTCACTACAAGAAATATGTCAACTTGTGACCTTCTGTCAGTGACCCTGGAAGAAATGGTCGTAAATCTACGACCAATTCAAACCAACTGGTCATAAGCTATTCGGGGGGCTCCAAACCCTAAACCATAACGACCATTTTGGTTAGAAAGGTCGTAATTTCCTTACACGAAATGGTCATAAAGCAAACAACACTAGTCCGCTCCCTTATTTCTAGCTGATCTCGACCATTATAGATGGTCATAGCCTTGTAAATTGTGGTGCATTGCTATGACTAGGCGCCACATCATCAGTTTTGCCTATGTGTCATGTCCATGTGTCAATTTTTGCCCTAGGTTGTGAAGCAACTTACATTTCTGTCATTCCCAAAAATCCAAAAAAAATCATAAATCTTTGGATCATACATTCCTCGTCAAAACCCTTCCTTTCCTAGTTCAAAAATAATTCAACAATATTCATTTTCCTATTATGTTCAGAACAACACTTTCTGAAGCAAGTGCCATTTATATTTTCTTGATTGCCCTCAAAATATTTGGGCACTTTTTCCTATCCAAATCATTACCTCGTGAAAAAATTCAGATCCATTTTCCTAGTAAATCTTCCTCCGCAAATTTCCAAATTTTTGTTTAGCTAGAAGCATTGTGAAGGACATACTAGCTAGGAATATCCTAATGAGTTGAATTTTTGCCACATCTTCTATATGCCCAAATAATAGCTCTCCACAAAATTTGAGCCCCATCTAACAATCCATGGGAGCTCACCATCCATTCTTTGTTTCTAGTAATATTTTCTGTTTGTGAAGAAACTACGTTTTATATTGCTTTATAATTGCTAAAAATTTACCAAGGCATGACCCTGACCATAGATCCTCCCTCCACCGAATTTCATCTCATTTTGTTTAGCCAATTTCCCTCAAAAAAATTCCCACATTTCTTTTCAGTGGAGAGCATTGTGAAGCATGTACCATTTTTATTTATCCAAAGAGTGAAATTTTTACATGCCTTAATATGCCTAAATTATCCTCCTCCTCCAAATTGCAGCTTAATTCAATCATGTATGTGAGCCCAGCTTCAATTTCTATTTTATGTCCAGATTGGCACATTGCAAAGCAAGTGCTATATAGGCCCCTCCTATTACCCTCAAACTTTTTTGGCAGTCTTCAATATCCAAATAATTGCCACATGCCAATATCCAGCTCCATTTTCCTGGTAAATCTTCCTCAGCAAATTTCCAAAGTTTCTATCTAGAGAGAAGCTTTGTGAAGGAAGTACTAGCTAGGTTTACCCAAATGATCTGATATTTTTTCAAATCTTTCATATGCCCAAATCATCACTCTCCACGAATTTTGAGCTGCATCCAGCAATCCATGTGAGCACATTATCCAATATTTTATTCTTGTCATATGTTCAGTTTGTGAAGCAACTATATTTTATGTTGCTTAATTATTGTTGACAATTTACTAGGGCATGTTCCTACCTATATAACTTACCTCCACCAAATTTGAGCTCATTTCATTTAGCCAATCCTTCTCAATAATTTTCCAAAGCTTTTGTCCAGAGAAGAACATTGTGAAGGAAGTGCCACTTTGGGATGTTCAAATGGTATCAAAGTTTTACAGTGCTTTCCTATGCCCAAATGACCACCCTCCACCAAATTTCAGCTCAATCCATTCATTCATTTGAGCCCAGCTTCAACATTCATATTTCTGTCCAGTGTGGTACTTTGCAAAGCAAGTGCCACCTAGGGTCCTCCATTTGAGCTGAAAATTTCTGAAGGCAGTCTTCTTAGTAGATGATCATCCTCGGGCAAAACCCACGTCCATTGGCCATGCGCATTTCCCGTACCGCTAATCAAACACTTGGCTGCTAATTCATGTTTGAGCATAGTTCGATCTCCTCGTGAGATTCTTCTGTTGTCATTTTCTTCCTAGAACCTACCTAGGGAGTGCCCAACCCACTAGACATTCCTAGGCCGCCCAGAACGCAAGGCAACGCCACGGTCACGAGGTGACCACGCGTCGGGCATGCGAGTTTACGCGCTCTGGAGTTGGGGCCCTCGGCCACCGTCCAAACCTTGACGTATTGCCACCAAACTATGTATTTATGATTAAATAGATACTTATCTAACTAGAAATGATTTTTGGAAAAAAAATAAAGAGCAAACTATAAGGCAGCTGGCGTTCAAATTTGACCCATTTCCTACTGGATGAAATTTGTATTTTTCATGAGAGGTGAATAAAAGCTTTGGACACTCAACCATTTGGTCAATTTTGCATTAAATATGATCTAGTATTTTAGAAAATTGATTTGGTACAATTTTTCAATAAATATATGGTAGGCCCTCACAAAAAAACCTTTTTTGGGGCACTCGAAAAATGGAAAATGAAATTCGGTCCAAAGAAAATGAAAACTTCATTAGGCAACATTGTTTGCCATTCCAAGATTCACCCTTGTGCACAATATTAGATCATTTGAACAAACTATGCCATGAATGTGGCCATAAGATTGATCATTTGGCTTGAAAGCCATGAATCTTCACACGTGATAGCTCGTTTCTGAGAACATTTTTTTATGAATTGACGTATTACAAGTTTTTTATTTTTCCTGGTAACTTGGCCACATATAATAACACAATGCGAAGGTTTTCCAATTTTTTGATTTTTTTGCATTATTCATGCCCGTTTCAAAATGCAGTCAAAACTGCGGGCATGACCGTTCCTAGATAGTGGTTGAATCTTTAAAAACTTTTGGTGTTTCTCTGATAAAATAGATACTTATGAACCTAGAAATGATTTTTTTGGAAAAATAAACAACAAACTATGAGGCATTTGCAGTTCAAATTTGACCCACTTCCTACTGAATCGACAGAAATTTGTCTTTTTCACGAGAGGTGGATAAAAACTTTTGACACCCAATCATTTTGTAAATTGTGCATTATATATGGCCTAATATTTTAGAAATTTATTTGGTCCAATTTTGAAACAAATATATGGTAGGTCCTTCACAAAAAACTCATTTTGGGCACTCGAAAAATGGAAAATATATTTTTTGTCCAAAGAAAATGAAAACTTCCTTGGGCAACATTGTTTGCCTTTCCAAGATGCACCTTTGTGCACGATATGAGATATATTGAACAAACTATGTCATGAATGTGGCCATAAGATTGATCATTTGGCTTGAAAGCCACAAATCTTCACACATGGTAGCTCATTTCTGAGAACACTTTTAAAAAATAATTAGCGTTACAAGTTTATTGTTTTTTCTGCTAACTTGGACACATATAATGACACAATGTGAAGGTTTTCCAATTTTTTGATTTGTTTGAATTTCTTATGCCCGTTTTGAAATACTGACAAAATGGGGGGCATAGCCGTTCGTAGCTAGGGGTTGAATCTTGCAAAAAATTGGAATATCTCTAATGAAATAGATAGTTATCTACATAGAAATGATTTTTGAAAAAAATAAAGAGCAAACTATAAGGTAGTTGCAGTTCAAATTTGACCCGCTTTCAGATGAATAGGTGAAATTTTGTCTTTTTCATGAGAGGTCGATCAAAGCTTATGACGCCCAACCATTTGGTCAATTATACATTACGTATGGCCTAATAGTTTATAAAAACGATTTGGTCCAATTTTGGAACAAATATACGGTAGATTCTTCACAAAAAAACTTATTTTGGGCACTCAAAAAATGGAAAATGGCTCTTTTGTGCAATGAAAGTGAAAACCCCCCAGATCAACATTGTTTGTCATCCCAAGAGACACACATGTGCACACTATTGGTTCATTTTAGCAAACTATAAGTGGTTAATATGTTGAATGTTTACCCTGAATTGGAGGGTGAAAATTATAAGAGAAACAAAAGAAGAAGAAAACTACCTATGCTTAATTCTGATTGGTGGAATCACTTGTGGCTTGGATCGATGACCTGGCGAATATTAGTCCATCCATACGTCCATCCATCCATCCATCCCATCCCATGGCAGCACCCCCCTTTCTCTCGCGCGAACCCCACCCAACCATTCTCTCTCGCGTGAACCCCACCCACGACAGCAAGCCCTCCTCTCTCTCTCGCCAAAGGTGGGAGTCCTACTTGGACTCCCGGTCCAAGTAGGATTCGCCCCCCCCCCCTTTCCTGTTGGAAAAGGGGGGCCACCCCCCAACCCTAATCCAATTCGGTTTGCGCTTGGGGGGGCGCGCACCTCCACCTAGCCGCTGCCTCCTCTCTCTACTAGGGCCCATGAAGGCCCATTAACTCCCTCGGGGGTTCCGGTAACCTCCCGGTACTCTGGAAAAATGCCCGAACATCCCAAAACCATTCTGATGTCCTAATGCAACCTTCCAGTATATCAATCTTTATGTCTCGGCCATTTCGACACTACACGTCATGTCCATGATCTCATCCGGGACTCCGAACAAACTCCGGTTTATCAAATCACATAAATCATAATACAAATCGTCATCGAACGTTAATCGTGCGGACCCTATGGGTTCGAAAACTACGTAGACATGACCGAAACACATCTCTGGCCAAGAACCAATAGCGGAACCTGGATGGTCATATTGGCTCCTACATATTCTATGAAGATCTTTATTGTTCAAACCGCATAACAACATACATTGTTCCCTGTAACATCGCAAATTTTCAATTTGGAATGTTATACATAGGTCATCTTATGCATATCATATTTTATTGCATTTTGTCTCGATCCTAGAAATTTCACGCAACTCAAGGACCCACGGAGAGAGTTGGAGATTTCGTTATTTTCATATTTGAGTTTTCTCAAATTTTGAAAATAGGATCATTTGATTTTATTTATTTTATCTTCAATTATTTTTATTATCAAAATATGAGAGAGGGAATAAAATGACTTTCCCAAAATAAAGGAATATTGAAGATTTAATAAAAAAATCAAATAAGATTTTTATTTGGAGTTTATCGCTATTTTATTTGAATTTAGGAAAAATGCGCAATTTTCAAAATTGCATTTAGGCCCCAAATAAATGTTCATCTTGTCCGGCTTGATTTTAGAAGCCGGGGGAAATTTATTTCGGGATTTTCGGAGTCCGTTTAGTATTTCTTTCGTTCAATTTTCTATGCGATAATTATTTAAAAAAAGTCCGAACCGACCTATTGGGCAGTGACCAGCCATGACTCTGCCTGGCCGGGGGCTTTATATAGCGCCCGGGGCGACCCCCCCAGCCCAAGCCGCCCGCCGCCCCGCGCCCCAGACCAGCCGCCGCCCCAGCTCGCGCGCCACGCCGCCGCCGAGGTTGACCCCGCCGCCGCTGGTTTTTTTAGAAAAGCCGATCGGTTTTTCCGTCGGTTTTCGCCGGTTTTTTTAGATCCGTTTTTTTATTACATCGGTTTTTTTCGGTTTAGGTTAATTAGCGACCGTTCGCTCGTTCGTTCGTTTTAACGAACGCGTTCATCGTCTAGATCCAGATAACGAACGTTCGTTCGTTAATCTGTTCGTCGTTTTTCTTTTTCTCGGATTTATTCCGTGATTTTTCTGATCGTGATTTCTAATCCGATTTTCAATCTAGTATAACTTTTCGCTCGTTTATCGGAATCGGGCGATTCAAGCCCCTAAAGTTTCGTCTCGAAACACTCTCTCCGAATAATCAACTCAAACTAGTTCTTGCTACTGTAAAATTTGACTTAGGTGCAGAATTAGTAAACGAAGCTTGTTTCTTTCGCCGTTTGACTTTCGTTGCTTCGTTCGATTTGATTCTTTTTGAAAACCGGAGTTCTTAAGTTGAACTTTCTGGTTAGCTCTTTTATTTGAATTTTACCTGTGCATTAGATGAGTACTTATTGTGTTCTTGTTTGTTTGCGATAGAGTACCCGAAGTGCGACGCTTGCTACTTTGAATCTCTAGGTTTCGCGGATCATCAGCAAGGCAAGTAACACTTTGATCATATCCCTTTTCATACCCAGTTTTATTGCATTAGATCAATCCTCAAACATTACATGATTAGGATCTAATTAAACTGTGGGTTTTGGGAAAGTAGTTGAGGTAGTACCTATTACCTGTTTTATTATCAAACCCTTGGGAGTTACTTCTACGTTTGCTTATTATTATGCCATGCTATGCTAGTAGACGTGGATTGGGTGAGTGTATCCATGACAGATGTGAGATTGTTAACTAATGGTTTATTTAAGGTGGCAACTTAAACACACATCTGGGTGGATTGAGGTACCCGGGTATTCCAGGATTGCCTGTTTCTTTTTGGACCGCCACCCAGGCTCAAAGGGGTCATGAGATTATTCATGCTAGATACTTCCGTGTGCAGCCACAAGCTACTATGGGCTCTAGCATAGTTGACTAAGTCGTGCGAACTCTTACAGTGGTAGACTAGCAGATGTAGAGGGATGTAGGTGTAACGGTCTACCCGTTCGTAAGGTGCTAGCGCTTCTGAAAGACTATGTCTCGGTCATCCGTTTCTCAAACACCATGTAGTGCGAGAATCCCGACGGAAGAGATCGAGTCTTGTGGGGAAAAGTGCACAAACCTCTGCAGAGTGTATCAAACTAATCATGGTTAGCCGTGTCCCCGGTTATGGACATCTTGAGTATCTAGTACTTGGATTATCATGTGAATCTCATCATGTTACTTTAATTAATATTGTTGGGTTTTAATGATGATGCTTAATTGGGATTGAGAATGCTGTCAACCATTCTTGATGTTTAACAACCACCAGGATAGTTAAATAAAAGTTATTCCTTTGCAGTAGGGAAAAATTAGCTTTTCGCAAAATTGTAACC
Source organism: Aegilops sharonensis (assembly GCA_904067115.1). Taxonomy (NCBI): domain Eukaryota; kingdom Viridiplantae; phylum Streptophyta; class Magnoliopsida; order Poales; family Poaceae; genus Aegilops; species Aegilops sharonensis. The sequence continues at coordinate 726,910,144 of LR880970.1, forward strand.
ATAGAGCTTTCCACCAGCCATATATGCAGGTAGTATAGCATTATTCTTTCATATTACTCTATATGTGTTACATTGCCAGCATATTCCATGTGCTGACCCGTTTTCGGGCTGCAACGCTCATGTTGCAGACTTTTCAGACGACGAGTAAGGTGCCTTAGGTCGTGGTTCTATACTCAGTGATGCCGTTGGAGTTGATGGACTCGCTTAAATTCCAAGCCTTCCGTTGTTATCGTTATTAGATGGCCTTAAGCCGTATTTTATTGTAATAAGTTCTCTTTTGAGACATTCGATGTAATAAGTGTGTGATTGCTACTCTCTTATAAATCCTTCAAGTACTGTGCGTGTCAGCATTACAGATCCAGGGATGACACTGATGCACAGAGGTCGGACTGTTTGAGGTCTGGTCGCTACAAGATGGTTTCAGAGCACACGCTAACTGTAGGACACGACCACTAAGCTAAAGCCCTAGATCACTACTCTTTCTTCTCATTTCTGACTCCTCATCTTTTCTACTCTTTTAGGAATGGCGGATGCAAGGAACAAGTTCATGCAACCGGATGATGATACACCCTTTGGTCGTCACTTGAAGGAAGTCACTAGATACCTGAACATCGTAGTACCAAGCTTCACCGGGACCTACAACACCACTTTACCCAAAGAGGAGCGCTGGATGATTCAAGTTCAAGTTCTAGGAAGGACATTCGCACCAGTCATGGAGCCCATAGAGTTTTCCTTTGATGCACCAACCTGGAGTCTAGGAAAGAGCATGGCAACACACATCACCATGGGACGTATTGGAGAAGTTTACCCCAATGATCTCAAGGATACTATCTACCAGATTTGTGGGCGCCGAGATGAGCAATGGGAGATGATCAGCACCAGGAGGGATGGATCAATCACAGCTTATAACCAAGAGTTAAACCAGCACATCCGACGTCAGGAGAACCAGATGTGCGCAGGCATGATGGATCTGCAGAAGGCCTTGACCAAGATCACGGAGCTAGAGGAAGAACTCAAGGCTACACGTGAAGACTACATGGAAGAAATTGAAGTGCTAGTGGAGAAGAATGACGACTTAACCAGGAAGCTAGGAGTTTTCATGGGAGACCCCACACCAGGAAGAGATGATGACGGTTCCACTTGCCCGGATAACTATATCATCATCGACGACACCGACTCGGACCCTGACGACAGCGATGATGACTATGTTGATGAAGCTGGAGCAGATATCATGGAGTCTTCATCGGAGCAGTTTTTCTAGTTGACCACCATAACAGTAGTAGTATTACCCCCCATGTATCTAGTATAGTCCAAGCACTTTTGTAACGATAGATAGACCGTTGTATGCCTTTGTTTGAATTGATTGGAGTGATATTGTTTGCATTTGTCTCATGTGCATATGGGTAGTGTTTTCTCACTAGACCTCATTCTATTCTATATTCTCATCTTCTCTAACACCCTCAGATGCCTCCGAGACGTGACATCGGGTTTGTTTTCCCGCCAGAGATCACTCAGTTGATTCAGCAGCAGAATGCTCTGATGCAAGCACTAGTACAGAACCAAGGCAACAACAACAACAACAACAACAACAACCCACCACCACCACCACCTGTTGACCATTTGACTCGTTTCTTGAGGCTAAATCCACCGGTGTTTTCTAGTAGCACCGAGCCGATTGTTGCAGATGATTGGATCCGCAAGGTTGGAAGGGAGCTGACCACTGCAGGATGCACAGATGTGGAGAGGCTGCGTTTTGCCGCACATCAGCTTGATGGACCCGCAGCATCATGGTGGGAGAATTACACAGCCACACACCCTATTGACACTGTCACATGGGATCAGTTTCAGCAAGCTTTCCGTACTGCCCACGTTTCAACAGGAGCTATGGCCATGAAGAACCATGAGTTTCGCAACTTACGCCAAGGAGGGCGCACTGTAAGCCAGTATGTGGATGATTTTAGTAAGTTAGCACGTTATGCCCCAGATGACGTTGCTACAGATGCAGCTAAGCAGGAGAAGTTTCTGGAAGGGCTTAATGATGAACTGAGCATGCAGTTGATGGTAGCAACTTTCAACAACTACCAGGAGTTGGTAGATCGTGCTCTTATGATTGAAGGGAAGCAGCAACAGAATGAAAACCGCAAGAGGAAGTATGGTCAAGGGAAGTACAGTTCTGGAGCTCAGCAAAAGCTACGCTTTACCCCGAAACCGGGAGGACAATTTCAGGATACCCATGGAGGAGGTAGCTCGCACAATCATAATGGCTCCAAGAATGGTAACGGGAATGGAGGCAGCAACGGACAAAACCGCACCAACCCGTCGACCCCAGCCAAGAGAGACCTGAGCCAAGTCACTTGATTTAAGTGTCAGAAGACTGGACATTACGCCAATGAATGTCCCGAAGCCCATAATGGGAATGTCAATGGAAGCTCAGGGAAGAAGCCGAACCCTTTCAACAGGGGACAGGTGAACCACGTTAACGTGGAGGAGGTTGAAGCTCAGCCAGATGTAGTAATAGGTAAGTTTTTGGTTAAGACATTTACTGCAATCATTCTTTTTGATACTGGTGCATCGCATTCATACATATCACAGGGATTTGTGGATAAGTACAAACTGCCCACCAAGGTTCTTAGAACACCTATGCTAGTAAGCTCTCCAGGAGCGGAGTATATGGCCAGCCGTGGATGTTTTCAAGTACCTCTGAGCATAGGTAGGCATGTTTTCCCCACGGATTTAATCATTCTGGAATCGCAAGGTTTGGACGTGATTCTAGGTATGGATTGGCTATCGATGTATGGAGGGAACATCGATTGCGCCATTAAGTCGATTTTGCTTACCACCCCAGAAGGAAGAAGAATCAAGTATGTGTCACGGCATGAGCCGAAGAGGACACAAGTAAATTCCTTATCAGGAGTAGTGCAGGAGGAAGTACCCGTGGTGAAGGATTACCCGGATGTGTTCCCAGAGGAGTTGACAGGCATGCCACCGGATAGAGACATTGAGTTTCTGATTGAGTTGTTGCCAGGCACAGGGCTGATATCTAAGAGACCGTACCGGATGCCCGCACAAGATTTGGAAGAAATTAAGAAGCAGATTAAGGAGTTACTGGATAAAGGTTTTATTCACCCAAGTTCTTCGCCTTGGGGATCGCCAGTACTTCTAGTGGAGAAGAAGGATGGATCATTGAGAATGGTTGTTGATTATCGAGGATTGAATGAAGTAACTACCAAGAACAAGTACCTGTTACCGATGATCAACGACTTGTTTGACCAATTGCAAGGAGCTAAGGTATTTTCCAAGATCGATTTGCGATCAGGATACCATCAGTTAAAGATACGGGAGCAGGATATACCAAAGATGGCTTTTACCACCAGGTACAGGCTGTATGAGTACACCATTATGTCATTTGGGCTGACTAACGCACATGCCTATTTCATGAACATGATGAACAAGGTGTTTATGGAGTTTTTGGATAAGTTCGTCGTGGTGTTCATTGATGATATTTTGGTCTACTCAAAGAATGAAGAAGAGCATAAGGAACATTTGCGTTTAGTGCTTGAGAAGCTCAGAGAACATCAGCTATATGCCAAGTTCAGCAAATGTGAGTTTTGGTTGAAGGAAGTTGGATTTCTCGGACACGTTATATCTGGAGAAGGTATAGCAGTAGATCCCACCAAAGTTGCCACTATGACAAACTGGGAAGCACCGACGACAGTTGGAGAGATCCGGAGTTTCCTTGGACTGTCAGGATACTACCTGAGATTCATTGAGAATTTCTCAAAGATTGCAAAGCCTATGACGGAGTTATTAAAGAAGGATACCAAGTTCAATTGGACTGAGGAGTGTGAGGCTAGTTTCCAAGAGTTGAAGAAACGTTTGGTTACATCACCAGTGTTGATTCTGCCTGATCAGCGCAAGGATTATGAGGTGTATTATGACGCTTCACGTCGAGGACTTGGAGCAGTACTTATGCAGGAGGGGTAGAGTTGTTTCATATGCTTCACGACAACTTAAGCCCCATGAGTTAAATTATGCCACACATGATTTGGAGTTAGCAGCCGTAGTGCACGCGTTGAAGACTTGGAGACATTTTCTCATTGGAAACCATAGTGAGGTGTACACGAATCACAAGAGTTTGAAATACATCTTCACGCAGAAGGAGTTGAATCTCAGGCAAAGGAGATGGTTGGAGCTCATCAAGGATTATGATATGAGATTGCATTATCACCCCGGAAAGGCTAATGTAGTAGCAGATGCATTGAGCCGCAAGAGCCATGTCAACGCACTCAAGACCGGAGGTTTACCAAAGGAGTTAGCCGAGGAATTTCGAGAGCTATGTTTGGAGATAGTTCCGAGAGGCTATGTAGCAGCATTGGAAATATAGTCTACCTTGATGGATAAGATCAGAGAAGCTCAGAAGACTCACAAGGAGATTGCCTCTATTAAAGAGAAAATGAGCAAGGGAAAAGCTAAAGGATTTCATGAGGATGAGCACGATACCCTATGGTTTGAGGACCGCGTTTATGTGCCTAATGATCCGGAGATCATGAAGTTGATTTTTCAAGAGGCCCATGATTCGCCGTACTCGATCCACCCAGGAAATACCAAAATGTATCTGGATTTGAAGGACACTTTCTGGTGGACCAGAATGACGAAGGATATTGCGGAGTATGTTGCAGTTTGTGATGTAAGTGAGAGAGTGAAGCCAGAACATCAGAAGCCAGCAGGTTTGTTACATCCATTGCCGATACCCGAATGTAAGTGGGAAAAATTAGGCATGGACTTTATCACGGGATTACCCAGGACTCGTTCAGGCTATGACTCGATTTGGGTTGTAGTCGATCGCTTGACGAAGGTAGCTCATTTCATCCCAGTGAAGACCATTTACAGCAGTGCTAAGGTTGCTAAGATATACATGACCAGGATCGTATGTCTGCATGAAGTTCCGAGGAGTATCGTATCAGATAGAGGAACCCAGTTCACCTCAAAGTTTTGGAATCAGTTGCACGAAACTTTGGGTACCAGGCTAGAGTTTAGTACGGCTTTTCATCCGCAGACAGATGGACAGACCAAGAGAGTCAATCAGATTTTGGAGGATATGATGAGAGCATGTGCATTGGATTATGGATCAAGTTGGGATGACAACTTGCCATATGCGGAGTCCTCTTATAACAACAGTTATCAATCCAGTTTGAAGATGGCCCTTTTCGAAGCCTTGTACGGAAGGAGGAGCAGAACCCCGCTGTTGTGGGATGAAGTTGGAGACCGCCAGTTGTTTGGACCAAATTTGATTAAGGAGTCTGAACATAAGGTGAAATTGATTCACGATAGGCTCAAGGTAGCCCAATCTAGGCAGAAGAGCTATGCGGATTCAACAGGAGAAAGTTTTTGAATCCGGAGATAGAGTATATCTTCGAGTATCTCCACTTCGAGGAGTTAAGCGCTTTGGAGTTAAAGGAAAGTTAGCGTCACGTTTTGTGGGACCATACAAAGTTTTGGAGTGCAAGGGAGAAGTTGCTTACAAGTTGGAATTGCCCGAAGGATTGTCAGGAGTTCACGACGTGTTCCACGTTTTCCAGTTCAAGAAGTGCCACGTAGAGATGGCTGATATACCTCTGAGGGATACTGTGCCGCTGGAAGCAATTCAGTTGGGTAATGATTTGACCTACGAGGAGAAACCAGTCAAAATTCTCGAGTTTGCCAGCCGAGTCACCCGCAGCAAGGTTATCAAGTTTTGCAAAGTCCAGTGGAGCCACCACACCGAGGATGAAGCCACCTGGGAGCGAGAGGAAGACCTGCTGAAGGACCACCCTCACCTATTTTCTAGCCAACCCGAATCTCGAGGGCGAGATTCATCTTAAGGGGGGTAGGTCTGTAACATCCCAAATTTTCAATTTGGAATGTTATACATAGGTCATCATATGCATATCATATTTTATTACATTTTGGCTCGATCCTAGAAATCTCACGCAACTCAAGGACCCACAGAGAGAGTTGGATATTTCGTTATTTTCATATTTGAGAAAATAGGATCATTTGATTTTATTTATTTTATCTTCAATTATTTCTATTATCAAAATATGAGAGAGGGAATAAAATGACTTTCCCAAAATAAAAGAGTATTGAAGATTTAAAAAAAATCAAATAAGATTTTTATTTGGAGTTTATCGCTATTTTATTTGAATTTAGGAAAAATGCGTGTTTTACAAAATTGCATTTAGGCCCCAAATAAATGTTCATCTTGTCCGGCTTGATTTTAGAAGCCGGGGAAAATTTATTTCGGGATTTTTGGAGTTCGTTTAGTATTTCTTTCGTTCGATTTTCTGCACGATAATTATTTAAAAAAAAGTCCGAACCGACCTATTGGGCCGTGTCTTGCCAGGACTCTGCCTGGCCGTGGGCTTTATATAGCGCCCGGGGCGACACCCCCCCCCTCCCAGCCCAAGCCGCCCGCCGCCCCGCGCCCCAGCCCAGCCGCAGCCTCAGCCAGCGCGCCGCGCCGCCGCCGCCGCCCGGCGCTGCCGCCAAGGTTGACCCCGCCGCCGCCGGTGTTTTTAGAAAAGCCGATCGGTTTTTCCGTCGGTTTTCGCCGGTTTTTTTAGATCCGTTTTTTTATTAGATTAGTTTTTTTTGGTTTAGGTTAATTAACGAGCGTTCGCTCGTTCGTTCGTTTTAACAAACACGTTCATCGTTTAGATCCAGATAACGAACGTTCGTTCGCTAATCTGTTCGTCATTTTTCTTTTTCTCGGATTTATTCCGCGATTTTTCTGATCGTGATTTCTGATCCGATTTTCAATCTAGTATAACTTTTCGCTCGTATATCGGAATCAGGCGATTCAAGCGCCTAGAGTTTCGTCTCGAAACCCTATTTCTGAATAATCAACTCAAACAAGTTTTTGCTACTGTAAAATTTGACTTAGGTCCAGAATTAGTAAACGAAGCTTGTTTCTTTCGCCGTTTGACTTTCGTTGCTTCGTTCGATTTGATTCTTTTTGCAAACCGGAGTTCTTAAGTTGAACTTTCTGGTTAGCTCTTTTATTTGAGTTTTACCTGTGCATTAGATGAGTACTTATTATGTGCTTGTTTGTTTGCGATAGAGTACCGGGAGTGCGACGCTTGCTACTTTGAATCTCTAGGTTTCGCGGATCATCAGCAAGGTAAGTAACACTTTGATCATATCCCTTTTCATACCCAGTTTTATTGCATTAGATCAATCCTCAAACATTGCATGATTAGGATCTAATTAAACTATGGGTTTTGGGAAAGTAGTTGAGGTAGTACCTATTACCTGTTTTATTATCAAACCCTTGGTAGTTACTTCTACGTTTGCTTATTATTATGCCATGCTATGCTAGTAGACGTGGATTGGGTGAGTGTATCCATGACAGATGTGAGATTGTTAACTAATGGTTTATTTAAGGTGGCAACTTAAACACACATCTGGGTGGATTGAGGTACCTGGGTATTCCAGGATTGCCTGTTTCTTTTTGGACCGCCACCCAGGCTCAAAGGGATCATGAGATTATTCATGCTAGAAACTTCCGTGTGCAGCCACAAGCTACTATGGGCTCTAGCATAGTTGACTAAGTCGTGCGGACTCTTACAGTGGTAGATTAGCAGATGTAGAGGGATGTAGGTGTAACGGTCTACCCGTTCGTAAGGTGCTAGCGCTTCTGAAAGACTATGTCTCGGTCATTCGTTTCTCAAACACCATGTAGTGCGAGAATCCCAATGGAGGAGATCGAGTCTTGTTGGGAAAAGTGCACAAACCTCTGCAGAGTGTATCAAACTAATCATGGTTAGCCGTGTCCCCGGTTATGGACATCTTGAGTATCTAGTACTTGGATTATCATGTGAATCTCATCATGTTACTTTAATTAATATTGTTGGGTT
>LR880970.1:726918056-726938439 GCA_904067115.1 Aegilops sharonensis
TATTCCAGGATTGCCTGTTTCTTTTTGGACCGCCACCCAGGCTCAAAGGGATCATGAGATTATTCATGCTAGAAACTTCCGTGTGCAGCCACAAGCTACTATGGGCTCTAGCATAGTTGACTAAGTCGTGCGGACTCTTACAGTGGTAGATTAGCAGATGTAGAGGGATGTAGGTGTAACGGTCTACCCGTTCGTAAGGTGCTAGCGCTTCTGAAAGACTATGTCTCGGTCATTCGTTTCTCAAACACCATGTAGTGCGAGAATCCCAATGGAGGAGATCGAGTCTTGTTGGGAAAAGTGCACAAACCTCTGCAGAGTGTATCAAACTAATCATGGTTAGCCGTGTCCCCGGTTATGGACATCTTGAGTATCTAGTACTTGGATTATCATGTGAATCTCATCATGTTACTTTAATTAATATTGTTGGGTTTTAATGATGATGCTTAATTGGGATTGAGAATGTTGTCAACCATTCTCGATGTTTAACAACCACCATGATAGTTAAATAAAAGTTATTCCTTTGCAGTAGGGAAAAATTGGCTTTTCGCAAAATTGTAACCATAGAGCTTTCCACCAGCCATATATGCATGTAGTATAACATTATTCTTTCATATTACTCTATATGTGTTACATTGCCAGCATATTCCATGTGCTGACCCGTTTTTGGGCTGCAACGTTCATGTTGCAGACTTTTCAGACGACGAGTAAGGTGCCTTAGGTCGTGGTTCTATCCTCAGTGATGCCGTTGGAGTTGATGGGCTCGCTTATCTTCCAAGCCTTCCACTGATATTGTTATTAGATGCCCTTAAGCCATATTCATTGTAATAAGTTCTCTTTTGAGACATTCGATGTAATAAGTGTGTGATTGCTACTCCGTTATAAATCCTTCAAGTACTGTGCGTGTCAGCATTACCGATCCTGGGATGACACTGATGCACAGAGGTCAGACTGTTTGAGGTCTGGTGTAACGCCCCAAGACCGACGATCCAGAATACTTCCATATTTTGTGACCTCCGTATGGTTTTATTTGCGCTTGCTCTATTTATTTTTGCATTGCATCATGTCATCATGCCAGCATGTCATTTAATTTTTTTTAAACCTCAACTAAATAAATTGCATAGATCTTTTGATCTATTTAAATCGAGGGAAGGTTGACTTCTCTTTATAACATATCGTCCCAATATTAGGGAGCTATATTAAATATTTCTTTAATTTGGAAATCACCATAACACACTTGCAAATTATCCCAATGCCTTTGTTATCTTAATTCTTGGTCTCCAACCTTGCCATATATTCTTTCATCATATTCCGGAGCTCCACCAAAAATCCGAACATTTTTGGACCTTCCCAACCCTCACTTCCTATTAAAATCATCTGAATTTAAACCAAATGAGTTTGAATTTAAACTTTCGGTAATGCCCACTTCTATTTTTTCCTGGTTCAAGCTCATTTTTGTGAGCCCGGGAAAATTATCCGCATGCCAAAGTCCCTTCTCTAACCTTTTTTCCTTTCTCTCTTTTCTTTCTTCCTATTCTTTTACTGATTTGGAAAATAAGAGAGAGGGAGAAGAGAGCCCAGCAGCCCAGCCAGGCCTCCAGCCAGGCCTCTGGCTACTTCCTTCTCAACCGGGCCGGCCTCTAAGGCCCAGCCGCGCCTCTAACCCTAGTGCTCGCCTCCTCTCCTCCCGATCCCTCGCTCTCTCCCTCGTTCCCCTTGCTTGCGCCGCCAGGAAGAGCCTCGGGTCGATTCCCTTTCCCCTCCACTCGTCTCCCTCCTCCATCAGCCAGCCACCACGCTCCTCTCGGTCCCTCGCCTCCCCGTCGTTTCTGCCTCGCCCGGCCTCCTCAACCCCATCGCTAGCAGCAGCCGCGTCGTCCGTGGCGTCGGCCGGACCTCCTCGGCGCCGCGGCCTCAAGCTCCAGATCCGGTCGGCCCCATCGCCCAGTCCCAGCCGTCCTTCTCCTTCCCTCGCGACGTCGCGGGCATCGAGCTCGTCGCCCCACCTCCAAGTTCTCCGTCGGCGTCGATCTCCTGCCCCGCCGGTCTACCTCCCCACGCCGGCAGCAAGCCTCGCCGACACCGCTCTTCACCAAGTCCCAGCTGCTCCCCTGCATCGCCGGGAGCTCCTCCAACTGCTACCCTGTATACCGCGTTGCTGCTGCCAATGGATCGCCGTGACCGATCCTCTGAGGAACCCCGAGTTCAACTACAGAATGAGCGGCAAGTACCACTACGACCGGTGTTCGACTACGTGGATTCACCAAGTACTTCTTCGGATACACCAAGTTTGACTACAGTGCAAGACCCGTACCCGGACCGTCAATCTTCTCCGAGAATTTTTCCAAGTACCACGATGATGCGTTGAGTACCTCTACCCATGACCCGGGAACGTCTACGACCCGTGAAAAACTACCGTCGCCGAGACCGCAAGTACCACGACAACCCCGGAGACATCGGATGCGTCAAGTCCCTCTTCGAGACGTGTACCACTACTTCCACTACCGTCGCCCCGAAGATGTTGGATTCGTCAAGTGCCTCTTCGAAACGAACGTGTACAACTACTTCCACTACTACCATCGTGAGAACGACTACTTCCCTCGACGATTTCGAACCGCCTCGAAAATGCACGCTTCGAAGGTATAACCCCGAGACGACCGCCGTGAACGAATGCATGTTGATGAGATGCTCGAGTTTTGCACCGTGATCGAATTGTCTTTGCACGTTCCTCGTTTGCCATGCCACCGTCATGTGGGACACCCGGTATCCGGGATCACCCCACCATCTTTTGCATGTTCTGCACATCCACGCTTCCTTTTGCACCGGTATCTCCATGAGCTATCGGAACCGGAATGTTGCCGTGGCACCATTTCCGTTGTCGTTGCCGTGGCACCCTTTTTCGTTTCCGCCACGACAACAAATGCTTCATAACATGCTCATGTCAACATTTTCATAAAAATTGCTTAAAACTTGTATATGTCATCCGCATCATGATAACAACATTTAAATGTTTAAAATTGTTGTTGCATTAAATTGCTAAATGCATATGGGGTTTTACCGGATTTGTTGTTTTTATATTCGGACCCATTTAAATTGTTTAGATAGTTAGTTTAATTATGCTTCATCTCTTGCCATGTTTAATAACATTTAATATTGTTGGGTACATAACCGAGAGAGAACTAAATAATTGATGTGGTGTTTCGTCAATATGCAACTCGTTGCATATTGGGCTCCATTTAACTTGTAGTTTTGTTTGTGCATATTGCCATGCCATGCTATTTAAACCGGGCATGCATCATACTTGTTTGCGCATCATGCCATGTTTATGTGATGGTTGTTTACTTTGTTGTTTGTTTCTTTCCGGGTTGCTTCTCTCGTTAGCTTCGGTTTCGTTCCGGAGCCGTGAGGATTCGTTCGACTTCGTCCGTTTGTCTTCTTCATGGACTCGTTCTTCTTCCTTGCGGGATTTCAGGCAAGATGACCATACCCTCGAAATCACTTCTATCTTTGCTTGCTAGTTGCTCGCTCTTTTGCTATGCCTATGCTACGATGCCTACCACTTGCTATATCATGCCTCCCATGTTGCCATGTCAAGCCTCTAACCATCCTTTCCTAGCAAACCGTTGTTTGGCTATGTTACCGCTTTGCTCAGCCCCTCTTATAGCGTTGTTAGTTGCAGGTGAAGATGGAGTTTGTTCCTTGTTGGAACATGAAGATGTTGTTCCTTGTTGGAACATGTTAACTTGTTGGGATATCACAATATATCTTATTTAATTAATGCACCTATATACTTGGTAAAGGGTGGAAGGCTCGGCCTTATGCCTGGTGTTTTGTTCCACTCTTGCCGCCCTAGTTTCCATCATACCGGTGTTATGTTCCCTGATTTTGCGTCCCTAACGCGGTTGGGTGATTTACGGGACCCCCTTGACAGTTCGCTTTGAATAAGACTCCTCCAGCAAGGCCCAACCTTGGTTTTACCATTTGCCACCTAAGCCTTTTTCCCTTGGGTTCTGCAGACTCAAGGGTCATCTTTATTTTACCCCCCGGGCCAGTTCTCCTTCGATTGCTGGTCCAAACCGAGCGATGTCCGGCGCCCCCTGGGCAATCAGGGTCTATGCCAACCCGACGTCTTGCTCATCCGGTGTGCCCTGAGAACGAGATATGTGCAGCTCCTATCGGGATTTGTCGGCACATCCGGGTGGCTTTGCTGGTCTTGTTTTATTACTGCCGAAATGTCTTGTAGCCGGGATTCCGAGACTGATCGGGTCTTCCCGGGGAGAAGGAATATCCTTCGTTGACCGTGAGAGCTTATCATGGGCTAAGTTGGGACACCCCTGCAGGGTATTATCTTTCGAAAGTCGTGCCCGTGGTTATGAGGCAGATGGGAATTTGTTAATGTCCGGTTGTAGAAAACCCGAAGTTGACCTTAATTAAAATACACCAACCGCGTGTGTAACCGTGATGGTCTCTTCTCGGCGGAGTCCGGGAAGTGAACACGGTGTTGGAGTTATGTTTGATGTAAGTAGTTTCAGGATCACTTCTTGATCTCTACTAGCTTCACGACCGTGCTTTGCCTCCTCTTCTCGCTCTCTTTTGCGTATGGTAGCCACCATATATGCTAGTCGCTTGCTGTAGCTCCACCTCACTACCCTGTCCTACCTTTAAGCTTAAATAGTCTTGATCTCGCGGGTGTGAGATTGTTGAGTCCCCGTGACTCACAGATACTTCCAAAACCAGTTTGCAGGTGCCGATGAAACCGTGCAGGTGGCACACCCGAGCTCAAGGAGGAGCTCGATGAAGATCTTGTTCATTGTGTTGTTACGTTTCAGTTGATCAGTAGTGGAGCCCAGTTGGGACGATCGGGGATCTGTGTAGCATTTGGGGTAGTCTTCTTTTATTTTGGTTCCGTAGTCGGACCTTGATTGTATCTGTATGATGTAATGCTTTACTCATGTATTGTGTGAAGTGGCGACTGTAAGCCAACTATGTATCTCTTTCCCTTATGTATTACATGGGTTGTGTGAAGATTACCTCACTTGCGACATTCCTTTCAATGCGGTTATGCCTCTAAGTCGTGCTTCGACACGTGGGAGATATAGCCGCATCGAGGGCGTTTCATCTGGTCGCTACATTCCCTTTGTCATCAGTATGTTACTTGCCCAAGATTGGATCGTCCGTATCATCATACCTAGTTCAATCTCGTTACCAGCAAGTCTCTTTACTTGTTCTGTAATGCATCATCCTGTAACTAACTCATTAGTCACATTGCTTGCAAGGCTTATAGTGATGAGAATTACCGAGAGGGCCCAGAGATACCTCTCCGATACACGGAGTGACAAATCCTAATATTGATCTATGCCAACCCAACAAAACACCTTCATAGACACCTGTAGAGCATCTTTATAATCACCAAGTTATGTTGTGACGTTTGATAGCACACAAGGTGGTCCTCTGGTATTCGGGAATTGCATAATCTCATAGTCAGAGGAACATGTATAAATCATGAAGAAAGCAATAGCAATAAAACTAAACGATCATTATGCTAAGCTAACGGATGGGTCATGTCCATCATATCATTCTCTAATGAAGTGATCCCATTCATCAAATGACAATACATGTTTATGGCTAGGAAACTTAACCATCTTTGATTAACAAGCTAGTCAAGTAGAGGCATACTAGGGACACTTTGTTTTCTCTATGTATTCACACTTGTAACAAGTTTTTGGTTAATACAATTCTAGCATGAATAATAAACATTTATCATGATATATGTAAATAAAATAATAACTTTATTATTGCCTCTAGGGCATATTTCCTTCAGTCTCCCACTTGAACTAGAGTCAATAATCTAGTTCACATTGCCATGTGATTTAACACCAATAGTTCACATTATCATGTGATTAACACCCATAGTTCACACCGCCATGTGACCAACACTCAAATGGTTTACTAGACTCAATAATCTAGTTCACATTGCTATGTGATTAACACCCAAGAGCACTAAGGTGATACCATGTTTTGCTTGTGAGATAAATTCTAGTCTACGGGTCTGCAACATTCAGATCCATATGTATTTTGCAAATTTATATGTCTACAATGCTCTGCCTGGAGCTACTCTAGCTAATTGCTCCCACTTTCAATATGTATCTAGATCGAGACTCAGAGTCATGCAGATCGGTGTTAAAGCTTGCATCAACGTAACTCTTTACGACGAACTCTTTATCACCTCCATAACCGAGAAATATTTCCTTAGTCCTCTAAGGATAATTTTGACCGTTGTCTAGTGATCTACTCCTGGATCACTATTGTACTCTTTTGTCAAACTCATGGCGAGGTACACAATAGGTCTGCTATACATCATGGCATACTTCATAGAACCTATCGCTGAGGCATAGAGAATGACTTTTATTCTTTTTTCTATTTTCTGCCGTGTTCGGATTTTGAGTCTCACTCAAGTTCACACCTTACAATTCAGGCAAGAACTCCTTTGACTGATCCATTTTGAAATCCTTTCAAAATCTTATTATGGTATGCACTAGTCGAAATTCTTATCAAGCGTCTTGATCTATCTCTATAGATCTTGATGCCCAATAAGTAAGCAGCTTCACCGAGGTCTTTCTTTTGAAAAACTCCTTTCAAATACTCCATTATGCTTTCGAGAAAGTTCTACATCATTTCCGATCAACAATATGTCCTTCATATATACTTATCAGAAAGGTTGTAGTGCTCTCACTCACTTTCTTGTAAATACAGGCTTCACCGCAAGTCTGTATAAAACTATATGCATTGATCAACTCATCAAGGCGTATATTCCAACTCCGAGATGCTTGCATCAGCCCATAGATGGATCGCTGGAGCTTGCTCATTTTGTTAGCACCTTTAGGATTGACAAAACCTTCTGGTTGCATCATATACAACTCTTCTTTAATAAATCCATTAAGGAATGTAGTTTCAATATCCATTTGCGAGATTTCATAAAAGCCGGAAATTGCTAACATGATTCGGACAGACTTAAGCATTGATACGAGTGAGAAAATCTCATCATACTCAACACCTTGAATTTGTCAAAAACCTTTTGCGACAATTCGAGATTTGTAGATAGTAACACAACCATCAGCGTATGTCTTCCTCTTGAAGATCCATTTATTCTCAATGGCTTGCCAATCATCGGGCAAGTCCACAATAGTCCATACTTTGTTTCTCATACATGGATCCTATCTCAGGTTTCATGGCCTCAAGCCATTTTGCGGAATCTGGGTTTCTTATCGCTTCCTCATAGTTCGTAGGTTCATCATGGTCTAGTAACATGACTTCCAGAACAGGATTACTATACCACTCTGGTGTGGAACGTGCTCTAGTTGACCTACGAAGTTTGGTAGTAACTTGATCTGAAGTTTCATGATCATCATCATTAGCTTCCTCACTAATTGGTGTAGGCATCAATGGAACTGATTTATGTGATGAACTACTTTCCAATTCAAGAGTAGGTACAATTAACTCATCAAGTTCTACTTTCCTCCCACTCACTTCTTTCGAGAGAAACTCCTTCTCTAGAAAGGATCCATTCTTAGCAACAAAGATCTTGCCTTTGGATCTGTGATAGAAGGTGTACCAAACAGTCTCCTTTGGGTATCCTATGAAGAGCATTTCTCCGATTTGGGTTCGAGCTTATCAGGTTGAAGCTTTTTCACATAAGCATCGTAGCCCCAAACTTTAAGAAACGACAACTTAGGTTTCTTGCTAAACCACAATTCATACGGTGTCGTCTCAACGGATTTAGACGGTACCCTATTTAAAGTGAATGCAGCTGTCTCTAATGCATAACCCCAAAAATGATAGTGGTACATCAGTAAGAGACACCATAGATCGCACCATATCTAATAAAGTACGGTTACGACGTTCGGACACACCATTACGCTGTGGTGTTCCACGTGGCATGAGTTGTGAAACTATTCCACATTGTTTTAAATGAAGGCCAAACTCGTAATCCAAATAATCTCCTCCACGATCAGATCATAGAAACTTTAATTTTCTTGTTACAATAATTTTCCACTTCACTCTGAAATGCTTTGAACTTTTCAAATGTTTCAGACTTGTGTTTCATTAAGTAGATATAGCCATATCTTCTTAAATCATCTGTGAAGGTCAGATAAAACGATACCCGCCACGAGCCTCAACACTTAATGGACCGCATACATCAGTATGTATTATTTCCAATAAGTCGGTTGCTCTCTCACTTGTTTCGGAGAACAGAGTTTTAGTCATCTTGCCCATGAGGCATGGTTCGCAAGCATTGAGTGATTCATAATCAAGTGATTCAAAAAGCCCATCAGCATGGAGTTTCTTCATGCGCTTTACACAAATATGATCTAAAGAGCAGTGCCACAAATAAGTTGCACTATCATTATTAACTTTGCATCTTTTGGCTTCAAGATTCAACAGAAATAGATCACTCATCAAGGGTGCATGACCATAAAAGATATTACTCATATAAATAGAACAACCATTATTCTTTGATTTAAATGAATAACCATCTCACATCAAACAAGATCCAGATATAATGTTCATGCTCAACGCTGGCACCAAATAACAATTGTTCAGGTCTAAAACAAATCCCGATGGTAGATGTAGCGGTAGCGTGCCGACCGCGATCACATCGACTTTGGAACCATTTCCCACGCGCATCGTTACCTCGTCCATAGACAATCTTCGTTTAATCCGTAGCCCCTGTTTCGAGTTGCAAATATGAGCAACAGAACTAGTATCAAATACCACTATGAGCATTAGTAAGGTACACATTAATAACATGTATATCAAATATACCTTTCACTTTGCCATCCTTCTTATCCGCCAAATACTTGGGGCAGTTCCACTTCCAGTGACCAGTCCCTTTGCAGTAGAAGCACTCAGTCTCAGGCTTAGGTCTAGACTTGGCCTTCTTCACTTGGGCAGCAACTTTCTTGCCGTTCTTCTTGAAGTTCCCCCTCTTCCCTTTGCCCTTTCTCTTAAAACTAGTGGTATTGTTAACCATCAACACTTGATGCTCCTTCTTGATTTCTACCTCCGCAGCCTTTAGCATCGCGAAGAGCTTGGGAATAGTCTTTTCCACCCCTTGCATATTATAGTTCATCATGAAGCTTTTGTAGCTTGGTGGCAGTGATTGAATAACTCTGTCAATGACACTATCATCAGGAAGATTAACTCCCAGTTGAGTCAAGTGGTTGTGGTACCCAGACATTCTGAGTATATGTTCACTGACAGAACTATTCTCCTCCATCTTGCGGGTATAGAACTTATTGGAGACTTCATATCTCTCAGTCCGAGCATTTGCTTGAAATATTAACTTCAACTCCTGGAACATATCATATGCTCCATGACGTTCAAAACATCGTTGAAGTCCTGGTTCTAAGCCGTAAAGCATGGCACACCGAACTATCGAGTAGTCATCAGCTTTGCTCTGCCAGACGTTCATAACGTCTAGAGTTGCTCTTGCAGCGGGTCTTGCACCTAGGGGCGCTTCCAGGACGTAATTATTCTGTGCAGCAATGAGGATAATCCTCAAGTTACGGACCCAGTCCGTGTAGTTGCTACTATCATCTTTCAACTTATTTTTCTCTAGGAACATATCAAAAAATAAACGGGGACCTACATCGCGAGCTATTGATCTACAGCATAAATATGCAAATACTATCAGGACTAAGTTCAATTAATCATATTACTTAAAAACTCCCACTTAGATAGACATCCCTCAAGTCATCTAAATGATAACGTGATCCAAACCAACTAAACCATGTCCGATCATCACGTGAGATGGAGTAGTTTTCAATGGTGAACATCACTATGTTGATCATTTCAACTATATGATTCATGCTCGACCTTTTGGTCTCAGTGTTCCGAGGCCATATCTGCATATGCTAGGCTCGTCAAGTTTAACCCGAGTATTCCGCGTGTGCATGGCTTGCACCCGTTGTATGTGAACGTAGAGCTTATCACACCCGATCATCACGTGGTGTCTCGACACGACGAACTGTAGCAGCAGTGCATACTCAGGGAGAACACTTATACCTTGAAATTTAGTGAGGGGTCATCTTATAATGCTACCGCCGTACTAAGCAAAATAAGATGCATAAAGGATAAACATCACATGCAATGAAAATAAGTGATATGATATGGTCATCATCATCTTGTGCCTTTGATCTCCATCTCCAAAGCACCGTCAACCATCGTCACCGGCTTGAGACCTTAATCTCCATCGTAGCATCGTTATCATCTTGTCGACTATTGCTTTTATGACTATCGCTACCGCTTAGATAAAGTAAAGCAATTACATGGCGATTGCATTTCATACATGTAACGCCCCGGACACACCCGCCGGTGGTCGTTACTCCTGGCGGGATCTAGACTGGCCCCACAGATCAATACTAGTCTTTTCTGCGCACTTTGTCCTCACTCGTGCGCACCCGGGAGCAACTTCCCGGTCGGTCACCCATCCTGACACTACTCCAAGCTGAGCACGCTTAACTTTGGAGTTCTGTCCGAATGGGATCCCGGAAAAGAAGGAATTCCTTATTGATATGAGTAGTCTATCATCCCTAATAAGCCAGGCTATTACATACACCCTCACTCAGAGGAACCGACGTCCTCGTCGGGCCACAGGAACGTTCCCTCTTGGCACAACCGTCTGTGCATCCAGTCCGGTACATGTGCCAGGCCGCGTGGCATGGCGGGTCACAAACGTCACGAACAATCTGGCCGCGCACCTGTCCGCAACCATCCGTGTAAACGTGAGGGTCGGCTTTGATACCAACATGTAACGCCCCGGACACACCCGCCGGTGGTCGTTACTCCTGGCGGGATCTAGACTGGCCCCACAGATCAATACTAGTCTTTTCTGCGCACTTTGTCCTCACTCGTGCGCACCCGGGAGCAACTTCCCGGTCGGTCACCCATCCTGACACTACTCCAAGCTGAGCACGCTTAACTTTGGAGTTCTGTCCGAATGGGATCCCGGAAAAGAAGGAATTCCTTATTGATATGAGTAGTCTATCATCCCTAATAAGCCAGGCTATTACATACACCCTCACTCAGAGGAACCGACGTCCTCGTCGGGCCACAGGAACGTTCCCTCTTGGCACAACCGTCTGTGCATCCAGTCCGGTACATGTGCCATGCCGCGTGCCATGACGGGTCACAAACGTCACGAACAACATGACCGCGCACCTGTCCGCAACCATCCGTGTAACCGCGAGGGTCGGCTCTGATACCAACTTGTAACGCCCCGGACACACCCGCCGGTGGTCGTTACTCCTGGCGGGATCTAGACTGGCCCCACAGATCAATACTAGTCTTTTCTGCGCACTTTGTCCTCACTCGTGCGCACCCGGGAGCAACTTCCCGGTCGGTCACCCATCCTGACACTACTCCAAGCTGAGCACGCTTAACTTTGGAGTTCTGTCCGAATGGGATCCCGGAAAAGAAGGAATTCCTTATTGATATGAGTAGTCTATCATCCCTAATAAGCCAGGCTATTACAATACAATAAAGCGACAACCATAAGGCTCTTGCCAGTTGTCGATAACTTTTACAAAACATGATCATCTCATACAAAAATTTATATCTCATCACGTCTTGACCATATCACATCACAACATGCCCTGCAAAAACAAGTTAGACGTCCTCTACTTTGTTGTTGCAAGTTTTACGTGGCTGCTACAGGCTTCTTTCAAGAACCGTTCTTACCTACGCATCAAAACCACAACGATTTTTCGTCAAGTGTGATGTTTAACCTTCAACAATGACCGGGCGTAGTCAAGCTCGATTCAACTAAACTTGGAGAAACAGACACCCGCTAGCCACCTGTGTGCGAAGCACGTCTGTAGAACCAGTCTCGTGAACACGGTCATGTAATGTCGGTCCTGGCCTCTTCATCCAACAATACCGCCGAATCAAAGTGAGACATTGATGGTAAGTAGTATGACTATTATCGCCCACAACTCTTTGCGTTCTACTTGTGCATATGACATCAACGCATAGACCTGGCTCGGATGCCACTGTTGGGGAACGTAGTGTTTCAAAAAAATTCCTACGATCACGCAAGATCTATCTAGGAGAAGCATAGCAACGAGCGGGGAGAGTGTGTCCATGTACCCTTGTAGACCGAAAGCGGAAGCATTCAGTAACGCGGTTGATGTAGTCGAACATCTTTGTGATCCAACCGATCCAAGCACCGAACATACGGCACCTCCGCGTTCAGCACACGTTCAGCTCAATGACGTCTCTCGAGCTATTAATCTAGTTGAGGACGAGGGAGAGTTCCGTCAGCACGACGGCGTGGCGACGGTGATGATGAAGTTACTGGGACAGGGCTTCGGCTAAGCACTACGACGATATGACCAAGGTGTGTAACTGTGGAGGGGGGCACCACACACGGCTAAGAGAAACTTTGGTGTGCCTTTGGGGTGCCCCCCTCCCACGTATATAAAGAGGGGGGAAAAGGAGGCCGGCCCTAGAGGGGGTGCGTCAAAGGGGGGAGTCCTACTTGGACTCTCGGTCGAAGTAGGATTCCCCCCCCCCCTTTCCTATTCCAACTAGGAGAAGGAGGGAAGGGAGACGAGGGGAGAAGGAAAGGGGGGCCGCCCCCAACCCTAGTCCAATTGGGTTTGGGCTTGGGGGGAGCGCACGCCTCCACCTGGCCGCTGCCTCCTCTCTCCACTAGGGCCCATGAAGGCCCATTAATTCCCCAGGGGGTTCCGGTAACCTCCCGGTACTTCCGAAAAATGCTCGAACATCCCGAAACCATTCCGATGTCCAAATGCAACCTTACAATATATCAATATTTATGTCTCAACCATTTCGAGACTCCTATTCATGTCCGTGATCACATCCGGGACTCCAAACAAACTTCGGTTCATCAAATCACATAACTCATAATACAAATTCTCATCGAACGTTAAGCGTGCGGACCCTACGGGTTCGAGAAATATGTAGACATGATCGAGACACATCTCTGGTCAATAACCAATGGCAGAACCTGGATGCTCATATTGGCTCCTACATATTCTACGAAGAACTTTATCGGCCAAACGCATAACAGCATACGTTGTTCCCTTTATCGTCGGTATGTTACTTGCCCGAGATTCGATTGTCGGTATCATCATACCTAGTTCAATCTCGTTACCAGCAACTCTCTTTACTCGTTCCATAATGGATCATCCCGTAACTAACTCATTAGTCACATTGCTTGCAAGGCTTATAGTCATGAGCATTACCGAGAGGGCCCAGAGATACCTCTCCGATACACGGAGTGACAAATCCTAATCTTGACCTATGCCAACCCAACAAAACACCTTTGGAGACACCTGTAGAGCATCTTTATAATCACCTAGTTACGTTGTGACGTTTGATAGCACACAAGGTGTTCCTCCGGTATTTGGGAGTTGCATAATCTCATAGTCAGAGGAACATGTATAAGTCATGAAGAAAGCAATAGCAATAAAACTAAATGATCATTATGCTAAGCTAATGGATGGGTCACGTCCATCACATCCTTCTCTAATAATGTGATCCCGTTCATCAAATGACAACACATGTCTATGGCTAGGAAACTTAACCATCTTTGATTAATGAGCTAGTCAAGTAGAGGCATACTAAGGACACTTTGTTTTTTCTATGTATTTACACATGTATCAAGTTTCCGGTTAATACAATTCTAGCATGAATAATAAACATTTATCATGATATAAGGAAATAAAATAATAACTTTATTATTGCCTCTAGGGCATATTTCCTTCAAGAATAACAACCATCATCCTACTCATCTAGGGTTTAGTTCCTCTAATCTCGTGGTAGATCGACTTTGTAATAATCCTATACATTCAATATAATCAAGTAGGACGATGGGTTTTACCTCTTCGAGAGGGCCCGAACCTGGGTAAACATCGTGTCCTTCGTCCCTTGTTTCCCATTGATCCAGGATCCACAGCTCGGGACCCCCTACCCGAGATCCGCTGGTTTTGACCCCGACAACATGTACTAACCTTCTACCCTATGTGGTGAGGTTACCTTACATACAATCACAACTACCACACCAACATGATAGCATTGCAATGGTGATGAGCTACACGATGATGATCAAAGTCTTCACCCAAATTGTGGCGCCGCCTTGCTAACTTAAACCTTGCATGTCTGCTTTCGCACAAACTTGACATAAGCATCTTCTGCCGCCTGCCTAGTCTTAAACCCTCTATGTCTGCTCTCATTGTACCCTGAAACTTGTTGGTTGCAAGCTTCCCATGAAACTGTAAACCCCTGGTGCCCTCCCGACAAACACTGCATACCACTTGTCCTAGCAGTGCACAAAGAGAAATAGTTGAAGCCACAAGCAATGGAACAATCAAGCAGCAAAGCAATGAAGCACACAAACAACAAGCAATGTAGCAGTAGAGAACTAGTAAGTATGCATGATCATATGGAATAGCAAGTTCAACCTAGAACTACTATGGTGTCATCCTACCACCACCACATCCAAAAGAGGGTGTCTTCCTACCACCGCAAGTTCGTGATCACCCTGAGGATCATTGTGAGGGGTTAGTATATACCACCTCACCAAAATATACAAACCATCAAATGTTTTCGAGCCCTAGCTACAAAAAATATATGTCGTCATCATCGTCCTTGTCGCCATCGCCATCGAGGATCATGCGCGCGGTAACCAACAGCAAGCTCTAGTAGTAGTGCTTGCCCAGCCAGGTCCTGGGCCAGAGCACCCCGTGGGCGTCTGCCATGGCAACAAACCCAACACCCCGGGCCTTGTTATCCAGCAGGTGGCTTAGAGCTGCCATGAGAGTTGTCGGATTTCGGGTTCCGGCAGACCCTCTAGGTTCGAACTCTGGGGTGCACGCGGAGATCTCACCTCCTACCTACCTACACCTCGTCGCCTCGCAAGGATCTAAACTGCACAAAGAGCAACACAAGGGACACAAGGTTTATACTGGTTCAGGCCACCATTGTGGTGTAATACCCTACTCCAGTGTGTGGTGTGGTGGATTGCCTCAGGGGCTGATGATGAACAGTACAAGGAAGAACAGCCTCGCGAGGGTCTGTTCTTGGCCGGTGCGACGAATTGCTAGGGGGAGTTCGGTCGCTCTCTCTCTCTCTCTCTCTCTAGATTGTTTGATCTCTAGCTCTGTTCTTGATTCCGGATCCTTCTACCCTGTGGGTGGCTAGTCCTATTTATAGGCAAAGGCCCTGGGCCTCTTCCCAAATATTGAGCGGGAAGGGCACCAACAATTGGCCATTTTGAAGGGGAACATCTAGTACACTTATCCTGACTAAAGTTGGTCCTCGCCTGCCAAAGGCTGTGACGATGACGCCGGCTTGGGCTCCACGATGACCTCCTTCCTGCCGTTGTGTTGGTCTTGGTCTTGTTGCACCGAAATGGCTGCCTTTGCTTGATACTCTCGCCTGCACTTGCCTCTTTTGCACCAAAGAGGAAATGAGGACAATGCGCGGGCTGGCGCCCGCCCGGCGCCCTTGGTCGTCATGGCTTGCGTCATGGGCATCTCGTGAGGTACCCCGCCTTGATCTCTCCGCCTCCTCGCGAGCCGGCCTGACGAGGCCGTGCCCGAGGAAGCTTCCTGTCATCCGCCCTGCGAGGCTTGGCCCCTCGCGAGGGTCTTGAGCTTGTGCTGATGAAGATGGGCCGTACTGGGCCACCCCTTGAGCCACGCCGCAGGTCGCAGGCAGGCAAGTCTGGGTCCCCCCTTCCCAGAACGCCGACAATAGCCCTCGGGCCGAAGGCGCGCCTGGACTTGGCTTAACGAATAAGCGAAGGGGCAAGTGCGAAGCGCCGCGGGCCCTAACAGCCTGTGGCCTTGGGCGCCGCGTGGCGGTTGATTGGACGTGGGCGCCCCTGCTTCCCCGCGACGCCTTGACAACTACGTGAATCGACAAAAGAGCGGCACCCGTCTAGGCTTTTCCTCCTTTGCCTTCTCCCTTCATTGCCCAGATCCCCTTTCTTGCTCCTATCCTTCCTGCTTCCGAAATCCCCAGATCTGCTCCGACCCCGTGCCCTCGAAAGGTATGGCGCCTAGCCAGACCCCAGCCGGAGCTTGGTACTCGCCCACTTTGGACTCCCCAAACATGTCAGAGAAGAGCCTTGCCCAAGCGCGCCGGATGATGGCGGCGCAAGGCAACGACGGGGCAGCGGTGCTCAAGGCTGGCTCCGCCCTTCCTGAGGACCAAAGAAGCACCTTCTATCCGCTCTTCGTGAGCGCCATTGCCGCCGGTCTGGTGCCGCCCTTTTCTGAGTTCTTCTTTCCTGTCCTCCGCCATTACAAACTGCACGCTCTGCACCTCCACCCCAACTCTGTTCTCCTCCTGGAGATATTCGCCTACTACTGTGAGGCTCATGTCGGGGTGCAGCCCTCAGTGGCCCTGCTGCGCCACTACTTCTACCTCCGGGCCTCTCGCGGCCCCATCACCGCGTGCGCGAGCTTTGTCGCGTACAGCAGCTCCAACGCCATCTCAAAGCCCGGGAAGAGGATTGAGGGCTTCAGGAGCAAGTGGGTCATGGTAGATGCTGGGCGCATCCATCCTCGGCTGATCCTGCCCACGGAGCAGCCCACGCCCATCGACGCTTGGTCCCGCGCGGAACTCGTGGATCCCCGCGCGAAGCCAGTGCTGGAGAAGATGGACGCGGACCTGTGGCCGGGCAACATGGCGACGGCGAAGCTGACCGGGGTGTCGCTCCTGAGGGAGTTCCTGGAGCACCGGGTGGCCCCGCTTCGGCAATACTCACTTCCATTGTGGAGGCCTTGCCCGAGCCCCGTAGTCTTGGACGACGAAGATCTGGCCGCGGTCCTCCAATCTTTGGTCGGGGGAGACGTGCCGAGGCTGGAGGGCGCTCCTGTACCCCTGTCCCTTCGAGATGATTGGGAGCAGGTGGTGGACTCCATGCCCGCTTTCAACAGGGATGGGCCTGTGCCCGCGGAGGTTCCCGAGGACCCGGCAGCCCTGGCGACGGTGAATGTGTCCTCCGGCAACTCCAGCGAAGAGGAGGAAGAAGAGGAGCGGGAAGAGGGGCCCGACTCTGAGGCGACCGACGGGGAGTCGAAAAACGCCCCTCCCCCGGTGCAGGTCCCGCGCTCTCCGCCTCTTGCCAGACAACGATGAGGATGGCGATGAGCGAGGTGGTGAGAGCTCGCCCCTGATCCCGAATAAGGACAGGACGGTGTTGGTTCCCCGCGGGTCTGCTCCGGCTCCGAGGCGGTTTGCAGACGCGCCTCCTGCTTCCGAGCCTCTTGAGGCTGATCCCTGCAGCCGGCTCTCGGGCTTCAAGTTCGGCCGAAGGTTGCTCGAGCCCGCGAGCGATGACCAGTAAGTGCTTGATTCTCGTTTTGTTTCTTGCTTCGTCGTTGAGACTTGATATCTGTATTCCTTGGCTAGGCTGGCGCCTGCGGCAAAGAAGCTGAAGGGGGCTCCTGAGGCTTCATCCGGGGCAGCGCCTCCATCCGCGAAAGAAGGTGACGGCAAGACACGGGCCTCTCCTGCCCGGTCATCCTCGCGAGGCCTGGCGGAGCTACCTGGGGGGAGTTCAGCCCCCATGGCCCAAGCGACTCCCGAGGTACCCTTGCCTGACGCCACTGCCGCAGTCACCGGGGCGCAGAAAGTCTCGTCTCATGGTGATGTGATTACGCTGCCGTCCTCTCCTCCTACTCCGCCAACTGCCGTTTCTCCGACTCCTTCTACTGTCCTTGATCGTGCTGCTGCTGAACTGGACCGGCTGCGGAAAGATCTTCAGGGCGCCGACCCTCGCTTGGTGGCCGGACGCTTGGAGTTGGCCTCCGGCTGGGTTCGCTCTGACGCTTCGATTCGAGCGGCGCTGGTTCAGGCCGCGACGGCTTACGACGAGGAGAAGCAGGCCGTCCTTAGGGCGAAGGCCACTCGCGACGCCGCCTTGGGGGAGGTAGCTGATGTCCGAGGTCGCTGCAAGGCGCTGGAGAGCGAGCTGCAGGGCCTGCACGACCAGCTTGCCAAGGAGGCCCGCGTCCGCCAAGAGAAGGAGGAAGACATGAAGCCTCGTGAGGCGGCCGACAAGGACCAAGACGCCAAGCTTGATGAGCGCCATGGCCGCTTGGGTGCGCTGGAGAAGGAGTTGGAGGCGAAGAAGATCGAGCTGGACGGCAAGGCGCGGGTCCTAGCCGAAGACCGCGTGGCCTTCACGAAGCTAGAGGTGAAGGCTCGCACCTTGCTGAGGTCACTTTATGACAGCGGCCTGGAGAGCCCGCTGGTCGGCGCCAAAGACGGCCCCACCAAGCTGCTTCCCTTCCTGGTCCGCGCCCTTGAGGATGTCACCCTTGGCCTCGGCCCCACGGCTGAGGCCGAGGCGCGTGTCCTGTCTTCTGCAGCGCTGACGCGCGTCTTCACCCACGTCTACCTTCGCGACCCCAACGTCGACCTTGACTACTTGTTGGAGCCCGTGAGCGGCGAGCTTGCCGCTGCCATTGCGGAGGCCGTGAAGGGTCGAGCGGAGGCTCTGCTGGCGAAGTTCCAGGCCTTCGGCAGCAAGCCGAAGCGAGGCGCTGCCGACCCTGAGGCTTCACGAGGCGAACCCTCCCAGCGCAGCTCCGCCGCCAGCGATGGTGCTGCCAACAAGTGACTCCTGCGTGGCTCCTGTCCTGCTTTCAGCTCCTGCAACATGCATCATGCCTCGTGGAGGCGTTTAAACTTGTGTTTGGCGTTGTGAAAGCAGTTATGGACTGTAATATTTGCTTTTGAATTCCTTGAGATTTGCGCTTTTCCTTCCTACTTGCTCATGTTCTACGACGGCAGAGCCCGGCCCCGCGCATACCTCAGCCGCTGTTAGCCCCGACCGGAAACCAGGACGGGACTAAGGAGTGAGGGGCTACGTGACAAGTTAGGCTCCTGAGTCGCGATGCTCAGGAGTCCCCCTTGGCGCACGAACAGCAAGTAGAGAGGTGAGATGTATGGGTGAATTTACCATTCTACGTCGGCAGAGCCCGGCCCCGCGCATACCTCAACCGCCGTTAGCCTTTCGGAACTAAGGAGTCAGGGGCTACGTGACCAGTTAGGCTCCTGAGTCACGATGCTCAGGAGTCCCCCTTGACGTTCAAACGGCCTTCGTACCTTGGCTCCGCTCGGGGAGAGACGTGCGACGAACCAGACCCGAGGGGCCTGGCTGGGTGGCATGCGTCTGGGCGTGACCCAGGAGTAGCCCCCGTGCCCAGCCCCCTTGCGCGGCACTCCCGAGGGGAGGCGTTACGATGAGGCCAGACATTGAGCTCTGGGCTCCCTGAGCTTGATGCGGCCGGGGGCCACCCTCAGTTGTTTATCACCAGCGCGGAGCATAGCGCTTCCGTATGTGTACGGGCATAGCCGCTCCTCGGCAGTGTCGTCAGCCAGCGCGGAGCATGGTGCTTCCACTGGTGCGTGGGAGGGGGCTCCCCTCCGGGAGGATACCCCGGGGCGTGTACAGCCCCGCCCTGACACGTGGCTGGCATGGTAGGGCCTGACGAGGTGTATCTGGGCACCCGTGAGCCAGCGCGGGACTCACGGGGCCCTACCTCAAGGCGGGTTGCGCCTGGCACTGGGCCTTAACTTGTGACGTGTTCCTGCAAATTTGGCTAGATGTCGACGCTCTACGTCCTCGGGTCCCGGCCCTTGAGCGGGGCTCAGCCGTCGCTGGTATGCCAGGTCGCGATGTCGTGGACAAGGCCAGACGGTGAGGGCTGGAGAGCCAATAGGAGCCCATGAGTCATGATGCTCAGGTACCCCCCCCCCCTTTAACGTGCAAGCGACCGACATGAAGGAAGATGGGTCAAATGCATAACCCGAATAAATGCAAGAGGGATACATGCCATTGGGTCTGGCCTGAGTGGCTTGGGGATGATGCAACCCGAGGAGACGCCCCCAATAAGGTAAATTAGACACATGAAGCAAAAGGGATACACGCCGCAGGGACGGACCCAGGCGACCTGGGAATGATGCAGCCCTGGAGGGCGCTCCCAGCTGAAAATGAAACTCGAAGAATGTCACCTGATAATGTTGAAGATGAGCGGACGCTGTGCGCTGCGGAAGCCGATCTACACGAGCCCCCAGGCCCAGGAGCCTCGGGAGGCTCCGAAGCTGCTGGTGGCTCCTCGCGGACCATCTCCATCTCCGCCAAGACTGTGGAACGCCTGGCCACTTGAGCCTCCAGGATGCTCCTCATGAGGCGTTGGCGCGTGGTAGCCGCGCTCGGCAAACCGTAAGGCATGCGAACGTAGTTGTGGGGTGGACCTTCACAGCGCCCCACGCGTGAGGGCCAGAGGCGCTCCTGAGAGGCGACTCGGTTGAGCCCTGGTATGTCGATGCAGACGCGCAGCCC
>LR880970.1:726938548-726952913 GCA_904067115.1 Aegilops sharonensis
TCAAGGCGGGTTGCGCCTGGCACTGGGCCTTAACTTGTGACGTGTTCCTGCAAATTTGGCTAGATGTCGACGCTCTACGTCCTCGGGTCCCGGCCCTTGAGCGGGGCTCAGCCGTCGCTGGTATGCCAGGTCGCGATGTCGTGGACAAGGCCAGACGGTGAGGGCTGGAGAGCCAATAGGAGCCCATGAGTCATGATGCTCAGGTACCCCCCCCCCCTTTAACGTGCAAGCGACCGACATGAAGGAAGATGGGTCAAATGCATAACCCGAATAAATGCAAGAGGGATACATGCCATTGGGTCTGGCCTGAGTGGCTTGGGGATGATGCAACCCGAGGAGACGCCCCCAATAAGGTAAATTAGACACATGAAGCAAAAGGGATACACGCCGCAGGGACGGACCCAGGCGACCTGGGAATGATGCAGCCCTGGAGGGCGCTCCCAGCTGAAAATGAAACTCGAAGAATGTCACCTGATAATGTTGAAGATGAGCGGACGCTGTGCGCTGCGGAAGCCGATCTACACGAGCCCCCAGGCCCAGGAGCCTCGGGAGGCTCCGAAGCTGCTGGTGGCTCCTCGCGGACCATCTCCATCTCCGCCAAGACTGTGGAACGCCTGGCCACTTGAGCCTCCAGGATGCTCCTCATGAGGCGTTGGCGCGTGGTAGCCGCGCTCGGCAAACCGTAAGGCATGCGAACGTAGTTGTGGGGTGGACCTTCACAGCGCCCCACGCGTGAGGGCCAGAGGCGCTCCTGAGAGGCGACTCGGTTGAGCCCTGGTATGTCGATGCAGACGCGCAGCCCTCCATCCTCGCCTGGATGGGGAGCTACGGCGGGTAAGCGGGGGTTGCCACTCATGACTCTTGGCTCCTGCAGCTCCTGAATGATCTTGCTGATGAACTCCTGAGGGTTTGGCCCTCCTTGCCTTGCTCCTTCCTGAGAGAAACATGCTTTGAAACACGCCTCCAAGTGGTGCCCAAGCGCCTCCCTCGTGATCTTAGCAAAGTCGGTGGCCCTGCAGGAGAGAGCCCCCGAGCCTTGCTCGAGGAGGGCGCCGAGCGCGCCTTCCTATGTGACAGAAGGAGGTGCCCCCTGAACGGGCGTGGACCCTGAGGGGCCTGCCTCCCGAGGGGTCGGGCCAGGCGATGTCTTCTTCTTCTTAGGAGAAGCCTCGGTGAGCCTCCCGCTCCTGTGATCTGGGTCTTCAATTGATGGGGCTTGAAAAGCACGCTCCAGGGAACACACTGCGTCTGTCTCTTCGCAAGGCACCGTGATGACTCCGCCGCTTCCTGGCATCTTGAGGACATTGTAGCCGTGATGGGTCACGGCCATGAACTTGGCTAGAGCTGGGTACCCGAGGATGGCATTGTACGTTAGGCAAATGTGGGCGACGCCGAAGTCGATGAGCTCAGTGCGGTAGTTGTCGCACGCCCCGAAGGTGACAGGAAGGCGGACCTGCCCAATAGGAACCATGGAGCCATAAGTGACTCCGGAGAAAGGCTTGGTTGGTTGAAGCTGATTGTACGGCACTTGGAGATTGTTGAATGTCTCGACGGACAGGACATTGAGCCCTGCTCCACCATCGATGAGGGTCCTGGTGACTTGCACGTTGCTGATGATTGGGGAACAAAGCATCGGGAGGACTCCGGCTGTGGCTGCGCACTTGAGTTGATCCGCCGAGCTGAACGTGAAGGCGCACGCTGACCACCTGAGAGGGCGCGTGGCTTCGAGCTTGGGGAGGACTGCGTTCACTTCGCGGGCGAACTGCTTGAAGATGCGTTGCGAGGCTGGGGCTTGAGCTCCGCCCAAGATGCAAGCGATTGCACGCGGCTCCTGGAAGCCCCCAGCCCCCTCGTCCTGATGATGGTCTTCATTTCTCCTTGTCTGCGGTGGTAGACGAGGGAGGCCTGTGTTGCCTTGCAGGCGATCCTCGCGAGGCTGATCCCTCCAGCCTCCTTCGCGAGGCGGGTCCCTCCAACCTCCCTCGCGAGGCTGATCCTGCCAGCGGTCCTCGCGAGGTCGGTCACGCCACCCTTGGCGAGGGCCGTGGTCTTCCCAACGTCCTGCATTTCTTCCTCCTCCTCTACCGTAGCCTCGATCATTGCGGTCGGGGCGTCGACTGATTCTCCCTTCTCGCACGGCTCTGAGCTCTTGGCATTCGTTGGTGTTGTGGGTGTGGAGGTCGTGGTACACGCAGTACCGGCTGCCCTTGGAAGACTCGGGCTGATCCCTGCCTCACTCGGTATCTGGTTCTGCCGCGAGCACGACAGCCCCTTTGCGCTTCACGTCCTTGACCTTGGGCTTCTTCTCTTCTGGGTCGGCAGCCGGCAGCTCGGGAAGGGAGAGGCGTCCTTCCTCAGCCCTGACGCATTTGGTCGCCAAGTTGAACAGCTCCAGGGATGTGCACAAGTCTTCATGCATCGCCAGCTCCTCCTTCATCTTGATGTCACGCACACCGTCGGAGAAGGCTGAGATGATGGCCTCCTCGGTCACCTTGGGAATCTTAAGGCGTGCGTTGCTGAAGCACTGGATGTACTTCTGCAGGGTCTCTCCTGGCTGCTGCTTGATGCGGCGCATGTCGCTCACGGCAGGAGGCCGGTCGCGAGTGCCTTGGAAGTTGGCGATGAAGCGGGTGCGCATCTCGTCCCAGGAGGAGATCGTGCCAGGAGCCAGGTGCGGGCACCGTCTTTGAGTGCCATGGGAAACCAGTTCGCCATGACCTTCTTGTCCCCGTTGGTGGCTTCGATGCCCAGCTCGTAGAGCTGGAGGAATTCCGCGGGGTCGGCCGTGCCGTCGTAGTGAGGAGGCAGGTCTGGCTTGAACTTGCCGGGCCACGCGACGCTGCGTAGCTCGGCGGTGAAGGCGCGGCAGCCTGCAGTGGCCACGGGAGGCCTTTGGTGACGAAGGGCTTGATCTTGCGGATCCCCGTGCGCCGCTGCTGGGAGTAGCGCGGGGTCTTGGTGTGCCGGAACAGGAGCGCGGTCGTGACGGGCCGGTGCAGGGAGCACTCGGGCAGCTTCTTGGGGGCGAGGGACCTCTTGGCAGCTCTGCTCTGGCTACGCTGGTGCCGGACGGAGCGGGTTCCACCCAGGGGCCGCGCGCCTTGGGGCCAAGGCGCCTTCTTGAGGGGGAGGCGGCTGAGGCAGCCCCGGAGCTTCATCGCCTGTGCAAAGCGGGGCGCGGAGCAGCGAGAAGGACGGCGCGGGGGAGCCCCCTGCGGCGCGGACGAGCTCGGCGACGTGGTCGAGCCACTCCTCGTAGACGTCGTCGACGGGGCGGTAGCGCAGGAGCTCGTTTGCCGCGATGAGCGCGGCTCGAGCCTCCATGAGCGCGCGGAGCGCGCGGGATGAAGAACCAGCTGGGGCGAGCGAAGGAGTAGCGGTGCGGCCGTCTCGCCTCACGGATGGATGCTGGGACGACGCTTGCTGCTCGTTCCCCGCCAGGCCAGTGGCGGCGTTGACGGCAGGCGACGGGGAACGGCGGGGGCGGCCGCCGACGGGGGCCGTCTGGGCGACGCAAGTGGCGAGAGCGGCCCGGCGCTCGGCGCGGGCCCGACGAGCGTCCGACATGGATGTGATGGGCGGCGAAGAACAGGGCGGCGGAAGACGGATTCCGGTGCACCCCTACCTGGCGTGCCAAATGTCGGATTTCGGGTTCCGGCAGACCCTCTAGGTTCGAACTCTGGGGTGCACGCAGAGATCTCACCTCCTACCTACCTACACCTCGTCGCCTCACAAGGATCTAAACTACACAAAGAGCAACACAAGGGACAAAAGGTTTATACTGGTTCGGGCCACCATTGTGGTGTAATACCCTACTCCAGTGTGTGGTGTGGTGGATTGCCGAAGGGGCTGATGATGAACAGTACAAGGAAGAACAGCCTCGCAAGGGTCTGTTCTTGGCCGGTGCGACGAACTGCTAGGGGGAGTTCGATCGCTCTCTCTCTCTCTCTCTCTCTCTCTCTCTCTCTCTCTGTCTCTCTCTCTCTAGATTGTTTGATCTCTAGCTCTGTTCTCGATTCCGGATCCTTCTACCCTATGGGTGGCTAGTCCTATTTATAGGCAAAGGCCCTGGGCCTCTTCCCAAATATTGAGCGGGAAGGGTGCCAACAATTGGCCATTTTGAAGGGGAACATCTAGTACACTTATCCTGACTAAAGTTGGTCCTCGCCTGCCAAAGGCTCTGACGATGACGCCGGCTTGGGCTCCACGATGACCTCCTTCCTGCTATTGTGTTGGTCTTGGTCTTGTTGCACCTAAATGGTTGCCTTTGGTTGATACTCTCGCCTGCGCTTGCCTCTTTTGCACCAAAGAGGAAATGAGGACACTGCGCGGGCTGGCGCCTGCCTGGAGCCCTTGGTCGTCATGGCTTGCGTCATGGGCACCTCGTGAGGTACCCCGCCTTGATCTCTCCGCCTCCTCGCGAGCCGGCCTGACGAGGCCGTGCCTGAGGAAGCTTCCTCTCGTCCGCCCTGCGAGGCTTGGCCCCTCGCGAGGGTCTTGAGCTTGTGCTGATGAAGATGGGCCGTACTGGGCCACCCCTTGAGCCACGCCGCAGGCCGCAGGCAGGCAAGTCTGGGTACCCCCGTTCCCAGAACGCCGACAAGAGTCTCAACACTGAAGCCATCTTGCTATATGACGGCGCTGTACAGGTCAGGGTGGACGTCGATGGACTTGCTCTCCCTAATGGCGGTTTCCACCTCCTTCACGGATTCAGTCATGCTGGTGAATACACTGATCTTCTCCTCCATCAGCCCGCCCCTCTTCCTTTTCCTATTGACCATAGGGACATGCTCAAATGGCTTGTTAGGACGTGAGGGAGTCCTGGATTAAGGGGTCCTCGGGCGTCCGGCCTGTTATCCATGGGCTGCGCTGATGGGCTGTGAAGACGTGAAGGCCGAAGACTGTACCCGTGTCCGGATTGGACTCTGCTTGGCGTGGAAGGCAAGCTTGGCGATCTACTATGAAGATTCCTTCTTATGTAACCGACTCTATGTAACCCTAGATCCCTCCGGCGCCTATATAAACCGGGGGGCGTAGTCCGGATAGGATACATTAATTACCATAGTCATACAGGCTAGGCTTTTAGGGTTTAGCCATTACGATCTTGTGGTAGATCAACTCTTGTAACACTCATATTCATCAAGATCAATCAAGCAGGAAGTAGGGTATTACCTCCATAGAGAGGGCCCGAACCTGCGTAAACATCATGTCCCTCGTCTCCTGTTACCATTGTTCCTAGACGCACAGTTTGGGACCCCCTACCCGAGATCCGCCGGTTT
This sequence comes from Aegilops sharonensis, assembly GCA_904067115.1. Taxonomy (NCBI): domain Eukaryota; kingdom Viridiplantae; phylum Streptophyta; class Magnoliopsida; order Poales; family Poaceae; genus Aegilops; species Aegilops sharonensis. Next base: position 726,943,828 of record LR880970.1, read on the forward strand.
TGACACCGACATTGGTGCTTTCATTGACAGTTCCACTGTAACTTCAGCAAAAGGTTCGATGGCCCCTTCAATCGTCGATAATGACGCTGTCCAAGGAGGAACCTTCCTCCCCGGACAGATTTTTGTGTCCGGTGGCTTTGTACAACGGGCCAACTCGCATGGCCAACTGCAGCAGGTCGATAGCTACGCCCCTGGCCATCAGGTTAGATTTGGAAGCTTGAAATACGTCGCGGATATCCATGGAGACTTAATCTTCAATGGATTTGATACCACGACAATCGCTCCCCCTCGCTTCGATGAACATGACTTAAATTTGTCATCAGATCACATCAAGGAGATGGTTCATGTTGCTGCAACGGTCTTAGAACCAGAGCTGATCGTGCCATCCAAAGCCATAGAGTCTGCGGCGTTGGAGCCGCACACTGATTCAACACCCTGCAATATTTGCGTCAACAGAACTTCGGACTCGTCTCCGACTATAAGTTCCGGACCGTGTACGCCTGCGGACACCGAGCTAGATCGGTTATCGATCTTTGAATTCGGCGCCGCAGACGTTGTCCAGCGCTCACCTTTGGGCGATGTGCTGAACTCTTTACAGAATTTGTCCTTGGAGAAGGACTCCCAGCCGAACTATGTTTGGTTTGAGTTAGAGGCTGATTATGGGGAACTTTGCTTCCCACCCGCCATCCACTTCATAGCTACCGTCGAGGACTTACTCGACGAGCTCGATTATGGCTCCGAAGACATCGACGGTATGGATGACAATGCCGACAAGGAGCAGGGTCAAGACCCGCCATTTACTGGACGTTGGACGGCCACCTCTTCGTACGACGTGTACATGGTTGATACACCTAAAGGATCTGGCGACGACAAAGAAGAGCCAGATGCGAATAAACCCTCTGACACGCAGTCCAAGCGCCGGCGCCCTAAACGCCATTCTAAATCTCATCGCTCAAAAGATGGCAACACCGGCACCGGAGAAAATAGTACTCCGGGCGATGCCGAAAACAATGAAGACCCTGTTGGAGCTGCATCCGAATAGGAGGAACAAGACAACGGGCAGGATAACCCTGATAAACAGGCCATGCCCAATGACCCGGATGATGATAGTTATCGTCCAGTCTCCGAGGATGATGAGAACCTCGGCAATGAGGACTTCATCGTGCCTGAGGCACCCCTCGAGCAGGAGCGCTTCAAGCGCCAGGCAATAGCCACTGGAAGAAGCCTGAAGAAGAAGCAGCAACAGCTCCAAGCTGATCAAGACCTGCTCATTGACAGGTGGACTGATGTCCTGGCAGCCGAAGAATACGGCCTCAAGCGCCCAACCAAGAGTTATCCAAAGCGCAGACTACTACCTCAGTTCGACAAGGAGGCACCAGATCCCCCGCGTAATGCGGAACGACCACCACGAGGTCGGGACAGTGCGGCGGACCGACCACCCCACGGTCGGGATAAAACGACAACTCAGGCCGAACAACAGCCCGCCCCACAGCCTCGTAAACACAGGGACAGACCAGCTCGGGGCCAAACATACGACATTCGGCAGGAATTGGATAGCAGAGCAGAACACACCAGATCAATCTACGGATCGTGAGAACGCTTCCCTACTTGAGACGACATCTACCTATTCGGACGCGACAAACCTAGTCACGCCAGGGCCGATGACCGCAGACGGACTTCATCGGAAGTGCGCCATGACGCGGCCCGATATAGAGGCGCCGCACACCCTCTCTGCTTCACAGATGAGGTACTGGATCATGAATTCTCCGAGGGTTCAAGCCCATCAACATTTGAATCATACGACGGAGAAACCGATCCCGCGGTATGGATTGAGGAATTTATTCTCCACGTCCACATGGCCCGTGGAGACGACCTCCTTGCCATCAAATACCCCCCACTAAAGCTCAACGGGCCAGCTCGACACTGGCTAAATAGCCTGCCTGAAAACTCCATTGGCAGTTGGGGGGACTTGGAAGAAGCCTTCCTTGACAACTTCCAAGGTACATATGTCCGGCCACCCTATGCCGATGACTTAAGCCACACAGTTCAACAACCTGGAGAATCAGTCAGAAAATTCTGGACTAGGTTCCTAACCAAAAAGAACCAGATCATTGACTGTCCGGATGCCGAAGCCCTAGCAGCCTTTAAGCACATCATCCGCGACGAATGGCTAGCACGCCACCTTGGCCAAGAAAAGCCGAAGTCCATGGCAGCCCTTACGGCACTTGTCGGTGTCAAAACCGGCGGATCTAGGGTAGGGGGTCCCGAACTATGCGTCTAGGTGGATGGTAACAGGAGACAAGGGACACGATGTTTACCCAGGTTCGGGCCCTCTTGATGGAGGTAAAACCCTACGTCCTGCTTGATTGATATTGATATTGTGGATGTTTACAAGAGTGGATCTACCACGAGATCAAGGAGGCTAAACCCTAGAAGCTAGCCTATGGTATGATTGTATGGGTTGTTGTGATTGTAGTCCTACGGACTAAAGCCATCCGGTTTATATAGACACCGGAGAGGGCTAGGGTTACATAGAGTCGGTTACAATAGTAGGAGATCTACATATCCGTATCGCCAAGCTTGCCTTCCACGCCAAGGAAAGTCCCATCCGGACACGGGGGGAAGTCTTCAATCTTGTATCTTCATAGTCTTGGAGTCCGGTCGATGATGATAGTCCGGCAAATGATAGTTCGGCTGATGATAGTAGTCCGGCTATACGGACACCCCCTAATCCAGGACTCCCTCAGTAGCCCCTGAACCAGGCTTCAATGACGATAAGTCCGGCGTGTATATTGCTTGGCATTGCAAGGCGGGTTCCTCCTCCAAATGATAGAAGATTGTGAACACCAGGATAGTGTCCGGCTCTGCAAAATAAATTCCACATTCCACCGTAGAGAGAATAATAATATATACACAAGTTCAATCTGCTGACGTTTTTCGTGGCATGACGTCACACCACTACCAAGCCATTACTCGAATTGTTTTTTACTTTACCACCTCAGCGCATTTAGCGAAGCGGTTTCCTTGGCACATCTTGTCGAAGCAGAGATCGTGTTTCCCCTTAATCCGGGATTCTCATCAATACGGGCGTGGGTAACCCAACCGCGTCATTGATGGTGACGCTTGGGAGATAAGCGAGTTTTACCAGGCCAGTGGGGGACACGTAAGACTTCGCCCGCCCATATAAGGGATAAGGATTCACCTTCTCACCTATGCCTTCTTCCTCCTTTGCTTATCCATCTCCACGCACTCGAGCTCCAGCGCCCAAGTTCGCGCATCTCGTCTCAACCTTCTCCGACCATGTCCGGAGCGGGAGGTAAATGGTTGGCATCCACCGTTAAGGAGGAGCAAATCGCCAAACTGCGCGGCGCCGGATACCTTTCCGGCGACATCGCGCACCGGCTGCCCGACGAGGGGCAGCTCATCCCCACCCCCAGGCCCCATGAGAGGGTTGTCTTTCTTTCCCACTTCCTCCGCGGACTGGGCTTTCCACTTCACCCCTTTGTCCGGGGGCTCATGTTCTACTACGGCCTGGATTTCCATGATCTGGCGCCGAACTTCATCCTCAACATCTCGGCGTTTATCGTCGTGTGCGAGGCCTTCCTCTCCATCCAGCCCCACTTCGGCTTGTGGCTCAAGACCTTCAATGTCAAGCCGAAGGTAGTGAAGGGCATTCAAACGGAGTGCGGAGGCGCCATGTTGGGCAAGATGCCCAACGTCCTTTGGTTCGAAGGGGCCTTCGTGGAATCTGTCAAGGGGTGGCAATCGGGGTGGTTCTATATCACCGAGCCGCGTGACCCTAAATGGGCGGCGGCCCCCGAGTTTAGATCTGGTATCCCCACGCAGCTCACCTCCTGGAAAGAGAAGGGCTTGCTGTGGGGTAGTTCGACGGAGCTGACGGGACTCCAAGCCTGTATCAAGAAGCTGGTGAAAAAGCTTAGGCTGGTTAACGTGGTCCAAGTCATGCCCGTCCGCCGGATTCTCCCATGCCAAGAGCGGGCATTCAAACTGTGGGAGTTTGATCCGGAACAGCACCAGGCGCTGAACAAGCTCTTCGACACGACGTACGAAGGCGCCTGGAAGGTGCTGTCCAAGGGCGCCGAAGCCCCCGCATCCGCGACTGAAGATCGCGGATTTCACTCGCAGCGCCAGGCTGACGAGGTAAGTGATTCTACCCCTTTACGGGACACTCGTTTTCCATAGTTTGACTCTATGCGGGTTTTAATTTCCCCCTTTCCTTTGACAGGACTGGATGAAGAAGGCGGAGCAGATTACCTGTCCGGCTCCTATGCCAGAAAATCCAGTAGACGCTCGTCTAGCGAGGCTGCTGGTTCCGGCACCGCACGTGGTGCCGGAGAAGAAGGCCAAGAAGGAGGCCACGGGTGCTCGAAAGAGTGCCCGTTTTCAGGTGTCCGACGGCTCCGGGGCTGACTCCTCCCCTGAAAATGAGGAGGAGGAAGAGGACTCTCTCCCAGAGGAGGGAGAGAGGAAGAGGAAGGCTTCCCCAACAGGGGAGGCCGGAGGGTCCAAGAGGGGAAGGACTATTCCCCCGGACAGCTCTGCCAACATCAATGTTAGCGAGGAAGAATGGCCTTCAAGGGCCAGGCCACCGGCGAGATCGTAAGTATCCGGATTCCTGATTGATTTATAATTTCTTTTTCTGCGTCACATAGTGTCATTCTAATGCCGCATACTGCCTGTAGTCCGGCCAGTGATGATCTCCCCGCATCATCAAGCGGGTCGTTGGCTTCGTCGGATGTAGACTCCATCCCGACCGCCTCCACCCCTCGCGACGCCGAAGACGCCGAGGTGGGATCCCCAGAAGGGACCCATCAGGGGGAGGCTCCGGAGGCGCCACGAGGCGCCCTCCCGGACTTTGGCCGGACTCCACAACAGAACCCGCAGTGGTTCCGTAGTCCGGCAGGCGGCCCCTTCGATCGAAGGGCAAGACCGTGACGCCGGCGGCTTCCGTCCAACCGGAGGCGCCGGGCAATTTGTTGGAGGCGCTGCAGAGCGCTTCCATCGAGGAAGAACACCGCACTATTATGAGTGCGGTGATTCAGAAGGTGCAGCTCGCCAAAGGCGGGCTGACCGAATCCTGCAATAGCCTTCTATCAGGCTTTGAGGTAAGAAGTTAAAAATATGCAATGTAATACCGCATAGACAGTAGCCCCTGATGCTCGGTTCGGTGTTCGGAAAGAAAAGCCGGACTGAGGATCTAAAAAAAAGATATACGCAGGGTTGCTAAAAAATTATGTCAATATGGGTTGCAGGTTGCGCTGCTGACCTCTGCCGCACTTACTGCGGAGGTCGGTGCATTGAAGTAGGAGCTCGAGCGGTCCGGCAAGAGCTCGGCCGCGCCAGGAAGCAGCTCCAAGACAAAGAAGGTGACTAACACCACTTTGAATTTGTACCTTACAAAAAAGGATTTAGGTTGCGACAAAAAATAACAAGGATAACGTGGGTACTGCAGGGGCCACGAACGAGGTGGCGGCCCTGAAGGAGGTCGTATCCGCGGCCGAACGCAATGCGGCCACGGAACGGGCAGAGCGAGAAAAGCAAGAGGCGCGGGTGGCGGTGGTTCAGCAAGAGCTCCAGGCTCTCATGGAAAAGCATGAGAGTTTGGAGCGTGACTCAAAGACTCGAGAGTCCGAGCTTGCCTCGGCTCTCGAAAGTGCCAAAACCGCCAAGGCCGAGGCCCATAAGTCCCTTCAGGAGGTTGAGTTGATGAGGAAGATAGCGGCGGGTAAGACATTTTTCATGCCAAGCAAGCATGTGAATGTAAATTACGTGTTACTTACCCGAATTCGGAGCTCTCCAGGGGCGTTTGCAGATCTGCCTCGCAGCGTGTCTGATGTCGCCGCATTCTACCGAGCCGAGGAGGGGAACTCAACGGAGAAGGTCTTCTGGTCTCAGTATGCTGAGGCCGGCCATCCGGTGCCCCCTAGCGACCAGCTGAAGCAGCTGGTCGAGCTTCACAAGGTGGCCGAGCAGGCCATGAAGGGCCTCATAGTCCGGCTGTGGCCTGGAGAGGCCATGCCTGGGAGCTACTTCGGCCTCGTGCGACGGCTGGTGGATGCGTGCCCCTGGGTGGAGGTTATTAAGCGCTCCGCCTGTATTGAAGGTGCTCGTCGGGCCCTTGCCCGCGCAAAGGTGCATTGGGGCAAGCTGGATGCGGAAAAGCTAATCACTGACGCGCCACCAGCGGGCAAGGAGCATCGTACGCCCCAAATTTACTATAAGGCTGTCCTGAAGGGTGCCTGCAAGATTGCGGATGAGTGCCCCAGGGATGTAATTATTGAGTGAATTCGCAATGTGTTATCCTGTGCGCTGAAAACTTTGTTCATATGCGCTAAGCAACGCTTGTTTAATTTAAAATATTACCTTCTGTGCGGCCGTTTATAAAATCTGAGAGATGGCAAGTCATCGGCTTCAGCCCCCATGCCATGAGTGCTGGGGTGTTCGGGATAAACTTGAGCACTCTTGTTCCCATTTTTGGGTCCATCTAGGGAGGCGCTCAACACAACGAACAAGGCAACCGGACTTATAGTGCTTGAACACTCTCACTTAGCCATAGAATTCTATAATTTTAAATTTCGGCGAAGCCCCTAGCATTCGGAAGACCGAATTGGGGCGCTATCCACGCCTTCAACGGACATAATCCGGAACTTCGCTCGAAGCGGCGTAGGTCTTTAAGGACCCGAAAGGACCTCTCGAATAGCGACCAGTCTCTCGCCTTATCGTGCCGGTCAGTTTTAGCTTTCTCCACTGAGGCGTTAACCCGGCTCAACCGGGGCGCAATCGCAGTGGTTCTCCCAGTGCTACCTTAGCCGATAGAACGGAACGTAAGGTGCCGAACATGGGAGCCGGGCAAACCCAACTATTGACCCAAGGCAGGATTCGGAGCTGATTCATATAATGCTATAAGTTCGGGGTGCCGCACTTGTGAAAGTGTGCGGACTTTATCACACCATAAAGCGGAGGACATAAGCCCCTGGTGTGTTTGGCCGTACCAAGATGCACGGATGCAACATGTCGTAAATGAACATATATATACATAAACTAATGCAATTATAGGCAAAAAGTGCTGCATTTTATTCGAGAAGGTATGCTATCAGCGCGGAATGATACAAATAGTGCGGAAAGCAAGGGATTGGATGAATTAAAGGCGTCTCCCTCCAGGGGTAGGCCGGGAAATGTTGTATTTTAACAAATTAAATGCTCGTGATGGAGACCACCTGAGTGTTCGTCGCGGCCTTTGTCCTTCCCTGGTTGTTGCATCATGAGTTCGGCAGGTTCGCCGTCGGACTGAGTTCTGTATAAAAAGAGAAAAATAAAACAAAAAAAGAGCGACACACTTGGGAGCCCCTGGTGTGGTCGAACCGCACTCTGGGTCTGTTGTGGTTGTGCCCTTCCCCCTATGCCCATGGTATCTCCAGGGCGTAATTATGTACGCGGAGAGTTTGTCTTGCAACTTTGCGAGGGCTGGGGTTGGGGCCGCATTGCTACGTGTGCACGGAACGTGCCAGGTGGTCTTGGTTGATGTTGCTCCGGGCGCGTTTGGTCGTGTCCGGTCGTTTAACGGCCGGACTCGAGAATTGCCTTAAGAGGCTGCTCTGTACTTCTGCCGCGAGAGCCGCTGTATGTTCCTCCGTTCGGAGGGAGCGTTCCGTGTTTCCATTGACCGTGATGACTCCACGAGGGCCTGGCATCTTAAGCTTAAGGTATGCATAATGCGGCACCGCGTTGAATTTTGCAAACGCGGTTCGTCCGAGCAGAGCATGATAGCCGCTGCGGAACGAGACTATGTCGAAGATTAACTCCTCGCTTCGGAAATTATCCGGGGATCCGAAGACCACTTCCAGTGTAACTGAGCCTTTACAATTGGCCTCGACACCTGGTATGACGCCTTTGAAGGTCGTCGTTGTAGGTTTAATCCTTGAAGGGTCTATGCCCATCTTGCGCACTGTATCCTGATAAAGCAAGTTCAGGCTACTGCCGCCGTCCATCAGGACTCTCGTGAGGTGAAATCCATCAACGATTGGGTCTAAAACCAATGCGGCGAATCCGCCATGGCGGATACTGGTCGGATGGTCTCTTCGATCGAAAGTGATCGGGCAAGAGGACCATGGGTTGAATTTTGGGGCGACTGGCTCCATCGCGTATACGTCCCTTAGTGCACGCTTCCGCTCCCTCTTGGGAATATGCGTTGCGTATATCATGTTTACCGTCCGAACTTGAGGGGGGAATCCCTTTTGTCCTCTGTTGTTCGGCGGCCGGGTCTCTTCCACGTCATCGCTGTGTAGCCCCTTGTCACTGTTTTCGGCGATTAATTTGCCTCCCTGCTTGAATACCCAACAATCTATGTTGGTATGGTTAGCTGGCTTTTCGGGGGTTCCATGTATTTGACAAGAGCGGTCGATTATTTGGTCCAAATTGGACGGGCCCGGAGTGGTTATTTTGAATGGCTTCTTCCGTTGAACGGGTTTGGAGCCTCGGAATCCGGCGTTGACTGTCGTATCCGCATTGCTGTCGCCGTTAATGCGGCGTTTGTTTTTGTTTCGACGCAACCTGCCATTGCGGTCCTTGGTATCCGGATTGCCAGTGTTTTTGCTGAGGTTGTTACTGCGAGCGAGCCAGCTATCCTCTCCCGCACAGAAGCGGGTCATGAGGGATGTGAGGGCTGCCATGGATTTCGGCTTCTCCTGTCCTAGGTGCCGGGCCAGCCACTCGTCTCGGATGTTATGTTTGAAGGCAGCGAGTGCCTCTGCATCCGGACAGTCGACGATTTGATTTTTCTTTGTTAAGAACCGTGTCCAGAATTGCCTGGCCGATTCGTCTGGCTGCTGGATTATGTGGCTTAGGTCATCTGCGTCCGGTGGTCGCACATACGTGCCCTGGAAGTTGTCGAGGAATGCGGCTTCCAGGTCTTCCCAGCATCCAATTGACTCTGCGGGCAGGCTGTTAAGCCAATGCCGAGCTGGTCCTTTAAGCTTGAGCAGGAGATATTTGATGGCGTGAAGATCGTCGCCGCGGGCCATGTGTATATGGAGGAGATAATCCTCAATCCAGACCGCGGGGTCTGT
>LR880970.1:726953315-726977738 GCA_904067115.1 Aegilops sharonensis
ATGTGGCTTAGGTCATCTGCGTCCGGTGGTCGCACATACGTGCCCTGGAAGTTGTCGAGGAATGCGGCTTCCAGGTCTTCCCAGCATCCAATTGACTCTGCGGGCAGGCTGTTAAGCCAATGCCGAGCTGGTCCTTTAAGCTTGAGCAGGAGATATTTGATGGCGTGAAGATCGTCGCCGCGGGCCATGTGTATATGGAGGAGATAATCCTCAATCCAGACCGCGGGGTCTGTTGTGCCATCGTAGGATTCAATATTAACGGGTTTGAACCCTTCAGGGATTTGATGATCCATTACTTCGTCAGTGAAGCATAGTGGGGGTGCGGCGCCTCTGTATTGAGCAATATCGCGGCGTAGCTCGAGAGAGCGTTGTCTGCTGTGTTCGGCCCGGCCGGAGTAGTTGTATCCGGTGTGACGATATTCGTCGTGGGTCGTGGGGCGTCCACGTGATCCATAGATATATCTGGATTGTCTTGCCTTATCCTCCAATATATCTCGCAAGTCCGGCGCATTCCCCCGTGGCTTCCTGCTTTTAGAGCGATGCCGGGGTACGGTTTTGGTGGAGGGCTTGCACGCCTCTCTATCGCGGCCACGAGGTGGTCGGTCAGCCGTATTGTGCGCTGGTGATGCTGCCTCCTCTAATCGGGGGAGCAACTTGCGTTTTGGGTAATTCTTGGAGGGGCGGTCGAGTTCATACTCTTCGGCCGCGAGGACCTCGGTCCATCTGTCGGCCAGTAGGTCTTGATCAGCTTGAAGCTGTTGTTGCTTTTTCTTTAGGCTGTTTGCCGTGGCCATTAGCCTGCGTCTGAAACGCTCTTGTTCGACGGGATCCTCAGGCACGACGAATTCGTCGTCGCCGAGGCTTGCCTCGTCTCCGGAGGGAGGTAAATAATTGTCATCCTCGACCTCTTCGTCTGCCGCCCTCTCTTGAGGGCTTGCTTCTGCCTCCTCCTGCACTGGATCGTGCTGGAGGGAGTTGTCTTCGGCACTTTCTGGGGTGTTATTATCTCCTGTGCCGGAATCTCCATTCTTGCCGTGGCGGGATTTAGTGCGGCGCCGCTGACGTCGGCGCTTGGGCTGTTTCTTTAAGGAATCGGCCTCCGCTGCTTCTTCGCCGTCCCCATCTTTTGGGGTGTCCACCATGTATATGTCTTATGACGAGGTGGTTTTCCAGTGTCCTGTAGGCACTCGTTATTGGTAGTCTCCGGCATCGTCGTCCATACCGTCGATGTCTTCGGAGTCGTAGTCGAGTACGTCGGTTAAATCGTCGACGGTGGCTACGAAGTGTGTGGTGGGTGGGATCTGAATTTCTTCGTCATCCGCGTCCCAACCGTCCTAGCCGTAGTTCGGCCAGGGCTCTCCGGATAGCGAGAGATGCTTCAATGAATTTATGATATCGCCGAAGGGCGAGTGCTGAAAGATGTCCGCAGCGGTGAATTCCATGATCGGCGCCCAGTCGGATTCGGCTGGCAGGGGCGCAGGAGGTGCGGAGTCTGGCAGGGAGTCCGGCTCCTTGGAGTCATTGGCTTTATGTGGGACAAGGTAAGTGTTCGGCTCCATCACCGTAGAAATTGCGGCTCCCGAGGCGGTGTCCAGCCATCCGTCCTCGATTCGAGCGATCGGCTCCGGACTATAAGTCGGAGCGGATCCGGGTGCGGCCTCCAAGGTGCTGTCCGGCGGCAGAGTTAGGTCATGCCCATCGTGACAGCGCGGCACGCTCGGCTGTGGCTCAGATCCATCGAGGATCAAGTCCCCGCGGATATCGGCCGTGAAGTTTAAGCTTCCAAACCTGACCTGACGGCCAGGGGCGTAGCTTTCGATCTGCTCCAGATGGCCAAGCGAGTTGGCCCGCAGTGCGAAGCCGCCGAATACGAAGATCTGTCCGGGGAAAAAGGTATCACCCAGAATTGTGTCGTTGTTGATTGAAGAGGCCATCAAGCCTATCGGTGACGACACAGAGGAACTCTCAATGAAAGCACCAATGTCGGTGTCAAAACCGGCGGATCTCGGGTAGGGGGTCCCGAACTGTGCGTCTAGGCGGATGGTAACAGGAGACAAGGGACATGATGTTTACCCAGGTTCGGGCCCTCTTGATGGAGGTAAAAACCTACGTCCTGCTTGATTGATATTGATATTGTGGATGTTTACAAGAGTGGATCTACCACGAGATCAAGGAGGCTAAACACTAGAAGCTAGCCTATGGTATGATTGTAAGGGTTGTTGTGATTGTAGTCCTACGGACTAAAGCCATCCGGTTTATATAGACACCGGAGAGGGCTAGGGTTACATAGAGTCGGTTACAATAGTAGGAGATCTACATATCCGTATCGCCAAGCTTGCCTTCCACGCCAAGGAAAGTCCCATCCGGACACGGGGGGAAGTTTTCAATCTTGTATCTTCATAGTCTTGGAGTCCGGTCGATGATGATAGCCGGCAAATGATAGTTCGGCTGATGATAGTAGTCCGGCTATCCGGACACCCCCTAATCCAGGACTCCCTCAGCACTCATGACCCGCTTTTGCGCGGGTGAGGACAGTTGGTGGGCTCGTCATAAAAATACAGCCGGTGAGGTAGGCCCCACCGAGGCTAAGAACAGCACCGGCAAGCTCCGGCGCAATAGACACAAACACCAAAGCAATGGCGACAACACCGATGACACCATAGTTAACGCCGGATTCAGTGGCTCCAAGTCCGGCCAACGGACGAAGTCCTACAAAAGAAACAATGAAGGACCTTCCAGCCTGAACCGCATACTTGACCGTCCATGCCAGATACACGGCACCCCAGACAAACAAGAAAATCACACCAATAGAGACTGTTGGGTTTTCAAACAGGCTGGCAAGTTAAATGCCAAAAACAAAGAAAAGGGATCACAAAGTGAGGACGAGGACGAAGAGCCCCGGCAGTCGAACACTAAGGGACAGAAGAAATTTCCCCCTCAAGTCAAAACGGTGAACATGATATATGCTACACACATCCCCAAAAGGGAGCGCAAGCGAGCACTTCGGGACGTCTACACAGTAGAGCCAGTCGCCCAAAATTCAATCCGTGGTCGTCATTCTCGATCGCCTTCGATCGTCGAGATCACCCAACTAGTATCCGCCATGGCGGTTCAGCCGCACTAGTCCTCGACCCAATTATCGACGGGTTTCACCTAACATGAGTCCTGATGGACGGTGGGAGCAGCCTCAATCTGCTTTATCAGGACACAGTGCGGAAGATGGGCATTAACCCCTCAAGAGTCAAACCAACAAAGACTACCTTTAAAGAAGTCATACCAGGCATAGAGGCCCGCTATACGGGCTCAATCATGCTGGAGGTGGTTTTCGGTTCTCCGGACAACTTCCGAGGCGAAGAGTTAATCTTCGATATCGTCCCCTTCTGGAGCGGCTACCACGCACTGCTCGGATGAACCGCGTTCGCTAGATTCAACGCAGTGCCACACTATGCTTATCTCAAGCTCAAGATGCCCGGTCCATGCAGCGTCATAACAGTCAATGGCAATACTGAACGCTCCCTCCGAACAAAGGAGCACACCGCCGCCCCAGCAACAGAGGTACAGAGCGGCCTTCTCAAGCAGCACCATAGTACGGTTGCCGAGCCCCTGGACATCATTAAGAGGTTCCGGACTACACTGCAACAGGACAGCGCGGCTTGTCAAGAGCTCGATTAGCAATTCGGCCTCCATCCCAGTCCCGATGAAGTAGTGGTATTCGTACCACACGTACATAATTACGCACTCAAAATTCCATGGACATCGACGGAGGCACAAGCTAGCCCAGGACCTATAGTTCGGCTAGACCGATCGCGGACACACATATAACTTTACTATTTCCTTTTTCCCTTTTTCGCAGGTTTCTCTTATGCGGGCCTCTTTTGACGGCCTGATTTATGATCCTGTCAAAGGACAAATACACTAGACCGACATGGAGCACAGGCGTACAGGGGCAGCCCTAGAGGCCAATCCAACGATTACTCTATCTGTTTTCAGGACCAGCTCGCCTTTAGTTGTGGCATGTCAAATAGTCGGTTGCTTATGGCATTATTTTGTACCAATGCGCTTTGACGCATTAATCCAACTATAATCAAAACAGCTCACTGTCCAAGTTCAAGGGCCCCGGATACCATCTTTGTTCTCCTTCTGTATTCCTTTCAATTACTTATTCCTAGCAACCGTACACTCTGGTACGTTTCATATTCGCCAGGGGCTCCTCGTCGCCCCATAACACGGCAACAAAGTCCGAACACTTCTTATAGAGAAGTTTGGCACCCCGAATTTAGCATTATATGCATTGGCTCCGAATCATGTCTTTGGTCAATAGTTGGGTTGCCCGGCTTCTGTGCTTGCTGCCCTATGTTCCGCTAAATCGGCTAGGGTAGTAAAGGGAGAACTACTACGATTGTGCCCTGGCCTTGACCAGATGAGCACCTCAGTAGAGAGAGCCGAAAACTGGCTATCATGATACGGCGAGAGCCGGTAAGCTATTCGAGGGTTACAAATCGTTGGAGATTTTTTTCCGCATTATGCGAAAGATAGGCACTTCCCGATCAGATGCTGACAGCACTCTGGCTTGAACCAGGGGCTGCGCCCATGCTTTATTATAAAACTCCTATGGCTAAGTGAGGGTATTTAAGCTGTATAGTCTGATTGCCTTGTTCGTTGCGCTAAACAACTCCTTCAAGGACCATATAATTGGATCAAGATTGTTTAGTTTCCATCCCGAACACCTCCGTACTACCTACGTGAGGGCAGAAGCCAACGACTGGCCAACCCTCAGATTACATACAACACGGCCGCACAGGAGGAAACAATTAAAGCATAACGAAATTACATTACAAAACAGGCTTTGTTTTCATAATACAAGGCAAAGACAACACGAATGTTTTCATTCGAAAATAATGTCCTGCCCGCACTGCGCTGCGGCAAGTCAAGACCCTTCTATGACATCCGCAAAATATCGCTCGGGTGTGCGGTGCTCCTTGCCCTCCGGCGGCCCTCTGGCCACTTCAACGGCGTTCAGCTTCGCCCACCACATCTTGCAACGGGCGAAGGCCATGCGGGCACCTTCAATACAGGCCGAGCGCTTGACGACGTCCAGCCAAGGACAGGCGTTCACCATCCGCCTCACGAGTTCGAAGTAGCTGCCAGGCATAGCTTCGGCTGGCCATAGCCGGATCATCAAATCCTTAATGGCTAGTTCGGCCACCCTATGCAGCTCCACCAGCTGTTTCAGCTGATCGGTGAAGGACATGGGATGCTCTGGCGCCGCATACTGCGACTAGAATAGCTTCTCCGTAGAACCCCCTCCTTCGGCTCGATAGAACTCCGCAGCGTCTGATACACTGCATGGAAAATCCGCAAAAGCCCCTGGGGAACTCCGAACCCGGGTTAGTAAAAGGTACTGCTTCTCTGCATACTTGCTTTGCATCTTAAACGCCTTACGCGCCGTGATCTTCTTGGCCTCTTGGATCTCCTAGAGGACGGCCTGGGCCTCATTCCTTGTGGTCTCCGCGCTCTGACGAGCCTTGGCGAGATCGGCCCCTTGAACCGACGCATCATGTTCAAAGGCCTCGCATTTTTTCACCGCATCCTGGAGCTCCTGCTGGACTTCTTTGGCCCGGGCCTTCAGCTTCTGACGGGCGGCTAGCTGCTGGACAGCTTTCTCCTCGGCCTCGCCGAGGGCCTTCCTCAGGGCCTCGACCTCGGTCGCGGCTCCTGCACATATTACGACACTGTGGTCAATATACAACACTTATTCTTTCCGAACACATAGCAAGTTGGTACTCACCTTGCTTTTCCTGAAGCCGAATTTTAACCTCGCCGAGCTCGTTCTCGGTCCGCTCCAGCCTCTGCTTCAGTTCAGAGACTTCGGTAGCATGCGAGGTTGCGGCCAACAGTGACGCCTGCTCATTGATATATATTAAGTTAGTCTCCTATAACAAAGGATTGATCCTTTGTCCGGTTCTTCTCACCGAACCCCGGACAGTGTCTCAGGGGCTACTGTCTACTTGGGGGTTTTCTCTTCCTATGTCACTTACCTTGAAACTTGTCAACAGGCTGCTGCAGGCTTCATTCAGTCCACTCTTGGCGGACTGAACCTTCTCGATCACCACACTCATAAGGACACGATGCTCGTCCACGACGGAGGCGCCTCGAAGCGCCTCCAACAGGTTATCCGGCGCCCCTGGATGGACAGGGGCCACCGGTGGAAGCGGCGCACCCCCCTCCTTCAAAGGGGGCTGCTCGCCCGACTCCGGAGCCATATGGGTCTCTGGAATCGTATTCGGCCGAGGGCCGAATTGGATGCGGCCCTCTTCGCCAGTCTCCATGGGGAGCGGTTCCCCCATGTGTCCGGCAGTGGAGGTTTCTCCTTGTGGCGCCTCCCGGACAGCGTCCTGGGCTCCTCCCCTGTTCGGAGCGGTCCTCCGAGACAACACTTAGGTGTCGTCCCTGGCCCCGGGGGAATAAGAAGGCGGTGGCGACATGCTCGCCATCTCCGACGGAGCCAACGAACCTCCAGATGAGGATCGTTGGATGAGGTCGCGAGCCGGACTGCAATAGTACAGTTAACTATGTCAGGATAATGAAGAAAAATGGCCGGATGTGCGCATGAGTGAGCCATGTCACTTATGATGCGTCCTCGGGTTTAGTGCGGGGGCGTCATTCCGGACTACTGTCAACGTCCCACGCGGTGTTGACCGCTGGGACGCCCTTCCCCTTCTTGGGCGTTTCCGCCTCCAGATGCAAGGAATCCGCCCTCTTCTTATTTCCCCCCTCAGGGGGAGGATTGTTCTCCTCCTCCTCCACCTCTTCCTCTTCATTGTCCTCGGGGACGAAGGAATAGGCCTCATCGTCTTCGGACGTCACGTCCGAAGTCCCCCTGCGACGGGGGCTACCCCTTGGCCTACTTCTCCGGCGCCTTATATGGCGCCGGCACCAGCATCTTCGCTAGACGCGGGATGGCCGGTTCTTCAGGCAGCGGAGCCGGACACTGGATCCGCTTCGCCCTTTCCATCCAGTCCTGAAAAAGCAATAATGAAAGCTCAGACATCATCCTCGAAACAATTGAGTTGGGGATACATCAAAAATGACATACCTTGCTGGCTGGGTGTTTACAATCATGACCACGGTTTGAATCCGTGGCCGGCGATTTCTCATTGCACTTAAAGAGCAACTTCCACGCATCTTCGTGGGTGGTCTCGAAGAGCCTCACCAGGGTTTGATGCTTCTTCGGATTAAAATGCCACAGAGGGTGACTTCTTGATAACCTACAAGTGTAGGGGATCGCAACAGCTTTCGAGGGTAGAGTATTTAACCCAAATTTATTGATTCGACACAAGGGGAGCCAAAGAATATTCTCAAGTATTAGCAGCTGAGTTTTCAATTCAACCACACCTGGATAACTTAATATCTGCAGCAAAGTATTTAGTAGCAAAGTAGTACGATAGTAGTGGTAATGGTAACAAAAGAGTAATGAAAGCAAAAGTAATATTTTTGGTGTTTTGTAGTGATTGTAACAGTAGCAACGGGAAAGTAAATAAGCGTAAACCAATATATGGAAAGCTCGTAGGCATTGGATCAGTGATGGATAATTATGCCGGATGCGGTTCATCATGTAACAGTCATAACATAGGGTGACACAGAACTAGCTCCAATTCATCAATGTAATGTAGGCATGTATTCCGAATGTAGTCATACGTGCTTATGGAAAAGAACTTGCATGACATCTTTTGTCCTACCCTCCCGTGGCAACGGGGTCCTAATGGAAACTAAGGGATATTAAGGCCTCCTTTTAATAGAGAACCGGAACAAAGCATTAGCACATAGTGAATACATGAACTCCTCAAACTATGGTCATCACCGGGAGTGGTCCCGATTATTGTCACTTCGGGGTTGCCGGATCATAACACATAGTAGGTGACTATAGACTTGCAAGATAGGATCAAGAACTCACATATATTCATGAAAACATAATTGGTTCGCATCTGAAATCATGGCACTCGGGCTGAGGGAGTCCTGGATTAGGGGGTATCCGGACAGCCGGACTATATCCTTTGGTCGGACTGTTGGACTATGAAGATACAAGATTGAAGACTTCGTCTCGTGTCCGGATGGGACTCTCCTTGGCGTGGAAAGCAAACTTGGCGATACGGATATGTATATCCCCTCCCATTGTAACCGACTCTGTGTAACCCTAGCCTCCTCTGGTGTCTATATAAACCGGAGGGTTTAGTCCGTAGGACCAACAACAATCATACCATAGGCTAGCTTCTAGGGTTTAGCCTCTACGATCTCGTGGTAGATCCACTCTTGTACTACAAATATCATCAAGATCAATCAAGCAGGAAGTAGGGTATTACCTCCATCGAGAGGGCCCGACCCTGGGTAAACATCGTGTCCCCTGCCTCCTGTTACCATCCGCCTTAGACGCACAGTTCGGGACCCCCTACCCAAGATCCGCCGGTTTTGACACCGACATTGGTGCTTTCATTGAGAGTTCCACTGTGTCGTCGCCGTAAAGCTGGATGGCTCCTCCGATCATCGATAATGATGCGGTCCAGGGTGAGGTTTTCCTTCCCGGACAGATCTTCGTATTTGGCGGGTTCGCACTGCGGGCCAACTCGCTTGGCCATCTAGAGCAAATCGAGAGCTACGCCCCTGGCCACCAGGTCAGGTTTGGAAACTTGAATTACATTGTCAATGTCCGCGGAGACTTAATCTTCGACGGATTCGAGCCCATGCCAGGTGTGCCGCACGATCACGACAAGCGCGATGTAGCTCTGCTGTTGGACAGTGTTCGGGAAATCATGCCAGCAACCACTCTGGCCTTCAATCCGGAACAGACTGCCATCCGAAGACAGGTGGATAGACCCCGCCTTGGAGGCTGCACCCTCAGTGGCGATAGAGCCGAATACTGACCTTACCCCTCACGAGAACCATGACGCCAAACCGCTGGGCTCATCTCCGACCACGGACTCCGAACCGCCTGCGCCCATGCCTATCGAATCCGATTGGGCGCCGATCATGGAGTTCACCTCCGCAGATATCTTTCAGCACTCGCCCTTCAGCGATGTACTAAACTCATTAAGGTCTCTCTCCCTGTCAGGAGAACCTTGGCCGAACTATGTTCGGCTAGAATGGGATGCGAAAGACGAAGAAATTCACCCCCCACCCACCACCCACTTAGTAGCCGTTGTCGATGATTTAACCGACATGCTCGACTTCGACTCCGAAGACATCGATGGTATGGACAACGATGCAGGAGACGAACAGGAACTACCGCTAACAGGGCGCTGGACCGCCACTTCATCACATGACATATACATGGTGGATACACCCAAAGAAAATGATGACGAGGAACGGAAAGATGCAGCAAAAGATAGCTCCCTCGAGAAGCAATCAAAGCGGCGCCGTAGGCACCGCTCCAAATCCCGCCTCGGCAAAAACAGTGATAACAGCGCAAGAAAAAACAATACCACGGTCGACTCCGGAGGAAACGATGACCAAATAGACCCAGCGATAGAGCAGGGTGAGCCAGCAGACGACGAACAAAGTACGGAGCCACTGACCGAACACGGCGATGCCGAGCGTCAAGCTAATCAACCCGTCTCCGGAAAAGAGAACAGTCCGGATGACGATGAACACATCATCCCGGAAAGGCAGCTGGAGCAAGAGAACCTCCATAGAAGGCTTATCGCCACTGCGAGGAGTCTGAAGAAGCAGAAGCAAAGGCTCAAGACCGCACAAAACACACTCAACAGTAGATGGAACAAGGTGCTCGATACGGCAGAAAAGTATGGTGGCAGTCGCCACACGAAGAGCTACCCAAAGCCAAAGCTGCTGCCTGAATTCGACGATGAGGCCTTAGAGCCCCCACAGCCAAAAAATAAAACTGCAGACCGGTCGGATCGACGACCTCGTGGCCGCGATAGAGCGGCCAACGAGGCTGCACATAAGTCAGTACATGACCCACGCGAGGACTCGCATCAAAGGACCGGCGCAACCAGATCCATCTACGGATCAAGGAAACGCGCTCCAGCAATCAACCAAAACCAAATATCACAACCGTCCGAACGCCATGGTGCAGCTAAATACAGGGGTGCCGCACACCCCCTATGTTTCACCGACGAGGTATTAGACCATGAATTTCCAGAAGGATTCAAACCAGTGAACATAGAGGTGTACGACGGGACAACAGACCTGGGGGTATGGATTGAGGACTTCATCCTCCATATTCATATGGCTCGTGGAGATGATCTCCATGCCATCAAATACTTGCCCCTCACCAGCTCGGCACTGGCTAAAAAGCCTCCCCGAAAACTCCATTGGAAGTTGGGAGGAGCTCGAGGATGCTTTTCGGGCTAATTTTCAAGGGACTTATGTCCGACCTCCGGACGCAGACGATTTGAGTCATATAATTCAACAGCCCGGAGAGTCAGCCCGAAAGCTTTGGAATAGGTTTCTCACTAAGAAGAACCAAATTGTCGATTGTCCGGACACCGAAGCCTTAGCAGCTTTCAAGCACAGCGTCCGAGACGAATGGCTTGCCAGACAGCTCGGCCAAGAAAAACCAAGAATAATTGCAGGCCTAACAAGCCTTATGACCCGCTTTTGCGCGGGCTAGGACAACTGGTTAGCCCGAAGCAGCACCAGCGACCCAAGCACATCCGAAGTCAGGGATGGCAATGGAAAACCATGACGCAATAAAAACAAGCGCTGGAACAAAGAAGACAGCCCAGATAACACGACGGTAAACGCCTGATTCAGGGGCTCTCGACCGGGTCAGCGGAAAAAGCCCTTTAAAGGCAACAGAGATGGACCAACCATCCTAAATAAGATTCTAGACAAACTATGTCAGATCCACGACACCCCTGATAAACCTGCAAATCATACCCACAGAGAATGCTGGGTCTTCAAGCAGGCCGGCAAGCTAAACGCCGAACACAAGGGGGAGGACAAACCGAGCGAAGACGAGGATGAGCCTCGCCAGCAAGGCACTGGGGGACAGAAAAAATTCCCACCAGAAGCCAAGACAGTAAACGTGATCCACGTGACAAAGAGGAGAAACAAATATGTACTCCGAAATACACAAGCCGTAGAGCCCGTCACCCCTGAGTCCTACCCCTGGTCGGCCTGCCCGGTCACTTTTGATCGCTGGGATCACCTAATAAGCATCCGGCATGAAGGATCAGCTGCCTTGGTGTTGGACCCAATAATAAACAGATACCATCTCACACGGGTCCTTATGGACGGCGGCAGTAGTCTAAATCTGATATATCAGGACACCGTCTGCAAAATGGGGATAAACCCAACAAAAATCAGCCACAGTAATACTACCTTAAAGGGAGTAATACCGGGCACAGAGGCTCGCTGCACGGGCTCTCTAATACAAGAGGTTGTGTTCGGCTCGCCCGACAACTTCCGAAGCGAAAGGTTAACCTTCGACATTGCTCCATTCCGAAGTGGCTATCAAGCACTACTCGGACGAGCGGCTTTCGCTCGTTTTAATGCAATGCCGCATTACACTTTTCTTAAGCTTAAAATGCCCGGTCCGCGTGGCATCATCACAGTACATGGAAATGTTGAGCGCTCCTTACGAGCAGAAGAACGTACGGCTACTTTAACAGCCGAACACTAGACGGCCTCACCACCAGAATAGATGACCGGTCGTTAAGACCACGGACACGTTTAGACGAGTCCGGCTAATCATTGGATACAGAATGGTTTGATGGTTATACCCTTGTAGACGGTACCAGGGGCTTCTCAGCGATAGTTCGGCTCAACTTTACCCATCTTAACTTTTAAATGGTTTATTTATAATAGCCAATTTATTGCACGACAACTTTCAACTAAGTTCCTCTCTTTTACAGATGACAATCGTACTACACCCGTCCAGGATACGGCACAACGGAGACACAGGTGCAGACGTGCAGCAGGGACCCATTCAAATGTTTCTCTTTAGATTAAGACCCTGCATAAACCTTTTTTACTGTCTTTTGTTGTTCACATCCTCCGGATTCTCAATACAACCGAGAAGGATGCTGACGTTCTTGGCATGTGGCCACGTCAGAATATTGCTCGTACCCGGACACTAGGGGCTCATTATCTAAGGGCATCATTTAGCCCGGTATATATCTCAAAGACCGAATACCTTAGGGAGTATTCGGCGTCGCGAGTTTGGCCTTATATGCATCAACTCCGAATCATGTCTTTGGTCAAATGTTGGGTTTGCCCGGCTCCTGTGTTTTGCTACCTTACGTTCCGCTCTATCAGCTAAGGCGGCGCCAGGAGAACTACTGCGATTATGCCCTGGTTCGGCCGGACGAGCACCTCAGTAGAGAAAGCCGAAAACTGGTTGTCATGATAAAGCGCGAGACTGGTCAACCACTCGATGACCTAACGGAATCTTCGAGATTCCTCCGCATTAACGAAGGGACGTTTCCCAGCCAGGCATGTGCGTGCCCCGTATTCAGATGAGCGCGGAGCCACCAGGGGCTATATAGTAGCCCCACTGACAAACTCCTATGGCTAAGTGGAAGTGTTAAAGCAATATAGTCGGGTTGCCTCGTTCACTGCGCTATCACCTCCTTAATGGACCAGGACGTTGGATCAAGTGTGAACACGCGTCTTCTACGAACACCCCTGCATTATACGCGTGGGGGCTGAAGCCGACGACTGCAAACTTTCAGGTTATATACATATATACATAAACGGCCGCACAGGAGGCATCATCATACTTTCAGGCAGAAGTATAAAAATAGCCTTTACAATTCAGTAAAACATTGTTTTTCAATGGGAATACATGTCACTAGAACATAATATTCTTTAAGCACTGAGCTTCTATTGAACGAGCACCTTCAAGGACTTCGTCAAAGTAGTGCTCGGAAGCTACTCGGCTAACGGCCAAACTCGGGGTTGCAATTGCAGTGGCTTCCATCTTCGCCCAGTGTGTCTTGACACGGGCAAGCGCCATCCGCGCACCCTCGATGCATGCCGACCTCTTCATAGCGTCGATGCGCGGCAAAGTACCAAGGAATTGCTGCACGAAACTAAAATAATGGTTCGGCCTTGGCCCTTCCGGCCATAGATAATCCACAACAGACCTCATGGCGAGCCCGGACAACCTATGGAGCTCGGCCCATTCGGCCATCCGCTCATTCAAAGGAATCGGATGTGCTGGAACGTTAAATTGTGACCAGAACAGCTTCTCCACTTCGTGATCTTTTTTATCTTTGAAGTATTCGGCCGCATCAGCGGCACTTGCTGCCAAATCCACATAAGCATCCGCAGAACTCCACAGCCGATCCAGCGGAGCGTATTGAGGATCTACGAACTTCATCCGCAGCATAAAGGGCTTCCCAGCCGCGATATCCCCGGCGTGACGCAGCTCCTCCTTCATCGCTCTAATTGTAGAGCGGGCGTCCTTGGCCGCCACCGTGGCCTTGTCCAGGTCCGTCATCTTCGCTCGAGCTTCCTTTTTGAGAAGCTCGTAACGGCCGGCGGCATCCTTCAATTCCACAGCCATCTTGGCTATTTCCGCCTTGCTTCGGCAATGAGCAGCCTTTTCGGCTCTCAGCTCCTTGACCGCCTTCAGGGCGGCCGCATCACTTTTCCTGGCTTGTTCTTTGGCCCGGGCAAGTTCCGCTCGAAGGGTCTCTACGGCCCTAGCTCCATCTGCAATCGCAACATATTAAAGATACTGGCATCATGCTCCTCTTACTACGTACCAATCACTAGAGAAATCACATACCCTGTGCCTCGTCAAGCCGCTTGTTGACAAGCACGATGTCGGCATCTGCCGCATCAAGTTGTCGCTTCAGCTCGGCAAACTCACCAGTCCGGCTAGCCATCGGACCTTCCGCCACCTGCATATGAGGACGACCGGATTGTTACCTGGGACTATGATCCTCTGTTTGCCGCCGTTTTTGACAGCAACCAGAGTCTCAGGGGCTACTATCTGCACAGGACACACCTTAATGTGTGCGGTACTGACAAAAATACACACTATTTCACGTACCTCAAAACCTTTCAGCAGACTCATAAAGGCTTCATGCAACCCGCTTTCGGCGGATGAAATCCTCTCAACCACCGTACCCATTAGCGTATGATGCGCTTCTGAGATAGCCGCCTGCTCTAGCAGATCCTTCGGTGCGTCCGACCGCATAACAGACGGTGCCGGACCCTTCCGGTTGCTCTCTTCAAGAGCCGGATACTAAGGACTTTGGGTGGCCAAAGGATTACCCTCTGGCCTTGTTGGATCAGGAGAAGCCCTCCGCCACGACACCTCGGGGTCGCCCGCCTCGTAAGGCAGGAGGGCATGGGGAGGCGTCTCGCTCTCCATCATCTCCGGAAGAAGATCCCCCGATGACGAGCTTTGCCTAGAATGGCTATGATCTGGACTACAAGATAAGCGTTTCGGTTATTTTCCTCAGAAGCAAAGTAGGACATTTTTTACTATTAAGTCCCCTTTCTACTTACAGCTCGGCTGGGGGCTGACCCCCTTGCGGGCATTGTGCGGTCGAGGTATCCCCCGGGGCAGGACCCTCTGGAGAAGATTCCTTCCCCCGTTTGGAGACCATTGTCTCCGGGTCTTCAGAGGCGGTCCTCTTCCTTCCTTGGGAAGGGGGAATTTCAGTTTCTTCCCCCCGATTATCCTCTTTCACAGAGGCGCTAGCCTCTTTCTTCCCCCCTTTGTCTTCCCTTAAGGGCGTTTGATAAGGCGCGGGCTCCTGCGTCCTGGCTAGTACAGGATCCGGTGAGACCTCAGGGAGGGGGGCCGGACACCTGATCATCTTCGCCTTTGTTACCCAGTCCTGGTCAGAGAGCGACTTTTCAGAATGATGTTGTGATAAATAAAGATACATCGTGTTCGGTTACAAGACTACTTACTTGGGTATCTGGATGATTGCAGTTCAAACTCGCATCCTCGGTGGTGTCCGGACACATTATTTGTGGTCCGAAGAACAATTTATACATCTCCTCGGGCGTCATGCCAAGGAAATGATGGATAGCTCGCGGTCCCTCCGGGTTGAACTCCCACATGCGGAGGGGACGACGTTTGCAGGGCAGGACTTGACGAATTAACATGACTTGCATTACCGTGATTAGACTGATGTCTCTCTCTAGGAGATCCTGGATGCGGCTCTGCAATATTGGCACATCCTTTACTGGCCCCCAGTCCAGCCCCTTGTTGACCCATGACGCTAGTTGTGGCGGGTGGCCCGAGCGAAAAACAGGGGGAGCCACCCACTTGATACCCCTGGGAGCTGTGATATAAAACCATTCTCGTTGACATAAGCTGGACACCTCCTGGAAAGAACCCTCTGGCCATGGGGCGCCGACACTTTTGCTTATTACTGCGTCTCTGCACTCTGCGTGCCGCCCCTCGATCATCTTAGGCTCCACCGTGAAGGTCTTGAACCACAGGCCGAAGTGAGGGGTAATACGGAGGAAAGCTTCACACACGACGATGAACGACGAGATATGGAGGACAGAATCCGAAGCCAGATCATGGAAATCCAGCCCATAGTAAAACATGAGCCCCCTCACGAAGGGATCTAGGGCAAGGCCTAGCCCTCCGAGGAAGTGAGATACGAACACAACGCTCTCGCCGGGTTTGGGAGTGGGAATGACCTGCCCTCGAGCCGGCAGCCGGTGCGGGATCTCGCCGGTTAGAAACCTGGCCTCTCTTAACTTTTTGACGTCCTCCTCCGTGACGGAGGAAGGCATCCACCAACCTTGAAGGTTGGATCTGGACATGGTTGAAGGTCCGGAGCGCCTGACCTGAGCTTCGGGTGTTGGAACTCGAGGCGGATTCGATTGAGTTCGAGGAGTAAAAAGGATAGGCCTTGGTCTCTTTATAAAGAGGGCGAATACCAAGCGTCCTCCTCGTGACCGTTTGGGACTTTCCTACAATCGAGGAGTCATACCAACGGGCACGGTTGGGTTACCCACGCCCGTATTGATGAGAATCCCACGATAAGGGGACACGATCTCTGCTTTGACAAGACGTGCCAAGGAGACCGCCTCGCAATATGCGCCAAGGTTGGTTGAGATATCAAGTGCGTCAGCAGATTAGATTTGTGGAAATATTATTCTCTCTAAGGTGGTATGTGGGACTTGTTTTGCAGAGCCGGACACTATCCTTGTGTTCAAAATCTTCTACAGAGTATTCGGAGGAAGGAACCCGCCTTGAAATGCCGAAGACAATCTGCGCGCTGGACTCATCGTCATTGAAGCCTGGTTCAGGGGCTACTGAGGGAGTCCTGGATTAGGGGGTATCCGGACAGCCGGACTATATCCTTTGGCCGGACTGTTGGACTATGAAGATACAAGATTNCCGTTTGGGACTTTCCTACAATCGAGGAGTCATACCAACGGGCACGGTTGGGTTACCCACGCCCGTATTGATGAGAATCCCACGATAAGGGGACACGATCTCTGCTTTGACAAGACGTGCCAAGGAGACCGCCTCGCAATATGCGCCAAGGTTGGTTGAGATATCAAGTGCGTCAGCAGATTAGATTTGTGGAAATATTATTCTCTCTAAGGTGGTATGTGGGACTTGTTTTGCAGAGCCGGACACTATCCTTGTGTTCAAAATCTTCTACAGAGTATTCGGAGGAAGGAACCCGCCTTGAAATGCCGAAGACAATCTGCGCGCTGGACTCATCGTCATTGAAGCCTGGTTCAGGGGCTACTGAGGGAGTCCTGGATTAGGGGGTATCCGGACAGCCGGACTATATCCTTTGGCCGGACTGTTGGACTATGAAGATACAAGATTTAAGACTTCGTCTCGTGTCCAGATGGGACTCTCCTTGGCGTGGAAGGCAAGCTTGGCGATACGGATATGTAGATCTCCTCCCATTGTCACCGACTCTGTGTAACCCTAGCCCCCTCCGGTGTCTATATAAACTGGAGGGTTTAGTCCGTAGGACCAACAACAATCATACCATAGGCTAGCTTCTAGGGTTTTGCCTCTACGATCTCGTGGTAGATCAACTCTTGTACTACTCATATCATCAAGATCAATCAAGCAGGAAGTAGGGTATTACCTCCATCGAGAGGGCCCGAACCTGGGTAAACATCATGTCCCCTGCCACCTGTTACCATCCACCTTAGACGCACAGTTCGGAACCCCCTACCCGAAATCCGCCGGTTTTGACACCGACACGGGCCCTAGTGACAAGCATTAAGAATAGCAAAGTCATAGCAACATCAATCTCGGAACATAGTGGATACTAGGGATCAAACCCTAACAAAACTAACTCAATTAGATGATAAATCTCATCCAAGCCATCACCGTCCAGCAAGCCTACGATGGAATTGCTCACGCACGGCGGTGAGCATCATGAAATTGGTGATAGAGGATGGTTGATGATGACGACGGTGATGGATTCCCCTCTCTGGAGCCCTGAACGGACTCCAGATCAGCCCTTCCGAGAGGTTTTAGGGCTTGGTGGCGGCTCCGTATCGTAAAACGCGATGATTTCTCCTCCTTGATTTTTTCTCCCCGAAAGCAAATATATAGAGTTGGAGTTGAGGTCGGTGGAGCGTCAGGGGGCCCACGAGGTAGGGGGCGCGCCCTTGGGGGGAGGGCGCGCCCCCCACCCTCGTGGACAGGGTGTGGGCCCCCTGGTCTTCATCTTTGGCAAGGATTTTTTATTATTTTGGAAAAGACGTTCCGTGGAGTTTCAGGTCATTCCGAGAATGTTTGTTTCTGCACATAAATAACACCATGGCAATTCTGCTGAAAACAGCGTCAGTCCGGGTTAGTTCCATTCAAATCATGCAAGTTAGAGTCCAAAACAAGGGCAAAAGTGTTTGGAAAAGTAGATACGACGGAGACGTATCAACTCCCCCAAGCTTAAACCTTTGCTTGTCCTCAAGCAATTCAGTTGATAAACTGAAAGAGATAAAGAAAAACTTTTACAAACTCTGTTTGCTCTTGTTGTTGTAAATATGTAAAGCCGGCATTCAGGTTTTCAGCAAAGATTATAACTAACCACATTTGCAATAATTCTCAGGTCTCATGTTTACTCATATCAATGGCATAATTAACTAGCGAGTCATAATAATAAATCTCAGATGACAACACTTTCTAAAAACAATCATAATATGATATAACAAGATGGTATCTCGCTAGCCCTTTCTGAGACCGCAAAACATAAATGTAGAGCACCTTTAAAGATCAAGGACTGACTAGACATTGTAATTCATGGTAAAAGAGATCCAATCATAGTCATACCCAATATGAATTAATAGTAATGGATGCAAATGATAGCTGCGCTCTCCATCTAGTGCCTTTAATAAGAGGGTGATGACTCAACATAAAAGTAAATAGATAGGCCCTTCGCAGAGGGAAGCAGGGATTTGTAGAGGTGCCAGAGCTCGGTTTTGACATAGAGATAAATAATATTTTGAGCGGCATACTTTCATTGTCAACATAGCAACTAAGAGATGGCGATATCTTCCATGCTACACACATTATAGGCGGCTCCCAAACAGAATGGTAAAGTTTATACTCCCCCTCCACCAACAAGCATCAATCCATGGCTTGCTCGAAACAATGAGTGCCTCCAACTAACAACAGTCCCGGGGGAGTTTTGTTTGCAATTAATTTTGATTTAGTTTGCATAAAGCATGGGACTGGGCATCCCGGTGACCAGCCATGTTCTCGTGAATGAGGAGCGGAGTCCACTCCTCTTGAGAATAACCCACCTAGCATGGAAGATACGGACATCCCTAGTTGATACATGAGCTATTCGAGCATACAAAACAGAATGTTTATTTGAAGGTTTAGATTTTGGCACATACAAATTTAATTGGAACGGAAGGTAGATACCGTATATAGGAAGGTATAGTGGACTCATATGGAATAACTAGGGATTGGATGCACAAGCAGTATTCCCGCTTAGTAAAGTGAAGGCTAGCAAAAGACTGGGAAGCGACCAACTAGAGAGCGACAACAGTCATGAACATGCATTAAAATTAATAAACATTGGATGCAAGCATGAGTAGGATATAATCCACCATGAACATAAATATCGTGAAGGCTATGTTGATTTCTTTTCAACTACATGTGTGAGCATGTGCCAAGTCGAGTCACTTAAATCATTCAAAGGAGGATACCACCCCATCATACCACATCACAACCATTTTAATAGCATGTTGGCACGCAAGGCAAACCATTATAACTCATAGCTAATCAAGCATGGCATAAGCAACTATGATCTCTAATTGTCATTGCAAACATGTTTATTCATAATAAGCTGAATCAAGAACGATGAACTTATCATATTTACAAAAACAAGAGAGGTCGAGTTCATACCAGCTTCGCTTATCCCAATCAATTCATCATATATCGTCATTATTGCCTTTCACTTGCATGACCGAACGGTCTGAATAATAATAAGAGTGTACGTGCATTGGACTAAGCTGGAATCTGCGAGCATTCAATAAGCAGGAGAAGACAAGGCAATTCTGGCTCTTGGTTAAATCAACAATAATGCATATAAGCACCACTTCAACAATTTAATCATGGTCTTCTCCTATCGAACCCCAAAGAAAAGAAAGGAAATAAAAACTATTTACACGGGAAAGCTCCCAATAAGCAAAAGAAGAACGGGGAATATTTTTGGGTTTTCTTTTTAATTACTACTACTATGGCAAGAAAAGTAAACTAACTAGAAACTACTACTACTATTTTTTTTGTTTTTCTTAAGGTTTAACAAACACACAAGAAGAAAACAGAAAAAGAAAACAAACTAGCATGGATATTACAGTGAAAGAGTATGAGCACCGACATCTAGCAATGAGTGTGTGTAAATATAAATGTAATGTCGGTGTGAAATACGTACTCCCCCAAGCTTAGGCTTTTGTCCTAAGTTGGTTCATTGCCAAGGATGGCCTGGCGGATATCCGTAGGTGTAGCTGGGGTCGTACTAAGATGAAGAGGACTCTGACTGCCATTGGCTGGCAGTCATCTCCGGATCCCAAAAATAATCAGACTGTCGTGGAGGCTCAAATTGTGGTTCCGGCTCCGGGGCTGGTGTAGGGTTCAGGTAGGCTTGAATGGCCGCCCACAGAACGATATACGGACCTTCAGATAAATTAAACAAGGAAGGAGCACGCAAGGTAATAGTCTCAGGGTGATGTTTATTAAAGTAAAATTTGTATTTAAGCTCCCCTTCCCGACTCTTAATAATAAAATCATGCGCTAGCATACTCTTATAATCTAAATAAGCACCAGGCAACAATTTTTCTTCTTTCTCATAAAGCCTAATGGGTATGTTAAAATGTGCAGCTAGGCGTGAAGCGTAAATACCTCCAAATATGGGGCCCTTAGTACGGTTCAAACTTAACCGTTTAACAATAATTCCGCCCATATTGACAGTGTTATCGCGGTACAAACCATGGAACAAAATGATAATATCAGGAACATTAAGCTTTCCACAGTTTCCATGACCAATCAAGCAACGACTAGCAAATATGGCAAAGTAGCGTAAAACAGGAAAATGTATGCTAGTGATTCTTGCATCGGAAACCTTCCTGGTTTCTCCCACAGTAATGGTGTCAATGAATTCTTCCACATCTTTATGGTGTGGCTCATTTAAAGTACCCTCAAAGGGTATTTTGCAAACCTTGCAAAATTCAGCTAATGGCATCTTCTTAACAACGTCATATAAATGAAACTCTACTGAAGGAGGTGATTCCTTAGGAAAATAGTAGAAGTTTTGCACAAAAGTATTAGTGAGTAACAGATACTGATGACGTTGGTCGCGGAGGAAGTCGGTGAGGCCTGCATTCTCAGCCAACGAATAGAAATCTTCATAAATCCCGGCTTGTCTCAAGAAGTCATCGGAAGGCCATTCACACGGCCGAACCTCCGCGGTACGAGGCAAATTATATTTGGGCCTCTGTGCTTCTTCATTTTGCTTTTCCTTCGAGCTTCGGCTCGATGAGCCCCTCAAAAGTCTCTTCATCATTTTCTGAAATATTCTGAAATTTTTAGTAACTTCAAACAACAGTGAACCAACTTCAGTAAAATTGGTAGCAACTACTCCCACAAGTGCCTAGAGCCTCTATCAAGCATTAGAACTACTTGGAACCATATACATTTGACATGCAAGTTCAAGAACATGGTCACCTATGCAGCACAAATTTGCAAAGAATAAAGCACTAGAACAAAAACTAATTGGACCAATGGAGGAGTCGCATACCAAGGAACAATCTCCCAAGCAGTTTTGTGAGAGGTGCTTTGAGCAAGGAGATCGAAAATCACAGCAAAGTGAGCTGGAACTCGTGCTTGAGCTAGATATTCGTGTTTGTGGGAGGAATATGAACTGTATGGGTGCAGGAATAAGTGGAGGAGGGCCACCGTGGGCCCACGAGGCAGGGGGCGCGCCCTGGGGGGTAGGGCGCGCCCTCCACCCTCGTGGCCAGGTGGTTGACCCCCCTGCTGTGTTCTCAGTTCCATAAATCCTCAAATATTCTAGAAAAAATCATATTAAATTGGCATGGCATTTGGAGGACTTTTATTTTCGGGGTATTTTTATATTGCACGGATAAATCAGAAAACAGACAGGAAAATACTATATTTACTTTATTTCAACTAAGTAACTGAAAGTATAAAGAGGGTACAGAGGGTTGTGCTTCTAGTTTCATCCACCTCATGCTCATCAAAAGGAATCTACTAACAAGGTTGATCAAGTCTTGTTAACAAACTCATTCCGACTAACATGGAACCGGAGAAATTTCGAATAACACTATGTTACCTCAACAGGGATATGCACATCCCCTATAATAAGAATATCATATTTCTTCTTGACAGTAGGACGAAGAAATTCAAAACCTCCAAATATAATCGATGGAATTTTTCCAATAGAGTTGATACTATGAACTATAGGTTGTTTCCTCGGAAAGTGTACCGTATGCTCATTACCATTAACATGAAAAGTGGCATTGCCTTTGTTGCATTCAATAACAGCCCCTGCAGTATTCAAGAAAGGTCTTCCAAGAATAATAGACATACTATCGTCCTAGGGAATATCAAGAATAACAAAGTCCGTTAAAATAGTAACGTTTGCAACCACAAAAGGCACATAATCACAAATACCGACAGGTATAGCAGTTGATTTATCAGCTATTTGCAAAGATATTTCAGTAGGTGTCAACTTATTCAAGTCAAGTCTATGATATAAAGAGAGGGGCATAACACTAACACCAGCTCCAAGATCACATAAAGCAGTTTTAACATAATTTCTTTTAATGGAGCATGGTATAGTAGGTACTCCTGGATCTCCAAGTTTCTTTGGTATTCCACCCTTAAAAGTATAATTAGCAAGCATGGTGGAAATTTCAGCTTCCGGTATCTTTCTTTTATTAGTGACAATATCTTTCATATATTTAGCATAAGGATTCATTTTGAGCATATCAGTTAATCGCATACGCAAAAAGATAGGTCTAATCATTTCAGCAAAGCGCTCAAAATCCTCATCATCCTTTTTCTTGGATGGTTTGGGAGGAAACGGCATGGGTTTCTGAACCCAAGGTTCCCTTTATTTACCATTTTTCCAAGCAACAAAGTCTCTCTTATCATAACGTTGATTCTTTGATTGTGGGTTATCAAGATCAACAGCAGGTTTGAGTTCTACATCATTATCATTACTAGGTTGAGCATCATCATGAACATCATCATTAACATTTTCACTAGGTTCTTGTTCATTACCAGATTGCGTTTTGGCATCAGAAATAGATATATCATTTGGATTCTCAGGTGTTTCGGCAATAGGTTCACTAGAAGTTTACAAAGTCCTATCATTTTTCTTTTTCTTTTCTTCCTTTTAGAAGAACTAGGTGTATCAATATTATTTCTCTGAGAATCTTGCTCAATTATCTTAGGGCGGCCTTCAGGATACAAAGGTTCCTAAGTCATTCTACCATTTCTAGTAGCCACTCTGACAGCATAATCATTTTTCTTACTGTTCATTTCATTGAGCAAATCATTTTGAGCTTTAAGTACTTGTTCTACTTGAGTGGTAACCATAGAAGCATGTTTGCTAATGAGTTTAAATTCACATCTAACATTGGCCATATAATCACCCAAGTGTTTAATCATATAGGTATTTTGTTTTAATTGTCTACCAAAGCATTGAAATTTTCTTGTTTGGAAATAAAATTATCAAACTCTTCTAAGCAATGTCTAGGAGACTTATAGTGAGGAATATCACCTTCATCAAATCTATAGAGAGAATTTACCTTTACTACCTGTGTCGGGTTATCAAGACCTGGAGGTTCTTCAATAGGTAATGGGTTAAGACCATATGTTTCTTCAACAGGCGGTAAATTAAGACTATGTATTTCTTCAATAGGAGGTAAATTTTTAACATCTTCAGCTTTAATACCTTTTTCTTTCATAGATTTCTTTGCCTCTTGCATATCTTCAGGACTGAGAAATAGAACACCTCTCTTCTTCGGAGTTGGTTCAGGAATAGGCTCAGTAATTGGCTCAGGAGCTGGCTCAGGAAGTGGCCAATTATTTTCATTTGTCAATATATTATTCAATATAATTTCAGCATCATTCGGTGTTCTTTCCCTGAAAATAGAACCAGCACAACTATCTAGGTAATCTCCAGAAGCATCGGTTAGTCCATTATAAAAGATATCAAGTATTTCATTTTTCTTAAGAGGATGATCAGGCAAAGCATTAAGTAACTTGAGAAGCCTCCCCCAAGCTTGTGGGAGACTCTCTTCGTCAATTTGCACAAAGTTGTATATTTCCCTCAAGGCAGCTTGTATCTTATGAGCAGGGAAATATTTAGCAGAGAAGTAATAAATCATATCCTGGGGACTACGCACACAACCAGGATCAAGAGAATTAAACCATATCTTAGCATCACCCTTTAATGAGAACGGAAATATTTTAAGGATATATAAGTAGTGAGTTCTCTCATCATTAGTGAACAGGGTATCATTTAATTTAGTAAGATTTGCCACAACAGTTTTAGATTCATAACCATGAAAAGGATCAGATTCAACCAAAGTAATTATATCAGGATCAACAGAGAATTCATAATCCTTATCGGCAACACAAATAGGTGAAGTAGCAAAAGCAGGGTCAGGTTTCATTCTATCTCTAAGATATTCCTTACTCCATTTAGCTAATAACCTTCTAAGCTCATTGTTACTTTTGCAAGCAAAAATAGCAGCAGAAGCTTCTTTATCAAAAAC
Organism: Aegilops sharonensis; assembly: GCA_904067115.1. NCBI lineage: Eukaryota > Viridiplantae > Streptophyta > Magnoliopsida > Poales > Poaceae > Aegilops > Aegilops sharonensis. The sequence goes on from LR880970.1 coordinate 726,977,547, forward strand.
ATAACCCTCAGGAATAGCAGGCATATCTTCATCATCACTTTCATCAACATAATCGGTTTCAATAATTTCTTTCTCTCTAGCCTTAGCAATTTGTTCATCAGGAAATTCACTAAGGGGCACAGTAGTATCAAGCATAGAAGTAGTTTCATCATAAGTATCATGCATAGCAGAAGTGGCATCATCAATAACATG
>LR880970.1:726987316-727038017 GCA_904067115.1 Aegilops sharonensis
CCCTCCTCCTGCTTCGGCCAAGCCTGGCTCTCCAGAAACCGTCGATTCGTGCGTAGCTGTTGGGCCTGGCTAGGAGGTGCTTTTAAACTTCATGCGATGCAGGCCGAACAATGTATGTGGGCTACCAAACAAGCCGGATTCTTCCCGCGCGGGCTTGGTTGGGCCAAATGCAGGCAACGAAACACGTCCTTAGAGCATCTACAGCTGCAGGTTGCAAATTTGGGCCCTCTAACGTCCGTGGACGCGGCCCCTGCAGACAGTGACCAGGCGGTCCTTAAATTTTACTATTTGCAATCACATACCCTATTTTCAAAACATCTATTACATGCAGAGCCTTTCACGATGATCATCCCATCCGTCTTGGGGCGGCTGGGTTGTCAAAACACACCGAAAATTAGTCATGCTTAAGATTTTCACACCCGTTTTAGTTTCTTCTCGCCGCGTGACGAGCTAGTCGACTGGCTTTAATAGCCGGGTCATCCAGAAACGATAAGTTTTTGACATCATTGCATCCTTTGTTAAGAAGATAGACTATCACTATGAATCTTCTATGCTTAGTCAGGGTCTAACTCCTTGACAAGGAAAACATTCATGTCAGTACTAGTTTCTTATGAATCAGAATGTGTCGATAAAAATCGATGAACAAAACAAAAATCTAAAAAATCTACTGTCATTATAGTAGGGGTATCAACGCACATGAATGAGGCGAACTTGGCATTCGATGAACAATCATTAGTTGATGAAATGCAATCTAGTGTCAAGTCATCTCGTTCACATAGCGAGAATTGATAGACCTATACAACAACAGAGAAGCTTGCCGCCCTCCGCCGACGCAGCTATTTAAGCCGGTCAGCATCCGCTTCGCGTGGCGATATGGGACTAAAATTTGTGTGCACCGATGAGAGAGGAAGGAGCTTCTGTCGCTGCAGGTGGGACCGCCACGACTTGCAGCGGGGTCGGCGGACGGCGTCCGGGCACCCTCATATTCGTTCCATTTTTGGCTGGATACGAGGGGCGTCGGTCAGTCCGGACGTTTGAGACCCGTTTAAAACGCCCGTCTTGATTGAAATTTCATGACCGATGAGTGACGGCGCGGTCCAGCCATGCGTTTGAATCGGGTTTGGGGGTGCTCGGTGTAGATAGCAGCTCCCCATGAAATCTGCAGCGGTGCAGGCCTCCGCATAAAGAAAGGGAACGTGGCCAGTCCGAGTCCAAGCAGCGCCGAATTCCGAAAACGCGTGTTGCAGAGCACAATCATCACGCGCTCCGGCCTCCGGGGTACGATCTCGATCGCCGTCCTCTTGTTTTACCAATCGCGCCTCGTGAATGATAGTACACGCCGAGACGATCAGGGTGCAGTATACTATAATATGACGGCGTAGATCGAGTAGTACGTTCGATCACGCTAGGAGCATATGGTAGCAGCATAATGTTTCCCCCTCGTGCCGCCCAAGGCATTCATATACTATTACTACCCCGATCATCACTGTATCTTATTCGATCGCGTGATCGCGTCGCAGTAGCACTAGCAACGAGCACTGTGCATGGCATGGCAATGGCATGCATGCGTAGCACCGGCCGATCTGGGCGGCAGGCAGGGCGGTCTTTGATTCCCTTCCCTGGTGGCCTGGCCGCACAGCGCATGGCCCTATGAACTTTGGCTCCGGCCGGCAGGCGATCGATTAAACAAAAAGATCGGGCAAAGATCTGATGCATGAGAATGTTCTCTTGGGGCGCGATCGGGCCTCATCATGGCGGTTTCCCCCTCGAATCTCTCCCCTCTCTTCTCTTCTCGTTCTCTTCTGCCCCGCGCTCCGATCGATGGGCGATGGCGATGGATTGGATCGGGAACACCAAGTTTGTTTTTTACTGTCGTGCTCGCTCCTCTTCCCGGCGCCATCGCCATGCATGGATTCCTTCCGAAGAAAGGAAAGGAATAAAGCGCCCCCGGGCCGATCTGATAAAGCCGTGACGTATCCCACCGCCAATTGTTTAGCTCCGCTCCGCTCCGCTGCTCCCGGGTGAAGAGAATGGCCCGACAAACGACAAGACCATTCTGATCTGAAATCCATCTTCCTCCTCCTCACTTTTGCAAGAATTCTGATTTTCATCAAGCCGTGGTACTAGCACCGCGAGCAGCCTTTTTCGAATGCCGCGGAAAAAGACCGAAAATTCGGCGCCCAACAGTTGGGCGTGAAATTCACCAAGCCGAGCCGTGGCGGTGGTAAAAAGGGAGGGTTTTCCACGACGCTTTTGGATGGATTTGGCAGCGAAGAGCAGCCCGGGCCGGCGCAGCGCACAAGGAGCATGTTTTCTCCTCCTCTTGTTCAAGGGAAAAGCGCGTGTTTTCTGGCGAAGGGAGGGCCAGCGCGTGCCTTTGCGGTCCTGGGCCTTTAACCTTTTTGAACAGGTTTACGACGGTGCTTTGCAGAGCAGAGGGGCACGAATCCCCCGGATTGACCCATCATCACCTTAGGCAAAGCACGTAGGACCCCGCTCCCGCTCTAATCTTCTGCTGCAGCTGCAGTCCGGTCTTGCTTCCGCCTTTCGCAGGGCGCGCCTGCTGCTGCTGCTGCTGCGGCTTCCAACTCGACTTGGCGATCGACGGATCGATCGAGAGCGCGGGAAAAGACACGGCGCCCCCACACCCCGATATTCCCGACGCGCATCGAGTCCTGCGCTGCGTCTGCGTCTGCGTGCGCCCACACCCACATCCAGACGAAGGCGAAGGATGAATGGACGCAGAGGAGGAGGAGGAGGAGAAAAATCGTCGGAGGAGAGGAGGGTACAAGAGTTTGTTTCCTGGCGTCGCGTCCCGTCACTCTGCTCTACGTATGCCCTGCTGCTTGCTGCCCGCACCCGTCCAATCGGGCCGTCCATCCGTCTCAGCGTCTGTGCATCTTTCCCGAGCTCCTCCGAAAGCCAGCGCGCTCCACAGACAGACGGACGGGCACAGTGACTGACCGACCGCCGCGACGCCCACTCGGCAATGTGCCCGTTCGTCTCTGTTGATCGATGGGCTCAGATTGATTTCAGCGTGCCCAGACTCTGATACAACATGATGCAGATGCAGGGAGGGAGACGCTTCTTTTCATCAATAACTCAACTCATGATGCGCCATTCGTACCGCGGCTTTGGAAACTTCCCTTTGTCCTCATCCGCGCTCACGGACACAACGTACAACCACTGATACATTCTTCATATATATTTTTAGATTTGATCCAACTCAGTGAACATGAGCCTGGTCTCCAAGCTTCTTCGTACAGTACCAAGAGGAAGAAAAGAAAAATTTGCGCGAAGAAGAATATAGAAACAGTTGCACCAATAACGCACGGTAGAGTGAGTGAACAGTGGTGCTACAGCCTGACTAGGGCAGCCTACTCTAGGGCGTGCCATCATCACAACACACGGAGAGAATATAGAGAGGTGACAGGGGCCGCGACCGGAAGAGAATCTGTCACCGCACCGCCTCCATGATCGGTGGTCATGTCCGGGAGAAGAGCGGCAGCGCGGCGAGCCAGGCGGGCCGCGCAGCCCGCGTTTCTAGGAGCCAGCCAGTCCAGTCAATCCCTCCCTCCCTCCCTCCCTCTGCACACACAAACACTAAATTTCGTGTTTTAATCCTTTTCGCATAGAAATTCAGGATCTGACCTCTGTTGGAAAGAATTTCGAAATTTGACCCTTTTTCCTACCGTCACGAGGCTTGGCGATAGGATTACTTGGCCTACCGCCAGAACCTGTGGCGGTAGGATACTTATCCACGTCAGCAGCGTTAACGGTCTCCGTCCCCGTCCGTCCCACCCTACCGCCAGAACCTGTGGCGGTAGCCTGTCCGATCCTACCGCCGGGGAACCTGGCGGTAGGGTCGAGGGCACTTATAAGCCGCGGGCCGCCCCACCCCTCCCCCTTCTCCCCCAACCAGCCGCCCCAAGAACAGAGAAGTTCTTCCTTTCGCCCCCTCTCTCATCTCCTCCACTCCTCCCTCTGATTTTCGTCGTTTCTTCACCGTTTTTGCGGATCGAGATGGCCCCGAAGAAAGCAAGGTAAGCTCCGTCGATACCTTCAATTAGTTTTAGTCAAATAGCTTCCGATTCGTCGCATTATTTGATTCAAATCACTCCCCTTTTTGCACTAGATTTAATTATTTTGAACCCTAGGATTGATTTAGGTTGATTCTAGATGTTATATTTTGTTAGACATGAACTCTAGTCACTAGTTGGTATGGTTATGTGAAGATGAACCCTAGTTCATGTTATTTTGGAGGATTTTTTTTATATGATGCATGTGTGGAGGAATTTGTTTTGATATGATGATGCATGTTGATATGCTATGATTCAAGTAGTGGATGTAGTTGGAGAACAAATGTTGAACTCTCAAAATGAACCTAGGTTTAGATTTTTTTTTCAAGGTGATGAACCTTTTGTGTGATGAATCTATATGTTTAGGTACGAAAGCTTGGAGCAAGCACCGCCGACTCCATCACCGCCTGCTCCTCCCACTCCTCTGCAGCAGATTCCGTCAGAGATGCCGCTCCCGTACATGTACGAGAACTTCCCCGAGCTGCTGCAGCCAGTGGGATCTGTCTCAGACGAGATCCTAGAGGCGACGAGGGCAAAGCGGTGGCACGAGAGGGCAGAGCAGATCCTCGACGATGTCGTGGGTTGGTCGCAGAGCGTGAAGGAGTGAAGAAAGTGAAGGCAGAGATGGAGGCAGATCCAAGTATCTGCCGTGTCCGCCGGGAAGCGTGCATTGAAGTTGCGCAGAATTACTCCAACTATCTCCTGAGCAATTTGGGCCGGAGAATCTACTTCGAGAGCAATGCGGAGGAGAGAGCCAGGATGCCGCCCCCAAGTGCATATGCGTTCGATATCATCAACTGGGGAAGGGCGGAGGCCAAAACTCCAGCGGGCAGGGCAAGGTGTGAGTGCTTGAACGGTCGGATGCCGACCAGCGTTCCGCCTCCGCTTGAACCGGTGGATCCGCTGCCGTATCTGTCTCCACGGCCAGGCCTAACATACGAGGAGCTCTGAAGATGATGATGTCTGCCCGCTCTTCGAAATTATCCGCAAATCGTCTTATTAGTTTGTCTTGTGTCTTTCAGTTATGTTCTCGATGAATAATGAAATTATGTACCTCTTGTAATGCCATCTGTTTATTATCAATTCAGTTTGAACATTAAGTTAACTGCATGCCATTTGTTTTTGTCAATATGAATATACTTTCATGGTAAAAGAAATGAGTATATACTTTCATGATAAAAAACATGTCTGTATACTTCAAGTGCTATTATTGTGTATGTAATGCTATTTGTTTGAGATCTGTTTTTTAGCCTCTATATCATTGATGTGAAAAGAATCAAGCAATTAAACTTGAATGTGTAAAACACAGGACCCTACCGCCAGGGACCCTGGCGGTAAGGTCACACAACCTACCGCCATGGCACTTCGATATTTCGTTACAGAAACTTTCGTAGGTAAAACAACCTACCGCCATGTGTTCTGGCGGTAGGTTTAGACAAGCTACCGCCAGGGTCCCTGGCGGTAGGTTACTTATCCACGTCAGCTCGGGCAAACGGCTGCCGTTCCCCTCCGTCGCCCCCCTACCGCCATGGACCCTGGCGGTGGCCTGTCTAACCCTATCGCCATAACCCCTGGCGGTAGCGAAAAGGTCAAATCCCGAAATTCTTTCCAACAGGGGTCAGATCCTGAATTTTTATGAAAAAGGGTCAAAACACGAAATTTTGCCACCAGTACTACGTACCACTGGCTATTCGTAGCTACCGGGTGGGGGGTGGGCGCACGTAGCCTCTCACATCTTTACCCTAGGGCGAGAAGGGAAGCTGCCCGTCACTTTAGCGGGCGCTTTGTTTCCCCTGCACTGCCTTTGAACCGGGTCGGCCCCGAAGAAGGGAGACCCACTCTCGTCACGCAGTCTGTCAGCAGTAGCCGGCCAGCCAGCCGGCGACCGGCCCTGGCCCGGCGCGGCGCGGCGAGAGAATCTGGGGGTGGCGTGGTGGTGGCGGTCTGATCCGCCGTCGTTTTCGCCGTAGCACGCACGTACGATACGGCCGCCTGTCGGGGGCTCCGCGTCCGCGTGCATGCATGCATGGCCATGGCCTGCCCTGTCGCTGCCCGGCACGCTTCTGCCCGGCCGCCCGCCCGTTTCCCTGGCGTGCCGTCGCGGAATAGTTTGACCGGACCGAGACGGGCTCTCGCGAGTGTGCTGGCCTGGCTAATCATCAGTCTTGGCGACCAACCGCGCGCAAAGCCTTGATTACGGCTATGTACTGATGATCTGCAGTTCCCAACGTGCTGCAGTTACAAGCTAATCCGATCAATGCATAGAGAAAGCAGGTGTGAACTGTTGCGGGCAGTGCTGGAAGGATATGGCCGTGAGGGCCATGGGCGTTATGAGATGAGCCGTGGAGGGGCGTGGGTACGTACGTACTGCTGGCGTGGGGTGGGTGTGGTGTGGTGTGGTGTGGGCAGGGGGGCACGCCGTCGGGGGACGGGCCACCGTATGTCGACCGACGCGACCGGCCATACATATGCATGCACGTCGTGACCGAGACCCGGCCGGACGACCGGTCCGAGATGCTGCTTGCACTTTTGCAGGGCGGAGGACGCCAATCTCCCTTCCCCAGTGTACAACAAACATGCCCGGGAGCAGCTAGCTGGGTAGAGGAAGCGGAGAATATCAGTAGCACTGCACGCGTGGCAGTGTCTATGTCTACGTCTATCAGTCCATGCGAAGGTATTGCTCGAATTCGCTCCGACCGTTTCTTTTGGATGAAAACCCATGATTTGGCCTTTTGTGGTTGGCCTGAAGACGTTGAAGAATCGTTCTTGTTGTAGCGGTGATGTCGAGAGATGGTCGGTGCGGATATGGTTGTTATCATAGATTGTTGATCATTGTTAATCGCTTCAGAGTCTTTTTTTTCCTTTTTAGAGCATTTACAGCCGGACTTGGCAAATCGGACTCCTCAAACGCCTGCGGATACGCCCAGGTGCATCTGCGAACAGTGGCCGATCATGCCTCAAAAAATACATTCCACATCCGGATACCTCAAATTAGAAACCTTAAATCCATATTATTACATGCAACGCAACGATCTTTGAGCGGAGCTTCATCCGGTTCCGCTCCCCGCTCGCCAGGCTCCGCCCTGGCCATGCCCGGCGGCCGGCTGTGCCCCTCAGAGTGTTGGTCCGGTCGCCGGCAAGGTAGAGTAGGCATGGGGCACAAGCCGGCTCGCGGGACTCAAGGCGCCACCGTCTCCCATGCCTACTCTTTCTCGTCGGAGCCCGGAACTCGAACGATGCCGGTGGACGTTAGATCGGTGACGGACCCGTCAGGGGACGAAGCGCCGACGTCCACCACGATGCGGTTGCGGCGCTCGAACTGATGCGCCGGAGAATGCGACTCCGACTCGCCGACGTCCACTGCCACGAGGGCTGTCGCCGCCTCCCGCGCCTAGTGACTGGCATGGCGGGCACACTGATCCATTTTTCTCGTCAGACAAGGCCCATGGTGCGTCCCGATGCTCGGCGCGGCAACAGAGGGGTTGCACGTCCGCAACCGCGTTCGGACGCCAGACGGACTGCACGGCCTCCGGTGAGGCAACTACGGCTGGCCTGGCGCCGAATCCATGTGTCATTTGGGCGGACGCGATGGATTCTCGACATAAGGAGTCCGAGCGCTGCCATGGAGGGGGCCCTCCGGGGCGCGGCAGAGCGCAAGCCGGACGGCCATCTTCTCCTCGGGGCCGCGTGGGATGAGTTCGGGGTCGATGGATCTGGAGGTGAATGACTCGGATCCGTTGCCCGCCTTGGCGGAGACGGCCCAAGGCGCCGAAGACGAGCATGGGTGGCGCAGGGGAGTGGAGTGAAGTGCCTCGGGTTTGGTTCGGTGAGTGGATGGGGAGGAATATATGTGGGGTCGGGTGGACCAGCTTGGGCCGGGTTCGACGTGGCGGGCGTGCCCGGGAGTGCCCAGACACCCCCGTAACCGCACCATATTTGGGCTGGATATGAGGGGTGTCGGTCAGCCCGTGCGGTTTGGGGGCCGTTTGAGGCGTCCGTCTGGGTCAAAATATTGCGACCGAAGAGTGACCAGGCGGCCTGTCCGGGCGTATAAGGCGGGTTTGAGACGCCCGGCTGTAGATGCTCCTCCACCAAGGCGTAGCTTCGGTCTTATTGACTTTGCTAGTTGCCAGTGTGATTTTTATATGTGTGTTGATTTTAATCGTGTGCATCTTACCTATGCAGAGACCGAATGTATGCTTCATTTTGAGCTAATAAAATCCACCTTTTATAAAAAAAATGCGGAAACCACGGTGCCCGTGCTTGCGTTTTCCCTCGTTCATACTTCGTACAGGAGCCACTCGAGGCTTCTTGCAAAGCAGAGTAACACAAGGGTACCTAAACCGACTACTTTGGTGTAACAAACTGGCTGGTGCTATGGCGCGAGTAATCTCGTTAGATCGCCCACGAAAAGGAAAAGTAATCATGGTGATAGCAGGCTAGCTATGCATGAGGGTTTGATCGAAAAGCGTTTCGACACGATGTTACTATGGAGTCTGGTCGCTTCACCTCACATCAAACAACACAACGAAGCTCACGGTCATACCAACGGTTCTCTTTTTCTGACCATGACACCGCCCAAACCACTTGTGTTGCAATCATGCGGCGGTGATCGATCGGGGACTTGCAGATGAACACGAGAACTTGAAGCATAGTGTTTAGATATACAGGTAGAGTTTTTTTTTTTGGCAAACAAGATATAAGTAGAGTTTTTTTTGCGAAAAAAGATACTATAAGTAGAGTTAATTGGCAGAAGTGGTGGTCTCTTAGAGCAACTCTAGCAGAGTCTGTCATATAGGTAGTCTCCATATCGCATATGCTCCATATGGATATGGAAGCTGAGATGGTTGTGCGCAACACAGACTCGCCATATGCGGCCTGTATTTTCTTTTTTTTCAGTTTTTTTTTGCATTAACTCAAAAATCTACACACTAATTTGAAATAACGTCACGTTTTAAAGTTGTAACATAGGGGTAGAAAAGTCAATTAGCGACATTTTCATACTAAAATGATGATTTTTTACATCTTGGGAGAAGTACTAGTTGCTCCCCACCCAACGACGGTGACGGTTGTGCAAAAGGCACATGCATATGTGACGATTCCACTTGTTCTTTACGTGCGACCGTGAGACGGTCCGGTGACCTCGTCTTCATCATATTCCTGCCGGCGATCGTCGAGGTCGGGATCTCAATCCAACCACCCATTGAGGGGGATCCACACGCGTGTCCTCGAATGCGGCACGGGTTTGCCTCTCCTACTCCTCGTCCTTGACAACGGCCTCCTCTTCGCTTGCTCCTCGTCCATGATCATCTTCTCATCGAGAGCGGCACTCAGTTCAGCAGCGGGCCAAGCGGCATCTCGACGGGGAGAGGGGTGGAGGTTGTGGGTGGCGGTGAGGGTAGCATAGGCGTGGCTATGGGCGGCAGTGGTGAGGAAAATGGAGACATGTCGACGGCCATTTTATAGCAACAGGTGGCAAGCGGCGGGAAAACGTGGCGGGCGGTGAGAAAATGTGGCCGCAAAAGTGTTGGCAGTGGCAGCGGGAAGTAGGCATGCGGCCACTGCCATCAATTGGTATGCTTCCCGATGCTATGGCCATATAATCGTCTGTGCCATTGGCAGGAAGAGGAAATTGGACGCGTGGGAGGGTCGGGAGGTGAAACTTCTCTGCCACGCTAGTGGTTGGCGGATGGCGGCTGTCTAAACCAACGCCCCTAACCTCCAAGTATGGAGGCTCACATGCTGAATATGGAGCGCCCTTCATAAAATTTTGGCAACTTGGGGCATGATGAAGAATCTGCTAGATTGACCTTTTTGATCGAAATCGTCATATCGACAATTATTATGTCGATCGGCCTGATATGACAAATCTGCTAGAGTTGCTCTTAATTCTTATACCCTAGCCATAAATTTGATGTTCATGCTTGCGTTCAGATAGGAGCCACTTGAGTTATAGGGTTCTTGCATAGTAGACTACTATGAAGTGAGTAATCTCGTTAGATCTCCGGCAAAAAGAAAATAAAGTAATCATAGTGATAGCAGGCTAGCTATGCTAGAGGAATTGACACGATGTTACTATGGAGTATGGTCGCTTCACCTCACATCGAAACAACACAATGAAGCTCACGGTCATAGGAACGGCTCTCTTTTCTGGTCATGACATCGCCAAAAGCACTTGCATTGTAATCATACGGTGGTCATCGATCAGGCACCTGCGGATGAAAACGAGAACTCGGGGCATAGTGTTCTACTGTTAATTGCTCCTTTGATTCAAAGAAAATTTCTAGGACTTTCGGAGGATTTGAATCCTTAGAAATTTTTCTGCGTTGGTCGTTTGATTCATGCAATTGATTTCTATAGAATTTTTTTTCTAAGAAATCATGTGTACCAATTTCTTTAGGCTTTGTTCGGTTGTTGGGGATCCAATCCCCTAGTGGATTCAATCCATGCAGGGTTTGGGTGATCCTCACCCCGTCATCCAATCCCCACTAATTCTTTCCTGCATAATCCCTGTCTATGTATAATTGTTCGTTTACACCTCTCTCTTGGCAGATGAGCTGGAAGCCTAGCAGAATAGAAATTAAGAGTGGTGAGGAGAGGGCAAAAATCTTATCCGTGGCAAGATAATGTTTGGGAGGAGCGAACGCCGGAGGTGGGGGTCGCTGCGGTAGCCGCCGTGCTCACACCGCTGCACCTCGAGATCTCCTTCGAGCTTGTGTCGGGATGGAAGAAGAAGGTCATGCCGAGGATCTTCTGCTGGGGAGTGAGAGGGGGGGGGGGGGGGGGGGGGGGGGGGCGGGGGGCCCGGGCCCCCCCCGCTGCCGACAGCCAGGTTGGTCGGTGGGTTGGGGGGGGGGAGGAGGGGGAGGGGGCGGGGGGGGGTTTTGGGGGGGGGGGGGGGGGGGGGGGGGGCGGGGGGCCCGGGCCCCCCCCGCTGCCGACAGCCAGGTTGGTCGGTGGGTTGGGGGGGGGGAGGAGGGGGAGGGGGCGGGGGGGGGTTTTGGGGGGGGGGGGGGGGGGGGGGGGGGCGGGGGGCCCGGGCCCCCCCCGCTGCCGACAGCCAGGTTGGTCGGTGGGTTGGGGGGGGGGAGGAGGGGGAGGGGGCGGGGGGGGGTTTTGGGGGGGGGGGGGGGGGGGGGGGGGGCGGGTGGGGCGGGGCGGGATTCAGGTAGAAGGCAACAGTCGGTCTTCAATGAAGGATTGAGTTTGTCTCTCCGGCTCCTTCCCCGCCGCCGCCGCCGCTCTTTACCTCTTATTTTTCTTTCAAGATGAAACGACTAGAGGAGAAGAGATGAGACGTGGTTTTCTTCCACGCGAAGGGAGACGTGGCTGTGGAATCCCTGCTGTTTGAGGGGGTTTTGGATGGGAAATAAACCCGTCCGGCTTTCATTTTTTCAGAGGTCAAAGTTTATAGTTGGCAATGGTGCAAGCACAAGATTCTGGGAGGACACTTGGCTCGGAGATGCACCCCTTGCAATCCAGTATCCGTCGTTGTATCGTATAGTACGAAGGCGCCAAGCTCTGGTTGCATCGGTCTTTCTTTCGATTCCCCTGAATATTCAGTTTAGACGATCGTTAGTGGGCAATCGTTGGGAAGAGTGGCTACATCTAGTTAGGAGACTGATGCAAGTACAACTTTCACAACAACCTGATAAACTGCGCTGGAATCTCACTAGGTCGGGTGATTTCACGGTTAAATCAATGTATGTTGATGTCATTAATTCGAGCTCGATTCCTACTTCCAAGCATGTGTGGGATTTCAAAGTTCCTCTAAAGATCAAGGTGTTTATGTGGTTTCTACATAAACAAGTTATCTTAACTAAGGACAATCTTACAAAGCGCAATTGGACAGGACCTACTAGGTGTAGTTTCTGTGATCAGGGAGAAACCATTAAACATTTATTCTTTGATTGCCCACTAGCTAGAATTCTCTGGACGACTATTCATGTCGCTTTCAATATTCCTACACCAAGGTCGGTGAACATGTTGTTTGGAACATGGCTAAACAGGGTAGAGCCCGGGTTAGCAAAACATATTCGCTTGGGGGTGTGCGCTTTTGTGTGGGTGCTTTGGAATTGTAGAAATGATCTTGTCTTTAACAGAACAACAAACATTCATGTTTTGCAGGTTATCTTCAGAGCTACGGCACTTATCCGTTCCTGGTCGCTACTCACTCCGGCGGAGGCCAGAGAGCTTTTGGTTACTGCTGCTATCCGATGAGAGATGGTAGCTCGGGATATCTTCAGCCGGTTTGGATGGCGATCATGTAATAGGATAGGCAATTAGTTTACCTGTCTAATTTGGAGCCAACCGGCTGTGGTGTATCCGTGGTTAGGCTAGCTTGTGTATCTAGCCTTCGGGTTCTGTGTGAGCCTTTTCTTCTTTTTTCATTTTAATACTGTTGAGACGCCGAGACTTTGTGCACAATTTATGGTTAATAAAATGGCCGTATGCATCATGTGATGCAGAGGCCGGGGAATCCCCTTTTCGAGAAAAAAACAGGACCTTTGATGCCAAAGCAGCTGAGTTGCGATCCCCAGCTCCACCCCTTACCGCTACTTCGTCACGAAAATGATGGCGACGATAAACCCCAAGCTCGCAGCAACTTGTGTCTGCTGCAAGACCCACATTGCCGCCGGTTACATCCTGGTCGCTTGTTCAAACCAAGCTGCGGCCAAAAGGAACGGTCGGGTCAAAGGTTGTCACCTCACGCGTGAGTCACAGAAATCTGGACGTTCTGGAGGCAGGCAGGCGGTCAAGGCAGCCCCGGCCGACCAAGTGAGTGATAAGCCACTCTTAGAGCTGGCTTTCCAAAGGCATCAAATCGTCAAGTGACGCACATACATGATGGATTTCTTCATGCATGCATGCGCTTGGGTTTGAACAGAGATTATTAATCCGAATGGTCTCGGCCAAGGCTAGCTTAGCTGCTAGAGCAACGACACATGCCCTTGTACTCTAGTGGTCTCTTCGGTGACCGCATGATGGGAGAATTAGTGGAGATTCCCATGGTATGGTCGAATCCATATGCTGTTTGTGTTCCTTTCCTTTGCCACTTTCGGCTTTAGAGAAAATTCTCTAGTACGTGATGATTTGATTGATGTCTTGTGAGTTGGCTGCCATGATCGCACGCTGTTTGCTTGGGACGGCCCTACCAACGCCCGGAGTTTACTGAACACGACGTTACGTGCGGAATGTGATGCATGGGCTCCACTCCCATGTTGGAGTAGTACATGTCCATCGAGTATGCTCGACGTACATCATTGCTGAAAATCGTCCGATCAGACCTAAGAGTTATTGTCACTATTAATAGTAATATTCGCACACTGTAATAACATATAAGAGCGCTTAGTGCACTACTGTATAACTATAGTCACTATAACTTAGTTAAAAATACACCGGGTGTAACACACACTTTACACCGAGACCTCACATCACCTAATTTGAGATATGAGTCGAGGTTTTCTCTCGGAAATAAATGGCCATACTAATTGGCTAAAACGTTCAAGATCTAGCAGATTTGCCATACGGTTTCGGCTTGCACAATTTTTGGAAATTGCTACAAATCAAATCCGTGAGCCTTCATATTCGAAGGTCCGGTGGTGCCTCCAAACGCAACCGTCCGCACGGGAGGGAAACACGTTTCTTTCCCCTACACCCAGCCCTGCCAGTGGTGCAGCCATTCGTATGGATATCGCTTCCACTAGGAAGAAGTGCCCTTTATGGCCGTCCGCCGTCTCTCGAACTGCCCCTTAATGGGGCATGTTCCTGAAGAGTAGCGTCACATGGTTACAGATCTAAGCTCGAATGGGTAGGAAGTGATTCAAACTACAACCATCGGTGGAGTAGCGTGGAGGCGCGGAACATATCGGTGAAGAGGAGGAAGAAGAATCGCTGACGTCTACCGGGGACCAGATAAGAAGCACCACTTACCTGCTCGTTGGTGAAGAACCTGCTCGGGGCGTACAACTCGAGGGGGAATGGTGATGGTGGCTAATTAGGGCGACCAGTTCGGCAGAAGATGACCCAATTTCTCCGCCACTTTTCCGGGGACGGTTGCGAGCTTGTATGAACTTGGCGCTATGTTCCCTCCTCCCCGCCACCCACCGTGAGCTCGCCTGAGAGAAAACTACCGTTAGGTCATTCTTGGTGGGCCTGACCGGGAGGAGCTTTAAGGTTCATGCAAACCAAAATTTCGATGCGATGTAGACAACCAAACGAGTCCAAATTACATCTAACGGGCCTACCAAGTCTAATGCAGGCTAACCAAATAGTTTGTCTTGCTTTCATGACGATTGGCATGACCACCTTGCTCACATTGGGTGGTATAGCTACGTAGAAATGATTTGTTTTGTGTCAGACAAAAATATAACCTCCACAAGTTATCTACTCAAATACATCTACCAGTGAGCAGGTCTAAGGCCAACTTCGACGCGACGACCCATTTGGTCCACTTGTGTCCATTTGGCAAAGCCCACGACACAACATGCAGTCGCAAACCCAAATCTTGTCTGCCTCATGTCCATGTGGATGCATTTCCGTATCAAATTTGGGTTAGATTTGCATCCACACGGAACATGCCACGCGTCCGCTTAGTGTCCGCCTTAGGCCCGCATGTCAGCCGCCCAACTACTGCCACCAGTCGTATTAAAATTGCACGCGTGTGACCGGACCCGCAAGTCATCCACAAAATTATTGCATGCGTGGTCCTTTTTAATGCCATGCGTGCTATGGGAGCCGGCCAGTCCAGTTCTCTCCTTCCTCTGCCCCAGCCACCCGACACTGAACCCTAGGCGCCGCCCACCATGCATTTCTTCAAGCGGTCGCAGGCAAGAATGACCAAGAGGTCGGCTCATCGTCGGGGAGCCGTCCAGCCAACTTCACCATGGCCCCAAGGCAGGCACACCAACGCCTCTACATCCCAGTCCATCGGTGCCACTATTTTTGGGAGAATCGCGTGTCAGTGTCGTGGCCAGACGTGAACTTGTTGCACAGTTGGTACCTCAACCCCGACAAGTTTTCGGTGCCGGCAGTGCCGGTCTCGGACCGCGCACGGATGGCAGAGATCCGCCGCCGCCGTGTTGACCTCCCGCCCGAGCTTCACCGCCACCCTGACTACACGGTGGACTCGCCGAATTAGGACGCTTGGTTCACCACCGATCACGACCTGCGCCGTCGTTCGAGCTTTGGGGCGGCACCGGTGTACGTCTGACTAAGGAAGACGCCAACGCCTAGGGCTGCAGGGCTGCTTTTATTTAATGTTCTATTTTAGTGTTTCAAGTTGAAGTTAATGTAAGAGTGGACTTTCGCTGACGATTTAAATATGAAGTTTATATTATTTTTACTTTTTTATTTGGATTAATGTTTTAAGTTTATTTTTTAAAATGCCAAAGCCTGAAATGTGTTGCGCGCGTTTGGCGCACCTACGTGCCCGTGGATAAAAACGGACATCTGTGTTGGCCAACTAAACCGAACAAAAGACGAACAAAATCTGCGTCTATTTGGGTCACCGCATTGGGAATTGAATAGTTTAGTGGTGAGATAAACATGACAATATGTAGAAGCAGGGACAAACATTTGTCTACCAACATGACAAAGTGAAACTAGGCAACCCGGCCATTCATCAATCCGATGAAGCACATCCCAAGCCCAAGCCCGCGCTCTACTACATTCCTCAAATAATAGTAAATCCAGATGGTTCAACCAGACATTTTTTTTTTGATAAAAGAGAGATCATCTCTCCGATTTCCATTACTAGAAATCACCAGGTCTTACAAGAAACAAAAAGAAAGTAGGCTACTTTCTAAACCGATCGTGTTCAGCCCACTACTGAGGAAAAGGGGAGGAGCCATCCATCCCCCCTCCATACTTACCCTTCAGCAACCTAAAGATCTAAGGCTTGGGCTCATATAAAGCTCCAGCACCAGCAACATACCATTACATAGCATCAACCATGAAGGAAAGTTTTTGCATAGATCCATATTACACATTTTATTATGCAGACCAAGCAAAGAGAGGCCGGGAGGGAAAGGATGAAGGTAAGCAGAGTAGCGTCATTAAAAGGAAGCCGGATCACCTTGCCGTGAGTCTTCATGCTCCCAGACGCCATCCATGCGCCGCTCTGAATACCTCTTCCGCAACCTTCCCAACCTGCTTCACCGTGTTGCCATCATCTCACTTCTTGCGTTTTTTTTTTTTTGCAAAATATACCAATCATGTAACCATTTTAGAAAGCTCCAACCAGACATGATGAACGTTGCGCGACCGACCAATGGTCTTCTCAATCTTGGTTGTGTTGAATAGAGCTCCTGGGGGCACGATTAGAGGAGTGATGTAGTACACCACTTGGGAGTAGAGGATTGACATGATGAGTGTTGTCAGACCAATGGCCGCGATAATGTTGCCCACCCATGGGGTAAACTTGTCTTAAAGGAATTGAATGTCCACTCTCTTAAATCTCTTATTTGTTGTCTCATTTTTTCCCATAGTTCCTTTGTATCAGCTGAAATCAATGAGTTGGTGATGTTAATTTGAATTACTTTAGTCAATTTTGTTTCATTTCTATTTGTTGTTTTTTTATTTTTGAGGTAGTGGCATTTGTCGTTATTTATAGCCTCTTAGTTTTAGCCCTGAGCTTTGAGAAATTCTGGCTCCGCCTCTGTTGCTCAAACAATTGTTCAATGTTCTGTATAATCCATAAGGAGAGGACGTTGATTTTGATGCAAAAAAAAAAAGATGAGGTAAAAGCACTAAAACTCCTAGAACTTGTCCAGCATGTGACGATTTGGCCCTAAAACTTGCAAAATGCACCTAACTAGTCCTACAACTTGCAGCCGATGTGCAAATTTGGTCCTGGCCAATCACAGCCCGCCAAGTGGACTCTGCTGGCCCGGGCCGGTTAGCGCGCGTCTATTTACAAAACCCCTTGCCTTTCCTTCGAATCAACCCACGGGACAACTTCGAGAGTGATGGCGGAGCACCTGAATTAATTGTGCCGGCCGATCTCGTGTAGCTTATCCATTCACCCCATTCTCCACTCTTCTTCCTGTCAGGAGGCGATCAGCTGCTGCTGACGTCAGCAAGCATGGCGGTGTCGCCTGAGTTCTTCGGCGGTTAAGAGTCGCCTCCCTCCGCTCACCTAGTCCGTCTGTCAGTTGTCTTCCCCCTAGACTATGGTGAGTTGCCCTCCGTTCTGCTCCTCCTCTTCCTACTCCTCTTCTGCTATGTGGACGGCTTACTACGGCCAACTACGGCGGATCCGTGCGATTTGGAGGCAGATTCATGGTTATGTAGTGCTGGGATGTGGCAATGTTGCATTCTTGCCAGTAAAGCAAGGGGTTTTGAGCTATATATTTAGTCTAGGGTTTCGGCAGCAAGGTATGGGTTTCGGGCACGAAGCTAGTGTTGTTGTGTGCAAGCACCCTATGTGGAAAATCGTAGCTAATTCTTGTGAAGTTTGTCTTAGGGTTTCATCCTAGATTTGCTGACAGGCATTGTAGTGCTAGATTTCTGAACTTTGTAGTTCATCTACGATGATGTTGTCTTCTATGGCTACAATCCTAAACTTTCAGTTATGATTTTGATGAAGAAGGTGGCCCAATGCCTATGAAATTAGTCCTATGGTTTTCATAATTTCCAAAGCTTAGTGTTGAAGAAAAGGTTGATTATTGCAAGTAGATTAGTGCTAAAAGTTATCTGAATCTATGCTCCTATCTGCATTTTTAACTGAATTTCTTCAGTTAAGTGTATTCCAATCGGTGTTAAAAAAACTGTTAAATATGTCTGACAATGTATGTGCTTTTTAGGTCACATATGCTCATGGCACATTTATGGTGATGCTTAAAATCCAGTTAACTCAAAGTGTGTAGTTATCTGAATTTTCAACTGAATTTGTGCAGTTAACTATTCAGTGTTATATTCAGTTTACTGAATATTTACCTAATTTATGTAGTTAACTGTTCAGTGTTACAAATTCATTGTTATATGCAGTTAATTGAATTTCAGCATTTTTTGGATGCAGTGTGTGATTCTGCAATGGGACAAGTGTTCACACTCCTTTCTTTACACTGGAACTCGAGCATGGTGGACTTTTCTGTGGATCAATGAGTGACCTAGAGTACTATAACCCTTCTTTGGAGGTGCTTGACTATGTTGATGCTTGCACATTTTCATATGCAGTCTTACAAGAGCACCTAACATGGTTGGGATATCCTGTCAATGAGCACATAATTTACCGGTGCTTACCTGAGAAAACAATTTCAAATGGCTTGGTGGGAATTAGAGGTTATGAGTATTTGCAGCATTTGATCACAGCTAGTGCTCAGCACAAAGTTCTTGCAATCATGGTTGACCATTCAGACTTCATCAGCAATTTCAGAGAAGATTTGATATTGAAGATGCCATCAGTTCAAAGGCCTGTCAGAATGGCCAACTCAATTGTTGGTGCAGGCAGTGCAGCATCTACTCACAACATCATTTCTATGAAAGTTGGAGATCCAATTTCAGAGGTTGCAGGTGATGGAACAGAAGTAGAGAATTTGCTGAGAGATGGTGCGGAGCCAAACTTGCTTAATGATGGTGCTGACCCAAATTTGTTGGTTGCTGGTGCAGAGTTAAATTTGCTGGTCGGTCTTGCAAGGCCAAATTTGCAGACTGAAGATGGTGTGATGTCAGATTCATAATTTAGTGACATTGATTGACATAGATGATGGAGATGATGATCTTTATGAAGACAATATTGACTTTGATGTTGTTGAAGAGGCTGAGCAAGAGGAGGTAGAGGTTGAGCCTGACTATGTACTTGAAGATGTGAAGATCAGAACCTCTCCATTGAAGAACAAGATCAACTTAAGTACAAGTTCAAAGCTTTCAATTCCAAGGTGGACATGAAATCCCCTCTATTTAAATTAGGTATGGTGTTTGCTGATGTGGTTGAGCTGAGGAAGTTGTTAAGGCATATGCAATAAGGAATAGAGTGCAGATCATGAAGGTGAAGAATGAAAAGATCAGATTAGAGGCAGTTTGTCAAGGTGGTTGCACATGGGTGCTTAAGGCTGGAAATGACAACATGACTGAAGGTTTTGTCATCAAGGCCTACAATGCATTGCATATGTGCCAGAAGAAACAGAAGTTAAAGGATTTGACATCTAAGTTATTGTGCATTTTTTCATTGATGAGTTTAGAGATGACCAGGATATGCACTTGGAACATTTTCAAGGAAAATAACTAAGGAATTCAATGTTACTCCTAATAGATGGAAGCTAGCTAGGGCTAGAAAGCAAGCACTTAAGGAGATCCATGGTGATGAGGAGGAGCAGTTTAGTAGGCTATGGGATTATGGGCATGAGCTAAGGAGCAAAAATCCTGCATCTACATTTCTGCTAACAACTACAGTGGCAAAGATACAAAATTTCCGTTGGGCAGAAAATATTTGAAAACATTGTATTGGTCATATGATGCATGTAAGAGAGGATGGCTAAAGCTGTGAGCCTATTAACTTCATTGATGGTTGTCACATGAAAACAAGGTTTAAAGGAGTGCTTATTAGTGCTATTGGAATTGATCCTAATGACTGCATTTTCCCCATTGCAATGGGCTGGGTGGAAGTAGAATGCAAATGTTCATGGGAGTGGTTTCTGACCACTCTAAAAGACGATCTGAACATTACTAACACTGCTCCTTTCACACTTAAGAGTGACAAGCAGAAAGGGTTAATAAATGTCGTGCACAAAGTTTGGCTAGATGCAGAAAAAAGGTTTTGTGTGAGGCATATTTACCAACATTTTAATGAGAAGCACAAAGGAGAGGTACTCAAGCAAGATCTATGGGCCATTGCAAGATCACCAAACAAGGTGAAGTGAAGAGAGAACTGTCAGAAAATGGATGATCACTACCCAGCTGCCTTCCATTGGACTGAGAGACTTGAGACAAAGACCTGGTGCAAGGCACTTTTTAGTGTATTTCCCAAATGTGACATCCTGCTGAACAATAAATCTGAAGTGTTTAACATGTACATTTTTTGTTCATTTCTATTGTCTCTGCTTTCAACATGTCAGTACTATTGCTTGTAATAACATACTAAGCTAAATTGTTATAATCTTTGTGTAGCTACATCCTTGAGGGCAGAGAGATGGCAGTGCTTAGTATGCTTGAATATATCTTCTACAAGATCATGCACATGCTAGTGAGTAAAAAGGGAGAAGCTATCGAAAAGTGGGTAGGGCAAAGAATATTCCCAAAGATCAAGAAGAAATTAGAAAAGAAGACTGAGTTTGCTGCAAATTGCCATGTATCAGAAGCTGGCCAACAAATGTTTAGAGTTCAGTCTGGTAACAATAGATACACAATGGACCTTTCTTTGCACACATGTGATTGCAGGAGAGGGCAGTTGTCTGGAGTACCGTGTGGTCATTCTATAGCATGCCGCGGGGAGGAGAGAATTGACTCAAAGAGAATGGTTCATGATTGGCATACAGTTCAGACATATCTCAAGGCATCTAGATACACTCTTGTGCCTCTTGCAGACCCAAAGAAGTGGGAGATACAACATGTCTATATGGTGCATCCACCAGTGTTTACTAAATAGCTGGGAAGGCCCAAGAAAAACAGGAAGAAGACACCAGAGGAGAGATCAAGAATGGTGTTAGGGTTTTGAACAGAAAATGTATTACAATCCACTGCTCAATCTGTGGTAGAGCTGATCACAACAGAAAGGGCCACTACAAATGGTAGGAAGCTCTCATTGAAGAAGGGGTAGAGGTGGTTGAGGATAGCTATGATGACCCAACCTTTCTTCAGGTATATGCACTACTCAATTTAACTGCATTTGCACTGTACTTAATTGATTTTAACTGAACTAAACTTAATAAAACTGAATGTGCTTAAATGAATATGTGTAGAACATTTTCCCCAACCTGGTAGATCGTATGTTGGATCCAATTGAGTCACAACAAGTATGGTGTTCAGCATGGCTCAAAGAGATATTGCTAGAAGAGCTGCTCAAAGGATTCATGGCCCACTACCAGAGCAGTCTTCCTTTGTTGCTGCTGCCGGTGCTGCAATACCTCAACCAATGATGACCACAGAAATGATCATTGGAAGGCAGACAAGGGTAACCACAGTAGCTGACAGAGGAGAAAGATCACAAGCTTCTGCTAGACAAAATAGCAAGGAAAAGACAAAGAATTGCAGATGCAGGCAGAGGAAGAGGAGAAGCTATAGATGCTGGGAGAGGAAGATGAGCAGCTCCAGATGCAAGCAGAGGAAGAGGAGCAGCTCCAGATGCATGGAGAGGAAGAGCAGGAAGAAATGTACATGCTTGGAGAGGAAGAGGATCAAGAAATGGAGGAAGAGGAAGAGGAGTAAGAAATGCAGATGCAGGTACAGGAAGAGGGAGAGGTATTCAATGGTTGCTATTTTGAGATGAAAGGACTAGGCAGATACCTGATCTCAATGCTCCTCCTGAAGATTTGGTGGCACCTGCTCCCTGATTTGCTGGCAGTTGCCAGTGTCATTTTTTGTTAAGGCCTACAGTGATGTAACTTAATGACTGGTCTCCAAAGAGCGGCATCCAGTGCCTTTTTGGTGGCAAACAGTGGCAAGCATTGCCTATTTTTTGATGGCAAACATTGGCATTCATTTCCCTTTTGTAAACCAAATATTTGGAGGGAAATTTACTGCATGGGGGATAGTAATGTTGACTAAATTTTACTATTTAACTGAATGTTACTGAATATTGCCTTGCTAGTTAACTGAATTTTACTCAATATTGCCTTGCTGTTGTAGTTAACTGAACTTTAAGTGCACAATGAGCTAGTAATATAGTTAATTGAACTTAGGTGCAAAATGAGCTACTATTATAGTTAACTGAATATGAAAAAACTAAAAAAATTAAACAAATGTTGTTGCTGTTGGTGGTGGGAATGACTAAATATCATAATTTGAAAATTAGAAAAACAAGGAAACGGAAAAACAAAAAGGCTGGCCTGGGGCTCGAACCCAGTACCTGTGGTTTGTAACATTGCATGCAATTCCAATGTGATAGTAGTAGTGATTTGTTCGAGTAACATCGTCCTCTGTAGTTGTCATTAGTTAATGGGCCATGTAGTTTAGCGTGCGTTGCGCCCGCTGCGTCATGAACGTGCGTTGCATAGCAGTTGCCGTTTTGGTTTCCCAAACGTGTCCTCCCACCGCTCTCCCTCCCCACTTCCATCTCCCACAACCACCTGAGAAACCCTTGCCAACCACCACCCCACCACCATCGCCATGGACCGGAGCCTCGGCTGGCAAAAGGCCGTCGAAGAGCTCGCCAGCGAAAACCAGGAGATACGCATGCAGTACAGGGAGATCACATGCTGGTTCCCAAGTGTGGACATGATGAGGAACCACGCCCGCGGCCTTGTGAAGGTCATGACAGATGCTAAAAAGCTCCGTGTCTTCCCAGGCGGCGTCAACGTCCCTCTAGGGACCATCCAACTCTGGCAATGCGCGAGGTGCAGCGCTCCCCCGATCCCAGGCAGCATGCCCGGTGGTGGATGTATCGCTCATCCACCACGCCGTCGGCACAACAGGATCCTGCGCGTGTTGCGTCGAGGTCGGAGCACGTCACCGATGCCGTCATTGCTCTCCCAGCGCCAGTCAACACCACCTACTACAGGCGTAATCCATCTGACATCGGGCCAAACGACGACTCCAAGGACGAGTCCTCTGACGACGCCGAGGACGAGTCCTCTAACATGGTGGAGGAACTAGAAGCCGCCGGAGGTTGGAGATCTGCTTGAAGCCATCGTCGTCAAGCAAGAAGTTCGGGAGGAGGTGGTGGCGTCGGCACAAGAGGAGGTCAGGAAGAAGAAGATGAAGGAAATATGCCCCAGAGGCAATAATAAAGTTGTTATTTTATGTTTCCTTATTCATGATAAAGGTTTATTATTCATGCTAGAATTGTATTGATCGGAAACTAAATACATGTGTGAATACATAAACAACCCGTGTCCCTAGAAAGCCTCTACTAGACTAGCTCGTTGATCAAAGATGGTTAAGGTTTCCTAACGATAGACATGTGTTGTCATTTGATAACGGGATCACATCATTAGGAGCATTATGTGATGGTACATATGCTTGCGCCGATCATTGCCGCCATTGAGGGTGACAAAAACCTCCCCATTGGCGTGGAGAATCCGCCGGAGGTTGGAGATCTGCTTGAAGCCGTCGTCGTCAAGCAAGAAGTTCGGGAGGAGGTGGTGGCATCGGCACATGAGGAGGTCAGGAAGAAGAAGATGAAGGAAATATGCCCTAGAGGCAATAATAAAGTTTTATTTTATATTTCCTTATTCATGATAAAGGTTTATTATTCATACTAGAATTGTATGATCGCAAACTTAAATACATGTGTGAATACATAAACAAACCGTGTCCCTAGTAAGCCTCTACTAGACTAGCTCGTTGATCAAAGATGGTTAAGGTTTCCTAACCATAGACATGTCTTGTCATTTGATAATGAGATCATATCATTAGGAGAATGATGTGATGGACAAGACCCATCTGTTAGCTTAGCATAATGATCGTTCAGTTTTATTGCTATTGCTTTCTTCATGTCAAATACATATTCCTTCGACTATGAGATTATGCAACTATCGGATACCGGAGGAATACCTTGTGTGCTATCAAACGTCACAACGTAATTGGGTGATCATAAAGATGCTCCACAGGTATCTCCGAAGGTGTTTATTGAGTTGGCATAGATCGAGATTAGGATTTGTCACTCAGAGTATCGAAGAGGTATCTCTGGGCCCTCTCGGTAACACACATCATAAGCTTGCAAGCAAATGACTAAGGACTTGTTCACGAGGTGATGTATTACAAAACGATTAAACAGACTTGCCGGTAACGATATTGAACTAGGTATGAAGATACCGACCGACGATCGGATCTCGGGCAAGTAACATATTGATGTCTACTATGCGGCTTTATTCTTGTAGACACGTGTTGGACCTCCAAGCGCAGAGTTTTGTAGCAAAGTAGCAATTTTCCGTCAAGTGGATGACCTAAGGTTTATCAACCCGTGGGAGGCGTAGGATGAAGATGGTCTCTCTCAAACAACCCTGCAACCAAATACAAGAAATCTCTTGTGTCCCCAACACACCCAATACAATGGCAAATTGTATAGGTGCACTAGTTCGGTGAAAAGATGGTGATAAAAGTGTAATATGGATGGTAGAAATATATTTTTATAATCTGAATAAATAAAAACAGCAAGGTAGAAAATAGTAAACGGGCACAACAACGGTATTGCAATGCTTAGAAACAAGGCCTAGGGTCCATACTTTCGCTAGTGCAATCTCTCACCAATGCTAATATAATTGGATCACATAACTACCCCTCAACGTGCAACGAAGAATCACTCCGAAGTTCTTATCTAGCGGAGAACATAAGAAGAAATTGTTTGTAGGGTACGAAACCACCTCAAAACTATTCTTTCCGTTCGATCTATTCAAGAGTTTATACTAAAATAACACAAAGCTATTCCTTCCATTCGATCTATCCTAGAGTTCGTACTAAAATAACACCAAAGCAAATTCAGATTCATAATACTCAATCCAACATAAAGAACCTCAAAGAGTGCCCCAAGATTTTTATCGGAGAAACAAAGACAAGAATGTGCATCAACCCCTATGCGTAGATTACCCCAATGCCACCTCGGGAATCCGCGAGTTGAGTGCCAAAAGATATATCAAGTGAATCAATATTGAAAGGACATGCGGTGCCCCCATGTGTGTTTTTGGTAATTGATGACATTCTCTATGGACTAATGGTTGCATTAAGTTATATTTGAAGGATTTGTCCATAGGCTTTTCTTGAAGTCCATGTGTTGGTTTCAAGGAGTTTATGTGTCGACCAAGGTGTTATTAAGGAATTATCCAAAGCTTGGTCATGTTAGATTGAACTTATTGCAAGCATGTCTTTAAGAAGAAGAGTGTGTGATCATTCATGTCTACCTTCAAGACATCATCCAAATGAAGAGAGTTGGAAAGATTCAAGGTTGATCAAGACTAAGTCAAGAGTGAATCAAGTTTATTAACACACAAACCATACAAGATGTACCGAGGGATCAAGTGATCCCATGGTATGGTAAGCATTGTCCATTACGCTTTGTGTACTAACCCATGGTATTCGTGAGAGTTATTTGTGGGGTTAGGTTGCAGTGTGCAAGTTCAAGTGGAGCATCACGAAGAGATCATCCTTGAAGCTTGCCATCCATTGTGGTGTCAATGGACTTGATAAGATGTGCCAAAGAGCGGCTCACCCATAGTAGAGTATGGGGGAGCAAACATCTAGTCTTCATCGAGCCAACGGAATCAACAAAGGTGGTCCAACTTGAGGGAGTCAAGATCGTCATCATCTAGCTCAAGTGGACTATGTGCAAGGCAAAGGTTTGGCCTTGATAGGTTCTCTATTTTACCGGTCTCATGGTGGTAGTTTGGATACCAGGTTATAGGATCGATTGTCGTACTATCAAGGAGGGCTCTCAAGTGAGTAGCTTGATCGTATCGTTCGTAGAGAGCTCAAACCATTGCATGCTTGCATCATCTTTTTTGGTTCTTTTTTGGTTTCTCCTAGTGAGATTTGGAGCTTATGGTCATCTTCTTGAGAAGCTTGAGTTCATCTAAAACAGAATTCACATGCTTCTTCTACTGCGTTTTCGGTGTTGGAGGTTTTACCGGTCTTATTCGAGGAAGGGTTCTCACCATTTTCTTATGGGCCTTTTTTAATTTGCTTCTTATTGTTATTTCTATCAAGATTGTGTTAGCCCTTGTCGCTAGCTTTCCAACAAACTTGGTTTCGTTGAATTCGGAGTCCGTTTGCAGAAGTTGTGTAAGTTTTGGTGTCCTTATAAAAGCTGCATCGGTACTACCGCTCGTGGGAGAGGTACTACCGCTTGGAGGGGATGTAATTTTTTACTACCGCTCTTGGGAGTGGTACTACCGCGGCTACTTCCGTGGCTACTTTCGCTCCGGACCAAAAACTCGTCACAAATCCAGCGGTGGTAGGAACGGATGCATTTTTTAGTACCGCTCGCAAGCAGTAGTACAGCTGCCCTTTGGGGTAGTACCGCTACCCCTAGAGGTAGTACCGTGAGGACGAGCGGTAGTACCGCTCTGTGCAGGCTGTGAGCATAACGGTTGGATTTTTCCCCACCTATAAAAGGGGGTCTTCTTCCCCAATGAACCTTATCCTTTGAGCTCGTGTTCTTCCCTCATTGTTGACCTTCTTCGAGCTTGCTAACTCTCAATCCCTCCATGGATTCTTGCTAGTTTTTGAGGGAAAAGGGAGAGGATATCTAGATCCACATTTCCACCAATCACTTTCTCCTCTATGTGAGGGGAACCCCTTGGATCTAGATCTTGGAGTTCTTGGTGTTCTCCGTCTTGTTCTTCCTCTCGTTTTCCTCCCTAGCATTAGTTGCTTCGGTGGGATTTGAGAGAGAAGGACTTGGGCACTCCGTGTGCCCTTGCCATTGCATTTGGTGCATCGGTTTGAGCTCTCCACGTGATACGTGGAAGTTACAAGTTGAGAATCTTATTACTCTTGGGTGCTTGGTACCCTTGAGCTTGTTCCTCTTGGGTGCTTGGGCGCCCTAGACGGTTGGTGGTTTTCGGAGCTCAATCATTGTGGTGTAAAGCTCCAGGCAAGCGTCGGGGTCTCCAATTAGGTTGTCGAGATCGCCCCGAGCAATTTGACGGGTACCGGCGACCGCCCCCAAGGGTTGCCAAAGTGTACGGGTTCAGTGACCGCCCCCAAGGGTTGCCATTTGTATGGGTGACCGCCCTCAAGGGTCCCTTAGTGGAATCACGACATCTTGCATTGTGCGAGGGAGTGAGGAGATTACGGTGGCCCTAGTGGCTTCTTGGGGAGCATTGTGCCTCCACACCGCTCGAAACGGAGATTAGCATCCGCAAGGGTGTGAACTTCGGGATACATCATCGTCTCTGCGTGCCTTGGTTATCTCTTACCGGAGCCCTTTACTTATGCACTTTACTTTGTGATAGCCATATTGTTTATTCTCATATATCTTGCTATCACCTAGTAGTTTATCTTGCTCAGCATAAGTTGTTGGTGCACATAGGTGAGCCTAGTTGTTGTAGGTTTTGTGCTTGACAAATTAACCGCTAGGTTTATTCCACATTTGTTCAAGCCTAAATCGTAATTATTTTAAAAGCACCTATTCACCCCCCCCCTCTAGGCGACATCCACGATCTTTCAAATATGATACCCCATTGTCACCACGAGTATTCATTTGCAAGACATATATCGAGTGCTCTCAAATCCATAAAGTATTCAATCCGATAACAACGAAATCTCAAAGGGAAAAACTCAATTCATCACAACAAGATAGAGAGGGGAAAACACCATATGATCCAACTACATTAACAAAGCCCACGGTACAGCAAGATCATGCCATCTCAAGAACATGAGAGAGAGATTAAACACATAGCTACTGGTACAAACCCTCAGCCCTGAGGGTGGACTACTCCCTCCTCATCATGGTGGCCGCCAGGATGATGAAGATGGCCACCGGTGATGATCTCCCCTCCAGCAGGGTGCCGGAACGGGGTCTAGATTGGATCTCGTGGATACAGAGGCCTTGCGGCGGCGGAACTTTTAATCTAGGGCTACCCCGAGGGTTTTTGGAATATTTGGGACTTTATAGGGAAAAGAGGGGGTGCGGGAGGCCACCAAGGTGGGCACAACCCACCTGGGTGCGCCTGGGCCCCCAGGCGCGCCCTTGTGGGTTGTGCCCCCCTCGGGGCACCCCCCAGGTGCTGCTCTGGCCCATCGGGAGTCTTCTGGTCCATAAAAAATCCACAAAAGTTTCGTGGTGTTTGGACTCTGTTTGATATTGATTTCCTGAGATGTAAAAATCAAGCAAAAAGCAGCAACTGGCACTAGGCACTGGGTCAATAGGTTAGTCCCAAAAAATGATATAAAGTTGCTATAAAATGATTGTAAAACATCCAAGAATGATAATATAACAGCATGGAACAATAAAAAATTATAGATATGTTGGAGACGTATCACATACCGATGGACAAATGGAATTACGTATGTTGTCATAACGGTTCGACCGATAAAGATCTTAGTAGAATATGTAGGAGCTAATATGGGCATCTACTTTCCGCTATTGGTTATTGACCAAAGAGGTGTCTCGGTCATGTCAACATAGTTCTCGAACCCGTAGGGTCCGCACGCTTAACGTTCGTTGACGATATAATATTATATGAGTTATATGATTTGGTGACCGAATGTTGTTCGGAGTTCCGGATGAGATCACGGGCATGACGAGGAGTCTCAAAATGGTCGAGAGGTAAAGATTGATATATAGGACGATGGTATTCGGACACCAGAAGTGTTTCAGAGGGTACCGGGTACTTACCGCGTCACCGGAAAGGAGTTTCGAGCACCCCCGACAAAGATATGGGCCTTATGGGCCAAGAGAGGAAACACACCAGCCACAAGGGGCTGGTGCGCCCCCATAGCAGGCCGACCTAAGGAGGAGAAAGAAAGGGGGGAGGGAAAGGAAAGTGTGGATTAGGATTCCCACTTCCTTCCCCCTTCCCCCTTGGGAATACATGGCANTCTCGGTCATGTCAACATAGTTCTCGAACCCGTAGGGTCCGCACGCTTAACGTTCGTTGACGATATAATATTATATGAGTTATATGATTTGGTGACCGAATGTTGTTCGGAGTTCCGGATGAGATCACGGGCATGACGAGGAGTCTCAAAATGGTCGAGAGGTAAAGATTGATATATAGGACGATGGTATTCGGACACCAGAAGTGTTTCAGAGGGTACCGGGTACTTACCGCGTCACCGGAAAGGAGTTTCGAGCACCCCCGACAAAGATATGGGCCTTATGGGCCAAGAGAGGAAACACACCAGCCACAAGGGGCTGGTGCGCCCCCATAGCAGGCCGACCTAAGGAGGAGAAAGAAAGGGGGGAGGGAAAGGAAAGTGTGGATTAGGATTCCCACTTCCTTCCCCCTTCCCCCTTGGGAATACATGGCAGGGAGGGCCAGGGCAGGAGCCCTAGGGCGGGCCGACCACCTATTTGGTGCGCCAGGCTACCTCCCCTCCCCCTCCCACCTATATATATGTGGGAAGGGGGCGCCTAGCACACCCAAGATCAACTGTTAGCCATGTGCGGCGCCCCCCTCCATCATTTACACCCCGGCCATATTTTCGTAGTGCTTAGGCGAAGCCCTGCGGAGATCACTTCACCATCACCGTCACCACACCATCGTGCTGACGGAACCTATCTACTTCCTCGACGTCTTGCTGGATCAAGAAGGCGAGGGACGTCACAGAGCTGAACGTGTGTAGAACGCGGAGGTGTCGTGCGTTCGGTACTTGATCGGTTGAAGCGCGAAGAAGTTCGACTACATCAACAACGTTGTGAAACGCTTTCGCTTACGGTCTACGAGGGTACGTAGACACACTCTCCCCCTCGTTGCTATGCATCTCCATGGATAGATCAATGCGTGTGCGTAGAATTATTTTTGTTTTCCATGCAACATCTCCCAACAGAAGAGGGCGGCGGGGAAGATGACTACCATTGTGGTGCGGCGTTCCGAGCGCCTCAAGCTGCTGAAGAAGGAGTGAAGAGGATGTTGTAGAAGAAGAAACAAGCTCCTAAAGAAGATGATGTTTAGGTATGCTGTTATATCACACTATATAAGTTAGATATATGATGTTTAGGTATGCTTAAGAAGATGAAGTTTGAAGTATTTTGGCCATGCTGGTTAGGTGTGCTGCTATATTAAAGCACATAAGTTATCTGTAATGACCTAGTATGGTATGCTATGAACTAGTACTGCTATTTGTGATGATGTGGTAACTAGTTGCATTAGCTTTGATGACTATGTCTCTCAACTAGGAATGTTGCACTGCATTGCTTTGCTTCTTTGTGTCCACATGTGGATACATTGCTACTATGTACCACTTACTATAAATAGCATGCTGCATTTTGGAGGTACATATGGTACATTCTGCAAAAGTTCATGCACTCACAAAAATTCAGTTAACTGACTTGGCTAACTGCAAGTCCAGCCAAATTGAGTAAAATAACTTAGTTAAGTGACAATTAACTACAATTTCAACAAGTTAACTGAATACAAATCCAGTTAACTGCATGAAAATTCGGTTATCTTAAACTGCATATAGATTCATTTAACTGCATACAAATTTAGTTAACTACATACAAATTCTGTTAACTGAACACAACTTCAGTTAACTGAATATAGATTAAGTTAAGTGAAGCCAAATTCAGTTAACTGTATACAATTTCAGTTAACTACATATAATTTCAGTGAACAAAGAACAATGATAAAAAATCAGTGCATCAAATAATCCAGTCATCTTCCATCAAAGATACTAATCCACTAATTTAAACAAGTACACTGACCCAAACAACTTCAATGGGTGACTCAAATGTGGGCTACACCAAATTAAACAAGTCCACCGATACTAATTCACTAAATTAAACAAGCCATTGATACAAATTCATTACAGAAGTACACCAAATAAAGAGCAACAAATGCGGGCAGCATTACAACAACCATTACAACAGCAATGGATCACTCAAATTCATCTAGCATCTCCCTAACCTTCCTTATCTTGCACTTGTTGTCTTCCTTATGCTTGAATAAGTCACCAATCATGTACTCTAGCTTCTTCTTCTCTTTCTTCAACTGCTCCCTCTCTTCCATCAATTTGTCCCTCTCTTGCATCATATGATCCCTCTCTTTCTCTGCCTTAGCCATCACCACCTGATGAATGCTAGTGGTAGATTTATCAGACAACTTCTTCTTTTCAAGCTCTTGCTTTAGGTTAGAAAGAGCAAGCTATGTGCTGCCCAATTGCGCAATTGCCTGCTCCTTCTCAGCCACCATCTTAACAAAATCTAGCTTAAAAAACCTAAGATCTTTTTCCATCTTTTCCTTCCATCCTAATATCTTAAAGTTTTCTTCAGCGGTGACAACATTTTGCCTGAGCCTGAGCTTGAGCTTGACCTCATCTTCATACATGTCCGAGAGCCTAGCTAGACTTATCTTCAATTGAGGAGGCCACTCTGGGTCAACCCAGTGCACATAGCCGCATTTAGGCCCTTCCTAAAAATCAAGAGAAAAATAAATTACAGTAAAATGCATAATTCAATTAACTCAACAAAATTCAGTTAACTGACTTAATTCAGTTAGCTGACACCAGATTCAGTAAACTATTCACAGTAATCTTGGAGCATTACACTGAGCTACTTTCAGACTATATATTGGACACCACTCTCAGTTATTTAAAGTACAGATAATCTTATGGCACAAATGAAGTTCATGCAAAGCACATATCCACTTAAATGGCAAAAGCATATACACTAAATATGGCACTACCATCTACATCTACAACTATTCACTGCTGTGTTAACTGAATCTGAAGTTCACTGCACATATGAAACACTGCTGACCTTTTGTGCACAACCCAGGAATCTTCTTCCACTTTCCACAGACTCAAAGGCCACGAACTTCTCACATATTGCTTGGTGTTCACATCTAGCAGATAGATCTGCAGCAAGGCCTCTCCATTTGGAGCAGACAATGGTGGGAGGAGCCTAAAAGAAAATATTGTCAGAAATCCCCCATTTTGCCTAACCCTAAATGCCAGATGTGCACGAAGAATAGCTTACCGGACTGATGACGGAGTCGCCGCCCGATGAGGAGCTGGATCCGTCACTCCAGGAAACCATGCCTGCTTGCTGGTTGGCAGCGGCGAGCTGGACGGCGGCGACAACGAGCACTGTGAGCAGATAGCAAAAAAAGAGAGAGGGGGAGGAACGAACAGGGCTGTCTGCACTTGGGGGGCAACGACCGGAGTCAACAGCTAAATGAGACATAATTAATTCAGGTGGCTGTCCTGCGGGTTGATTCGAAGGAAAGGCGGGGTTTTTTGCAAATAGACGCACGCTGACCGGTCCGGGCCAGCAGAGTCCACTTGACAGGCTGGGATTGGTCCAGGACCAAACTTGCACGTCGGCTGCAAGTTGTAGGACAAGTTAGGTGCATTTTGCAAGTTATAGAACCAAATCATCACATCCTTCTAGGACCGGTAGTGCTTTTACCTAAAAAAGATCGTCTTCCCCTAAATGTGCGTCACTCATGCATGTGTTAGTAACCGGTCGTATTAAATTGCACGCGTGCGATCGGACCCGCAAGTCAGCCATAGAAATAGTGCATGTGCGGTCCTTTTAAATGCCATGTGTGTTGTGGGGAGCCGGCCAGCCCACTTCCCTCCTTCCTCTGCCCCCAGCCACCCGACACCGAACCCTAGGTGCCGCCCACCATAGGTTGCTTCAAGCGCTCGCAAGCAAGCATGACCATGAGGTCGGCTCATCGTCGGGGAGCCGGCCAGCCAACTTCACCATGGCCATGCGACAGGCACGCCGACGCCTCTACATCCCAATCGCGTGCCGGTACCGTGGCCGGACATGAACTTGCCGCACGATTGGTACCTCAACCTCGATAGGGTTTCGGTGCCAGCGGTGCCAGTCTCAGACCGTGCACGGATGGCAGAGATCTGCCGTCGCCGTGCTGACTTCCCGCCCGAGTTTCGCCGCCACCCTAACTACATGGTGGACTCGCCGAACTGGGACGCTTGGTTCGCCACCGAGCACGACCTGCGCAGCCGGCCGAGCTCCGGGGAGGCACCGACATACGTCAAACTGACTAAGGAGGACGCGCCGCCTATGGCTGCGTGGTGCTTTTATTTAATGTTTTAAGCTTAAGTTAATGTAAGATTGGACTTTCGACGGCGGTTTAATATGAAGTTCGTATTTTTTAACTTTTTATTTGTATTAATGTTTTAAGTTTATTTTTTAAATGCCCAAGTATGAAATGTCCGTGTTTGGCGCACCTATGTGCCCGTGGACAAAAATGGACATTGCTGTCTGCCTGGCCAACCAAAACGGACAGTAGGCGGACAAAATTCACGTCCATTTGGGACGCCGCGTTGGGAATTGAATAGTTTGGTGGTGACATAAACTTGACATTATGTAAAAACAGAGAAAAACATTTGTCTGCCAACATGACAGAGCGAAACTATGCAACCCTCGCATTCATCATTCCGATGAACCACAACCCAAGCCCAACCCCTCCTACATACATTCCTCTAATAGTATATCCAGATGCTCCAACCAGAGATGACGAGCTTTGTGCGACCGACCAATGGCCCTCTCAATCTTGGTTGTGTTGCATAGAGCTCTCGATGGCACGATGAGATGAGTGATGTAGTACATCACTTGGGAGTAGACGACTGACATGACGAGCGTTGTGCGACCAATGGCGTGATATTGTTGCCCACCCATGGGGTAAACTTGTCGTAAAGGAACTGAATGTCCACTCTCTTGCATCTTTTATCTATTTGTTGATTTTTATTTTTGAGGTGGTGGTATTTGCCGTTATTTATAGCCACTTAGTTTTAGCCCTGAGCTTTGAGAAAATCTGGCTCCACCTCTGTTGCTCAAACAATTGTTCAACGTAGTGTATAATCCATAAAGAGAGGACGCTGATCTTGACGCCAAAAAAAGATCGGTCTTCCCCTAAAGGTGCGTCACTCATGCATGTGTAAGTGAGCTGGTCTAAGGAATTGAGTACGCATTTTCGTGGTGAGATAAACATGGAACCATATAGAAACACAGAGACAGACATTTGTCCATCAACATGACAGTGCAAAACTATGCAACCCCACCATTCATCATTCCAATGAGCCTCAGCCCAGCCAGCCCCCACTCTACCTACACTCCTCAGATAATGATATCCAGATGCTCCAACCCGACAACAAAAATGTACTCCTACTAGTACAAGGTAAATTACAAATCAAGACAAAGCTAAGCCTCTGAGGTCTGAACAGAGACAAAGGCACAGAAAGAACCAAAGCATCGCTAGCCCTAGCGCCTGCTGGATCAGCCCCCTCCCACGCTCTTTATAAACCGCCCCAACCCCAGTGCCACTGCCCCACCCCAAACCCCCATGATCTGATCCACAAAGCTCCTGAAAGCCACCACGCCACCTTTGCTCGCTCGCCCTTCCTCTGCTCCAAGAAGCCTTTTCTTTGAGCTCGATCGAGTGTTCGCTTGCCCTCCATCGCCATGATCCAAGAACTCCTCGGAGGCACGGCCATGGAGCAGCAGCAGCAGCAGCAGCTCAAGTGCGCCGGCAACGCCGCGAGCCACCACGGATCGCTCCCCATGGTGCTGCAGCCCATCTCCTCCAACCCGTCCCCCACGTCCTCCTCCACCTCCTCGCGCTCGTCCGCGCAGCGGTCGCCGTCGGCCGCGTCGTCGCCGCAGGGGCAGGGGCAGCAGGGGCCGCCGGGGCCGGAGCAGGCGCCGCTGCGGTGCCCCCGGTGCAACTCCTCCAACACCAAGTTCTGCTACTACAACAACTACAACCTCACCCAGCCGCGCCACTTCTGCAAGACGTGCCGCCGCTACTGGACCAAGGGCGGCGCGCTCCGCAACGTCCCCATCGGCGGCGGCTGCCGCAAGCCGCGCCCCATGCCGGCGCCCGTCGCCAAGGCGCAGCCCTCCTCCTGCAAGTCCGTGCTCGGCATGGGCGTCGGCGCCGCGCCGTCCCTCGGCCTCGGCATGGGCGTGGGCGGCGGCATGTCCTGGGCCTCCGCGCCGCAGACCGCCACCGCGCAGCTCATGGCGCTGCTCAACAGCGCCAGGGCCGGCTACGCCGGCAGCAACATGCACCGCCTTCTCGGCCTGGACACCATGGGGCAGCTCCAGGTCCTGCCGGGGTCGGCCAACGGCGGGCCCGGCATGTCGCCGTCGCTGTGGCCGCAGGCCACGCACCGGCCGACCATGCCTCCGCCACCAATGCACCTCGATTCGCACCTCGGCATGGGCTCGCTGGGGCTGGGCCAGGGCCAGGGCCACCACAACCTGCTGTCAGGGCTGGAGCTCAAGCCGCCCTCGTCTTCGCCGTCGCCGGCTTCCCTCGCGGCGAGCTACTACAGCGACCAGCTGAACGCGGTGGTGAGCAACGGCGGAGCCGGGCGCGCCCACCCGTACGACACGCCCGCGTCGTCCTACCCTTGCAGCACCGCGATGTGCTCCCTCCCGCCGTCCGCGTCGACCGTCTCGGCGGCTCAGAGCAGCCACACCGTGGGAATGGACCAGCAGCCACCCACCATGTCGCTGGGCACGCCGGAGATGCAGTACTGGAGCGGCGGGCCGGCGTCGATGATGGCATGGCCGGACTTGCCCACCCTCAACGGCGCCTTCCCATGATCGACCTCGACAACGCCGGCCGGCCGGCCGGCTGTTACATGCATGCATGATGACAACAATAGCGTAGCTCAGCTCAGTCTAGCGTCGTGTGGGTTTCCTTCTCAATTATCACTTGTGTTTTCCTTTTGTTAATCAATCGGTGGGGGGTGACGTGACGAGTAACTTTGGTTTACTGTCTACTTAGCTAGGTTTATCGTTATTAAGAGTAGTAACTGGTGGTGCTGGTATAGTGGTATAGTCTTCAAGCCAGGAGGGTTACTGGCAAATTATGGTGGGGTGTAGTTCAAGTTCAAGAAGATGTCGATCGGTTTCGTTTCAAAATGTCGATGAATTAATGTGTGTTTGTGTACTTATTTGTCTGCAAACTACTTCGCTTTGGTCCCGAAATTGCAAAGGTGCACAGGTTTGGGTGTCGCAGCTCACAAGCAAGTACTCCTGCAAAAGGATCAGCTCGTCTGTTTGCTTTCTGGCATGTACCGGACCGCCCTGATCTGGGTTTTGGACCATGCATTGATGCTTCGCTGATTCTTGTGTCTGGAAATCAGACAGCATGTACTCCAATCGGCGCTGAGATGACTGTTTGTGTATGGGAAGCATTGTGGAGTTGGTTATTGCTGTAAATTGTGGGGTATTCATGTCTGTCCTAATATTTGGACTGGCGCTATGGTTGAAAAAAATGTTCATGCCTAGCTGGGCACCGGTGTCTGAAACAATCGAGCAGCCAGAGATTTCTGGCATGGTACCTTCGTGCAATCTGTTATCGGAGATACTGTTATAGATTCACCTGCACGCCCTAATATTCAGATATAACTTCAGAGTAACAATAATAATCTCTGACAACATATATATACTTGTATCTATATGGCTAACAAAATCACAGTATCGATCTCCATTTTAAGACGTAGTGGTTGCAAGCTTCTCCGGCCACCTGATTCACATACTCATGATTTTAACATGATGCAGAGATACCCATCATTCGCTAACAAATTTGGGCAATCCATGGATCGTCCATGCACCACATGAAGCTGGCATCTTTATCCCAAAAAGACGATGCATGATTGGGCGATGATGGAGTACATACACGCAAAACGGGACCATATACATGACGTACGTACACATACATGGAGGGAGAGCATACGTCTGCTGGTTCAAAGTTTGTGTGTGAGGCCGGCATCCGGCAGGGAGCACGTCAGGCCTGCCGCACAAACTTTTTTGTTTGAATGATTCCCGTTCGTTCAAACCTGCTGCGTGTCTCCTCCTCTCGCCTTTATCAAGCTCTCCCTTACAGGAGAAGATAGACTGCGCGGTTGCAGGCCGGAGCGGAGCACGCAGGCACATGAGATGAGATGAGATGAGACGAGGAGCCATGCATATGGGACACGAGACTACGCCGGTGCAGTCAAGCGTGCAGAGAGAGAGAGGGAGAGAGAGCCATGCATGGCGATGGCACGCCAAAGCAGGCCGATACGTACATTCACCAGATCGATCAGCACTGTAGAGAGAGAGAGAGAGAGAGAGAGAGGATGGGGGAGGGAGCATGCATGCAGCCTTCGGAAGGTGCGCGCACAATACGGCGTGGCCTGGCGACGGCAGGTGGATTCGATTCTCCCGTCACGGCTCCCAACCAACCAGTGAGCTCGCCCTCGCCGCTGCTGCCACTGGCTCCTCTCCTGCACGGTGCAGCCTTATGTTTGCTTGGGTTGGTGGAGACGGAGAGAGGGAGAAGAGAGAGACGGGCTAGGGCTTGCTCGTAGCTCCCTTTTGTTTTTGTCGCTGCCTCCCACGCAACCTGCATGCATGCATGCATCGATCCGTCCATCCGTCCGTCCATCGCCTGGCCTGGCCGAGCACCACCAACAGTGCGCTGCACCATGCGACACACACGCAGGCTAGCAAGAGAGACTAGCTAGGGTGCAGCGGCAGAGGTGGCTAGTGCTAGGGGTAGCTAGCTAGGGAAGGAGGGAGAGGAGAGATGCATGGCAATGGCAATGGCTTGCGATGCATGGCAAGGTGGTGGGCAGGTGCGTGTCCTCTCCTCGGAACACGCGTGCAGTCCAAATATTCCGTCTCCATCGCCTGCATCGAGGAGCACGCTGCTTTCCTTCCACTGTGCCAGAATAGAAACCCCATAGTCTTTATCCTGTCTCAGGGAAGAAGGGTGGGTTTGTTTGTTTGTTTGTTTGTTTCTGCTCCGATCCTCGCGCGCTGGATCACCAGTTTGCTGTCGGTCATGGCTCACTGGGTGGAAGAATCGGTAAAGTAGCTAGCTACCGCCGCCGTGAATAACGACGCGATTAGTACCAAGAATCAAGACGCGATCGGTGCGGTGTATTTTTTATTACTACTAAGCGCATCTCCAAAGCGGATCCGTAAACCTTCTGCAACCGTCCGGGCATCCAACACCGACCGCGGATCCGCATGCGATTTCTCCTGTAAATTGGAGACAAAAGTGTGAGAGGTTTGCGGGAGGTCGGACACCCGAAACGTACGACTCTAACATCCCCGACCCATCAACCCCCCTCTCTCGGTTCTATTTCCTTCCACTTCGCCCCTTCCGTCCTTTACTTTGCATCTGCACCCTTCACCTCTGCCACCGCTGTTGTTTGTCTCCGGTCGCCACAGAGGCATTGCCGGACGTTCGCAACCAGCACCGTCGCGCCTGCTCGCCATTCCGATTCCGACGGAGCTTTCCGTCCTGGAGCAATTTGTACCCAGGTACACTCCGCCCCTTGTTAACGACCTCCATGGCGGACATCATGCCCGACAGGTGTTCGGTCAAATGTCAATGAGCTTATTTTCAAATGCTATGTCGTTTTTTAGAGTGAGCTAGAGTGAGCTACTCGACGATGGAGGATGAGCTACTGTGCAAAACGTGGCTGGCCGTATCCACGGAGTTCATAGGCACGATCAGAGGGCCGCCCTTCTGGGAGCAGGTGCATGAAAAGTTTGATGAATATCGGCCGGTTTGCATGAATTTTGTCTGATTCGTTAAAATACGGTTTGAAATGTATGCGGTTAGCGTCGGATGGCTGCCTCCCGCATCCGTGTCTGCAGACTGGTCCCCCTTGTCCGTGGACGGATGCGGGAGGTTTTTTGCGGGTTGCCGTTGGAGATGCCCTAAGTGCATATACAGCCGCATACATCAATCCGGTCGCTCAACCACGGGCGTTGGCGCAGGGCGCATGCACGAGCCGTGACCGCTCATCTCTCATTTTGCTGCGTCGCAGCAATGTACCTTATGTCCGAGCTCATATTCATGCAATTCATGCAACGTAAAAGATAAACCTATATATATCAACAAACTAACAACAAATGCAGTTAAATCGGACAAAATTCACATTGCAACATTCATCGAACAACCAGAAGACCGGTGATCCTCCAGAACTGGCGGAGGATATTTGGCCGGTCATCCTCTAGAGCAGGCGGTCTTCCTCTTTGGCATACCGGGCCATCTTCGTTGTTGCCTCACGCTCCGACAGCTCGATGGCAAGCTGAAGCGCTTTGGAATTTTTTTGCAAGTACTCGGAACTTGCGAAGGTCAAGGTCAACGTGAGGAGCTTGTCCTCAAAATTCACCGGCGCGCGGCCAGTGCCTCTCCCGCCGCCACCCTCTCTATCCCTCATATCCGGGAGTCCACGTACGCGTCGCTGTCGGTGTCAAAACCGGCGGATCTCGGGTAGGGGGTCCCGAACTGTGCGTCTAAGGTCGATGGTAACAGGAGCAGGGGACACAATGTTTACGCAGATACGGGCCCTCTCTATGGAGGTAATACCCTACTTCCTGCTTGATTGATCTTGATGAATATGAGTGTTACAAGAGTTGATCTACCACGAGATCGTAATTGCTAAACCCTAGAAGTCTAGCCTGTTTGACTACGATTGTATATCCCTCCATCCGAACTAAGCCCTCCGGTTTATATAGACACCGGAGGGATCTAGGGTTACATCAAGTCAGTTACAGAGAAGGAAATATTCATATTTGGTCGCCAAGATTGCCTTCCACGCCAAGGAGAGTCCCATCTGGACACGGGTAGAGTCTTCGGTCTTGTATCTTCATAGCCCATCAGTCCGGCCCATGTCCAACAGGCCGGACGCCCGAGGACCCCTTAGTCCAGGACTCCCTCAGTAGCCCCTGAACCAGGCTTCAATGACGAGGTGTCCAGCGCGTAGATTGTCTTCGGCATTGCAAGGTGGGTTCCCTTTTTCCGAACTTCAAGATGGTCTTCGGATGCAATGATCATGTCCGGATCTGCAACACAAGTACCACACACAACCGCAAAGAGTATAATATTTCACGAGTCTAGTCCGCTGACAAATTTTTGTAATGTGACATCACATCTGCCCGGTCATTATTTCGAACCGTTTCCGTCTGCCATTCCATGTTTCGAGACATGGTCTTCATTGGCACGTCTTGTCGAAGCAGAGATCGTGTCCCCTTATTGCGGGATTCTCATCAATACGGGCGTGGGTAATCCAATCGTGCCGTTTACGCAGCCCTTGGGAATAGGCGTGTTTTAAGGTGAGTGGGGAGGTGCTTGATATTCACTGCCTTTATAAGGGGATAAGGATTCCCTTTTTTTCATCCATGCCTTCTCTCCTTCTCTGCCCTTCCACTCTCGAGCTCCAGCACCCAAGTTCTCACCTTTTCCTCCCCAAGAAAGCACTCAACCATGTCTGGATCTGGAGGGCAAGGCAAATGGATGGCCTCCTCCGTCAAGGAGAAGGACATTACTGAGCTTCGGGCGGCCGGGTATCTGGCGAAGAAAATCGCCCACCGTCTCCCGGCTAAGGGGCAAGTCATCCCCTCCCCGAAGCCCAACGAGAGGGTGGTGCTCATCCCCCATTTTGTTTGTGGATTAGGGTTTCCTCTCCACCCTTTTGTCCGCGGACTTATGTTCTATTATGGGCTAGATTTCCATGATCTGGCCCCGAACTCCTTTCTCAACATCTCGACATTCATTGTCGTGTGTGAGACTTTCCTCCACTTCCAGCCCCACTTCGGATGATGGCTCAAGATCTTCAATGTGAAGCCGAAGGTGGTGGAGAGCCAACACGCGGAGTCTGGAGGAGCCATGGTGAGCAAGATGCCCAACGTCATATGGCCCAAAGGTACGTTTGTGGAGACTGTCAAGGAGTGGCAGAAGCTGTGGTTCTATACCACAGAGCCCCGCGACGCCACCTGGGCCGCGGCTCCCGAATTCAAGCCCGGAGCTCCAATGCGGCTTACCTCCTGGATGGAGAAGGGCCCAAATTGGTCTTCGTCGGACGAGCTAATAGCGCTGCAAACGTGCATCCAAAGCATGGTGGACAAAAACATCAAGCTCGTCGACGTGATCCAGGTGATATTAGTTCGCCGGATCCTGCCCTGCCAAAGCCGAATCTGCCCTCTATGGGAATTTGATCCGAAGAAGCACCAAACCTTGGAAAGGCTCTTCGGAACTACTCACGAAAATGCCTGGAAGTTGCTCTTTAAGGGCAATGAGAAGCCGCCGGTCATAGACTCAGACCGCGGGCATGACCTTTCCCATCCCGCCAATGCGGTAAGTCCTTCACGTCTCGAGATGCATCCTCTACCTACTTATTCAAGGAGGATGTCCAAACTTTACTATATTTTTTTTCAGGTATGGACAGAGAAAGCGGAGCGGATTCAGTGTTCGGCTCCGCTGCCCGAAGAGCCAGTCATCCCGCTCCTGGCGAAGATGCTGGTTCCGGCACCCTACAAGGCGTCAGAGAAGAATGCCAAGGGGGCCAAAGGTGGCCCTCGCCGCAAGGGTGCTTCGGACGTGACGTCCGAAGATGACGAGGATCACTCCTCCACCGTCGAAGACGACGAGGAGGAGGAGGAAGAAAGCAATTCTCCCCCTGATGGGGGGAGGAAGAAGAGGGCGACCTCCACAAATCTGGAGGCGGAGGCGCCCAAGAGGGGGAAGGGCCCTCCTGTGGATAACTCCGCATGGGACGTTGATAGCAGCCCAGAGCGACGCCCCCGAAGCAAGCCCCTGGCCGCATCGTCAGTACTGAAGACTCACATACATCCATATATCCGGCCTCTTTGTTTTATGGTATTAATATGTTTAAATTATGTTGTTGCAGTCTGGCCCATGACAGCTCCCTGCGATCCTCATCAGGGGGTTCCCTGGATCCGAAGGCGATGGCCAGCGAGTCACTGCCGGCCGCTCAGTCTCCCCCGGCCAAGGGCGACGCCGAGGTGCTGTCCCGAAGGACCTTCCCCGGCCAGGGGGAAGCCCAGGAGACTGTCCGGGAGGCGCCGGAGGGCGAAACCTCGGTCGTCGGACATATGGGAGAGTAGACCCCCATGGAGACCGGCGATGGGGGCCGTGTTCAGTTCGGCCCC
Organism: Aegilops sharonensis; assembly: GCA_904067115.1. Classification (NCBI taxonomy): domain Eukaryota; kingdom Viridiplantae; phylum Streptophyta; class Magnoliopsida; order Poales; family Poaceae; genus Aegilops; species Aegilops sharonensis. Next base: position 727,029,089 of record LR880970.1, read on the forward strand.
CAGCCGGATACGGTTCCGGAGACCTATACGGCTCCGGAATCCGGCGAGCAGCCTCCTTCGAGAGAAGGAGATGTGCCTATCCCGCCGGTTACCTCTGTCCAACCAGAGGCACCGGATAATCCGCTGGAAGCGCTACGAGGCGCTTCCATTGTGGATGAACACCTTATCCTTATGGGTACGATAATTGAGAGGGTTCAGTCTGTCAAGAGCGGACCGACCGAAGCCTGCAACAGCCTGCTGACCGGCTTTGAGGTAAGCGACGCAAAAGAAAATATCCCAATATAGACAGTAGCCCCTGAGACACTGTCCGGTGTTCGAAAATAAAAAGCTGGACAAAAGATCAATTAAATTTCACAGGAAACTAACTAAATATGTCTTATGTGAATAAGCAGACGTCGTTGCTGGCCGCGACCTCATGCACTGCCGAAGTCTCCGGACTGAAGCAGAGACTGGAGCAGGCCGAGGAGGAGCTCGGCCAAGTGAGGAAGCAACTGGAAGACAAGCAAGGTATGTAATGACTCGCTATATATTCGGAAGGTATAAATGATGTGTATTGACCGTAGTTTCATGATATGTGTAGGAGCGACGACTGAGGTCGAGGCCCTGAAAAAGGCCCTGGCCGAAGCCGAGGAGAAAGCTGCGAAGGAACAAGCCGCCCGTAAGAAGCTCAAGGCCAGGCTTAATGAGGTCCAGCAGGAGCTCCAAGATGCCGTGAAAAAATGCGAGACCTCGGAGTGCGATGTTTCGGCTCGAGAGACCGAACTCACCAAGGCTCGCCAAAGCGCAGAAGAGGCCTTGGTTGAAGCCCAGGGCACCCTCCAGGAGTTCCAGGAGGCCAAGAAGATCGCGGCGGGTAAGGCATTCAATATGGAAAGCAAGTATGTGAAGAAGAAGTATCTTTTACTAACCCGGATTCAGAGTTCTCCAGGGGCTTTTGCGGATCTGCCACGCAGTGTGTCCGACGTTGCGGAGTTCTTCCGAGCCAAAGAAGGGAGCTCAACGGAGAAGCTGTTCTGGTCGCAATATCTTGCGCCAGAACATCCAGTGCCCTTTAGCGATCAGCTGAAACAGCTGGTCGAGCTGCATAGGGTGGCCGAACTGGCCATGAAGGATTTGATAATCCAGTTGTGGCCTGCCGAAGCTATACCCAGCAGCTACTACGGCCTCGTGAAGCGGCTGGTGAGTGCCTGTCCTCGGCTGGACGTCGTTAAGCGGTCGGTCTGCATCGAGGGCGCGCGCATGGCCTTCGCCCGCGTCAAGTTCTGGTGGGCGAAGATGGACGCCGTCAAGCTTGTGACCGAGGGGCCGCGTGAGGGCAAGGAGCACCGCATGCCCGAGCGGTATTTCGAAGACGTCCTGGAGGGGTCTCATATTGTGGCGATGCAATGTGCGCAAGACATTATCTTCGAATGAATACATTCATGTTGTCTCTACCTTGTATGATGAAACAAAGTTGTTATGTAATATAATGTTTGTTATTTGAAAAAAATTTACCTCCTGTGCGGCCGTATTATGTAATATCTGAGAGTTAGCCAGTCGTCGGCTTCTGCCCCCATGTAGGTAATGCGGGGGTGTTCGGGATGGAATCTAAACACTCTTGATCTAATTGTTTGGTCCTTGAAGGAGGTGTTTAGCGCAACGAACCAGGCAATCGGACTATGCGGCTTTAGCACTCTCACTTAGCCATAGGAGTTTGACAATAAAAATGTGGGCGCAGCCCCTAGTATCCGAACTAGGATGCTATAAGAGCCTGATCGGGTAAGTACCTATCCTTCGCATAATGCGGAAAAAATCTCTAACAATTTGAGACCTCCGAAGAGCTGATCGGCTCTCGCCGCATCATGACAGTCAGTTTTCGGCTTTCTCTACCGAGGTGCTCAGCCGGGTAAACCAGGGCACAATCGCAGTAGTTCTCCCTTTACTACCCTAGACGATATAACGGAACATAAGGTAGTAAGCACAGGAGCCGGGCAACCCAACTATTGACCAAAGACATGATTCAGAGCCAAAGCATATAGTGCTAAATTCGGGGTGCCGAACTATACTGTAAAAAGTGTTTAGGACTTTGTTGCCGCATTGCGGGGTGCTATGAAGCCCCTGGCCAATTGAAACGTACCAAAGTGTACGGGAGCTATTTGATAGAGTTATCAAAAAAGAGAAAAATGAAAAAAATGTAGTAAGCTAGAGCACAATTTGGGCCGCAATCTTTTTCCATTATAATTTCATTAATACGTCAAAGCGTATTTATACAAGTAGTGTGATAAGCAAAAAGGCTATTTAATATGCCATAACCAAGGGGAAGCTGCGTGTGGGTCCTGAAGACAGGTAGAGGAATCGTTAAGGAGACCACCTAAGAATTTCCCACTACGTCCGTGCTCCCTGCTGCCTTGGTGTATTTATCCTTTAAAAGGACCGCGGGCCAGGCCGTCAGAGGAAGTGAAAGTATGTGTGTGTCCGGGGTCAGTCGAGCCGTACAGTAGATCACCAACTAACTATGCCTCCGTCGATGCCCATGGTATTTTGAGTGCGTAGTTATGTACGCGCAGTACGAATACCGCCACTTGATCAGGACTGGGACGGAGGCCAAATTGCTAGTCGAGCTCTTGACGAGCTGAGCTGTCCTGCTGCAGAATAGTCCGGACTCTCTTGACGGAGTCCGGGAGCTCGGCCACCGAATTAAGGTTCTGCTTGAAAAGGCCGCTCTGTACTTCTGCTGCTAAGGCCGCGGTGTGCTCCTCGGTACGGAGGGAGCGTTCCGTGTTTCCATTGATTGTTATGACGCCGCGTGGTCCGGGCATCTTGAGCTTGAGATAAGCATAGTGTGGCACCGCGTTGAATCGAGCGAATGCGGTTCGTCCAAGTAGTGCGTGATAGCCGATGCAAAAGGGGACGATATCGAAGATTAACTCTTTGCTTCAGAAGTTGTCCGGAGATCCGAAGAAAACCTCTAGTGTGATTGAGCCCGTGCAGCGGGCCTCTACACCTGGTATGACTCCTTTAAAGGTAGTCTTTGTGGGATGGATCCGTGATGGATTAATTGCCATTTTGCGCATTGTGTCCTGATAGAGCAGATTGAGGCTGCTACCACCGTCCATGAGGACTCACGTCAGGTGAAATCCATCAATGATTGGGTCTAGGACCAGCACGGCTGAACCGCAATGATGGATACTGGTCGGATGATCCCAGCGATCAAAGGTGATCGGGCATGACGACCATGGATTGAATTTTGGGGCGACTAGCTCTATCGCGTAGACGCCCCTAAGCGCGCGCTTGCGCTCCCTCTTGGGGATGTGTGTAGCATATATCATGTTCACCGTTTTGACCTGAGGGGGAAACTTCTTCTGTCCCCATGTGTTCGGTTGCCGGGGCTCCTCATCATCGTCCTTGCTTTGCAATCCCTTTTCCTTGTTCTCGGCATTTAACTTGCCGGCCTGTTTAAAAACCCAACAATATCTGTTGGTATGATTGGCTGGTTTGTCTGGGCTGCCATGGATGTGGCACGGGCGATCGAGTATGCGGTCCCAAGCTGGATGGTCCCTGATTGTTTCTTCTATATGGGTTCTTCCGCTGACAGGACTTGGAGCCACTAATGGCATTGACTATCGTGTCATCGGTGTTGTCACCATTGTTTTGGTGTTTGTGTCTGCTGCGTCAGAGCTTGCCGCTGCTATTTTTGACCTCGGAGGTGCCCGTTTCGCTTGCCGTGTTTTTTCTATGGGACAACCAACTATCCTCACCCGCGCAGAAGTGGGTCATGAGTGCCGTGAGGGCTGCCATGGACTTCGGCTTTTCTTGGCCGAGGTGGTCGACGAGCCATTCGTCGCGGATTCTATGTTTAAAGGCCGCTAGGGTTTCGGCATCCGGACAGTCGACGATCTAGTTATTTTTAGTTTGGAACCTAGTCCAGAATTTCCTTGCTGACTCTCCAGGCTGTTGAACTATGTGACTTAAGTCATCGGCATCTAGTGTCCGGACATATGTACGTTGGAAGTTGTCAAGGAAGGCTTCTTCCAAGTCCTCCGAGTTGCCAACAGAATTTTCAGGCAGACTGTTTAACCAGTGCCGAGCTGGCCCTTTGAGTTTTAGTGGGAGGTATTTGGTGGCGTGAAAGTCATCTCCGTGGGCCATATGGATGTGGAGAATAAAATCCTCGATCCATACCGCGGGATCAGTTGTTCCATCGTATGATTCGATATTTACGGGTTTAAACCCTTCTGAGAATTCATGATCCATTACTTCGTCAGTGAAGCAAAGAGGATGTGTGGCGCCTCTATATCGGGCCGCATCGTGACGTAGCTCCGATGGAGTCCGTCTGCGGTTTTCGGCCCGAGCGTGACTAGGTTTGTCACGTCCGAATAGATAGCCGTCGTCACATGTCGAGGCACGTCCTCGTGATCCGTAGATCAATCTTGTATGTCCTGCTCTACTGTCCAGGTCCTGCCGAAGGTCATATGTATATCCCCGAGATGTTTTATCTCTGTTTCTATGTTGAGGTGGGGCGGGCTGCTGTTCGGCTTGAGTTGCCGCTTTATCCCGACCGCGTAGTGGTTGGTCAGCCGCATTGACCCGACCACATGGTGGTCGGTCGGCCGCATTGCGCAAGGGAGGTACGGGCTCCGGCACCTCCTCATCGAACTGGGGTAGCAATTTGCGCTTCGAGTAACTCTTGAGCGGGCGCTTGAGGTTGTACTCTTCGGCTGCCAGGACATCAGTCCATCTGTCGTTGAGCAGATCTTGGTCAGCTTGAAGCTGCTGCTGCTTATTTTTTAGGCTCCTTGTAGTGGCTATTAGCTGGCGCTTGAAGCGCTCCTGCTCGAGAGGTTCCTCAGGCACGATGAAATCCTCATTGCCGAGGCTCACCTCATCCTCGGAGAGCGGAAGATAATTGTTGTCCTCCGAGTCATTGTGTATGGCCTGTTCATCAGGGATAACTAGCCCGTTTTCCTGTTCCTCCTGTTCGGAAGTTGCCTCAACAGGGTCTTCGTTGTCTTCGGCGCCGTCCGGAGTATTATTTTCTCCGGTGCCGGTATTGTTATCTTTTGCATGACGCGACTTAGAGCAGTGTCGCTAACGCCGGCGCTTAGGCTGTGTCTCAGGAGATTTATCCTTGGTTGGATCTTCTTTGTCGTCGTCGTTAGGTTCTTTAGGTGTATCCACCATGTACACGTCATACGAAAAAGTGGTCGTCCAGCGTCTGGTAAACGGCGAGTTTTGGCCATGCTCCTCATCTGCATCGTCATCCATGCCGTCGATGTCTTCGGAGCAATGATCGAGCATGTCGGTTAAGTCCTCGACAGTGGCTACGAAGTGGGTGGCGGGTGGGAAGTGAAATTCCCCGTCATCAGCCTCCAGTTCGAACCGGATATATTTCGACTGTGAGCCCCCCGCTAATGATAGATTTTTCAATGAGTTTAGCACGTCGCCTAAAAGCGAGTGCCGAAAGATGTCCGCGGCGCTGAATTCTACGATCGATGACCTATCTAGCTCGTCGTGTGCGGACACACACGGTTCAGAACTTATAGCTGGAAACGAGTCCGATGTTTCGGTGACACAGGTATCACCCGAAGTTAGATTTGTGTGCGGCTCCAACGACGCGGAGTCTGCCGCTTCCGTGGTGGGGTTGATCTTCCCGTCCTCGGATGGCGCGATCTGCTCCGGATCTAGGTCTAGAGCGGCTACAGGTGCAATTTCCTGGGTATGGTCCGATGACAGATTTAAGTCATGTTCATCGCGGTGACTGGGAGCGGCTGCCGTGGTTGCGAATCCGTTGAAGATCAAATCTCCGCGGATATCCGCGACGTAGTTCAAGCTCCCAAATCTGACCTGATGGCCAGGGGCGTAGCTGTCTATCTACTCTAGATGGCCAAGCGAGTTGGCCCGCAGTGCGAAGCTGCTGAATACGAAGATATGTCCGGGGATGAAAGTCTTCCTTTGGACAACATCGTTGTAGACGATTGAAGGAGCTGTCAAGCCTTTTGAGGACGACACAGTGGAACTCTCAATGAAAGCACCAATGTCAGTGTCAAAACCGGCGGATCTCGGGTAGGGGGTCCCGAACTGTGCGCTAAGGTCGATAGTAACAGGAGACGGGGGACACAATGTTTACTCAGGTTCGGGCCCTCTCTATGGAGGTAATACCTACTTCCTGCTTGATTGATCTTGATGAATATGAGTGTTACAAGAGTTGATCTACCACGAGATCATAATGGCTAAACCCTAGAAGTCTAGCCTGTTTAACTACGATTGTATATCCCTCCATCCGGACTAAGCCCTCCGGTTTATATAGACTCCGGAGGGATCTAGGGTTACATCAAGTTAGTTACAGAGAAGGAAATCTTCATATTTGGTCGCCAAGCTTGCCTTCCACGCCAAGCAGAGTCCCATCTGGACACGGGTAGAGTGTTCGGTCTTGTATCTTCACAGCCCATTAGTCCGGCCCATGTCCAACAGGCCGGACGCCCGAGGACCCCTTAGTCCAGGACTCCCTCAGTCACTGCGGGCATGAAGACACACCGGTACTCGGGCACTCCATTTGGAGTAGATTGAGCTTGTGGGCGTGGTGGGCAGTGTAGTTAGACAGGCGCGGAGCGGCCGGAGTCCTGAAGGGCATGAGGGTCCGACGACGTCACCGGACGATAGGGGAGGGTGTGGAACCGGAGCCTCCGCTGCGACCCTGGTCCAAGACCGACTGACGCAATGCGACATGAAGGGTGAGCTCCTCCATGTCATCGTCGGTGCCGGATCTGCCACTGGTCACCGCATTGCTATCGTCGCTCACCATATATCATATGGGGACAGATTAGAAGAGGAGAAGATAGAGTGAGAGTGGAGTGAACTGGTGATACTGAAGGAAATATGACCTAGAGGCAATAATAAAGTTGTTATTTATATTTCCTTATATCATGATAAATTTTTATTATTCATGCTAGAATTGTATTAACCAAAAAATTAGTACATATGTGAATACATAGATAAGTAGAGTGTCACTAGTATGCCTCTACTTGACTAGCTCGTTGAATCAAAGATGGTTAAGTTTCCTAGCCATAGACATGAGTTGTCATTTGATTAACGGGATCACATCATTAGAGAATGATGTGATTAACTTGACCCATCCTGTTAGCTTAGCATTTGATCATTCAGTGTGTTGCTATTGCTTTTTTCATGACTTATACATGTTCCTATAACTATGAGATTATGCAACTTCCGAATACCGGAGGAACACTTAGTGTGCTACCAAACATCACAACGTAACTGGGTGATTATAAAGGTGCTCTAGAGGTGTCTCTAATGGTACTTGTTGAGTTGGCATAGATCGAGATTAGGATTTGTCACTCCGATTGTCGGAGAGGTATCTCTAGGCCCTCTCGGTAATGCACATCACTATAAGCCTTGCAAGCAATGTGACTAATGAGTTAGTTGCGGGATGATGCATTACGGAACAAGTAAAGAGACTTGCCGGTAACGAGATTGAACTAGGTATTGAGATACCGATGAACGAATCTCCAGCAAGTAACATACCAATGACAAAGGGAACAATGTATGTTGTTATGCGGTTTGACCGATAAAGATCTTCGTAGAATATGTAGGAACCAATATGAGCATCTAGGTTCCGCTATTGGTTATTGACCGGAGATGAGTCCCGGTCATGTCTACATAGTTCTCGAACCCGTAGGGTCCTCACGCTTAACGTTCGGTGACGATCGATATTATGAGTTTATGTGTTTTTATGTACTGAAGGTAGTTTGGAGTCCTGGATATTATCACAGACATGACGAGGAGTCTCGAAATGGTCGAGACATAAAGATCGATATATTGGATGCCTATGTTTGGACATCGGAAAGGTTTCGAGAGAGTTCGGGCATATACCGGAGTACCGGGGGGTTACCGGAACCCCCCGGGGAGTATATGGGCCCTAATGGGCTTTAGTGGAGAGAGAGAGGGGCAGCCATTGCAGGCCGCGCGCCCACTGCCCCTCTGGTCTGAATTGGACAAGGAAGGGGGGGGGGCAGCGCCCCCTTTCCTTCCTCCCTCTCCCCCCCTTCCTTCTCTCCTAGTCCAACTAGGGAAGGGGGGGATCCTACTCCCAGTCGGAGTAGGACTCCTCCAGGGCGCGGCATAGAGGGTCAGCCCTCCCCCCTCCTCAACTCCTTTATATACAGGGGAGGGGGCACCACATAGACACATAAGTTGATCATTGATCTCTTAGCCGTGTGTGGTGCCCCCTCCACCATAATCCACCTCGGTCATATTGTTGAAGTGCTTAGGAGAAGCCCTCCGCCGGTAGCTTCATCATCACCGTCATCACGTCGTCGTGCTGACGAAGCTCTCCCTTGACACTCAGCTGGATTGAGAGTTAGTGGGACGTCACCGAGCCGAACGTGTGCAGATCGCGGAGGTGCCGTACTTTCGGTACTAGGATCGGTCGGATCGTGAAGATGTACGACTACATCAACCGTGTTGTCATAACGCTTCCGCTTACAGTCTACGAGGGTACGTGTACTACACTCTCCCCTCTCGTTGTTATGCATCACCATGATCTTGCGTGTGCGTAGGAATATTTTTAATTAGTACGTTCCCCAACAGTGGCATCCTTGCCAGGTCTATGCGTAGATGTTATATGCATGAGTAGAACACAAATGAGTTGTGGGCGATAATAGTCATACTGCTTACCAGCATGTCATACTTTGATTCGGCGGTATTGTTGGATGAAGCACCCTGGACCGACATTACGCGTACGCCTACGCTAGACTGGTTCTACTGACGTGCTTCGCACACAGGTGGCTGGCGGGTGTCAGTTTCTTCAACTTTAGTTGAATCGAGTGTGGCTACGCCCGGTCCTTGTTGAAGGTTAAAACAGCACACTTGATGAAAAATCGTTGTGGTTTTGATGCGTAGGTAAGAACGGTTCTTGCTGAGCCCGTAGCAGCCA
>LR880970.1:727051009-727065642 GCA_904067115.1 Aegilops sharonensis
GTGCGAAGATGTAGCTGGTGGGTCCCAGCAGTCAGGGGGGCGAATCGTTTTTTGCCCGGACGCACTTCCTTGCGTGTGAAGATGTAGCTCGTGGGTCCCAGCAGTCAGGGGGGCGAATAGTTTTTTTTTTGCCCGGACGCACTTCCTTGCGTGCGAAGGTGCAGCTGGTGGGTCCCAGCAGTCAGGGGGGAAAAGTTTTTTTGTGAAATACGGTGGCCTGTCCGGTGGGTCCCCGCTGTCAGGTGGAGGAATAATTATTTTCCGCGTAATAAGGAGGGACTTCCTTGCTGCGGCCGTGGACCCAGCTGTCAGCCTCTCCACATACAGTCCACGTCCGATGGAAGTCGTTCCTTGACCACATTGACCACGCCGCGCCGAGAGCACCAGGGCGGTGGACGATGGCGAGGCCTAGGAAGGGGACGACGGGGAGCCGGCGAAGACGCGACAGTGGAAGCCACGTGGAGAGGAGTACGAGGGTTCACTGGTTCGGCTGCGGTGTGAGGCTGCCGTCGCTGCAGGGCCTGGCCAGCGGTGGGAATAGTAGGGGCGGTGAGGCCTCCACGGCAGCACATCCGGCCACGGGAAGCAGGAGCATGCGGCACGACCGGCACTGCTTTGGGCGGCTGGAGCAAGAAGACCAGAGGTTGAAGAAGCACTACGGCCGTTGGATGGACATCGTACGGTCACTAGAGCTAGAATCGTTTATATTGACTAAGTTGACAAAGCCCTCCGTCCCCGTCCACTTAGTAGGCCCACAAGTCAGCCTCCCACAAAGGTGGGTCCTAGCTAGCAGTGGTATTCATTTTTTTGTTCGTAATAAGGAGGCACTTCCGGTGGGTCCGAGCTGACAGCAGGGGGAACGTTTTTTTCACGAAATACGGTGGCCCGCCGGGTGGGTCCTAGCAGTCAGGGGCAAACGTTTTTTCGCGAAATACTGGTGGCCCGTCTGGTGGGTCCCTGCTATCAAGTGGAGGAATAATTATTTTCCGCGTAATAAGGAGGCACTTCCTTGCGGCTGACGTGGACCCAACTGCCAGCCTCTTCACGTACAGTATTCTTCCGATGGAATTTGGTCGTTGACCACATTGACCACGCCGCGCCGAGAGCACTACGGCGGTGGACGACGGCGAGGCCTAGGAAGGGGACGACGTGGAGCCGGGGAAGACGCGGCAGTGGATGCCCACGCGGAGAGGAGTACGAGGGTTCACTGGTTCGGCTGCGCTGCCGTCGCCGGAGAATAATAGGGGGTGTGGGTGAGTGGAGTGGAGGGATGGCCTGTCCAGCGGTGGGAGTAGTATGGAGGCGGTGAGGCCTCCGCGGCAGCACAGCCGGCCGCGGGAGGCAGGAGCAGGCGGCACCACCGGCGCTGCTTTGGGCGGCTGGAGCAAGAAGACCAGAGGTTGAAGAAGCACTACGGCCGTTGGATGGACATCGTACGGTCAGTCGAGCTAGAATCGTGCATATTGACTAAGTTGACAAAGCCCTTCATCCCCGTCAACTTAGTAGGCCCCGTCAACTTAGTGGACATCGTATGGGGAGTATTCTTTCTTTTGGGCATAATAAGGAGGCACTTCCTTGTGTGCCTCAAGCAGGCGTATTCTTCTTCATTTCCTAAGAAGATATAGCTGGTGGGTCCGAGTTGTCAGTGGGGGTAACGTTTTTTTCACGAAATACAGAGGCCCTTTCGATGGGTCCCAGATGTCAGGTGGAGGAATCATTATTTTGCGCGTAATAAGGAGGCATTTCCTTGCGTGCGGCCGTGGACCCAGCTGTCAGCCTCTCCACGTACAGTCCACTTCATATGCATGTCGGTCGTTGACCACCTTGACCACGCCACGCCGAGAGCACCAGGGCGGTGGACGACGGCGAGGCCTAGGAAGGGAACGACACGGAGGCAGGGAAGACTCGGCAGTTGTTTCCCACGCGGAGGGGAGTACGACTGTACGAGGGTTTACTGGTTCGTCTGCCGTCGCCGGAGAATAACAGCAGGTGTGGGACTGTGGGTGAGTAGAGGGATGGCTAGGCCCGCGATGGGAGTACGGTGGGGCGGTGAGGCCTGCGCGACAGCACAGCCGGCCGCGGGGAGGAGGGAGCAGGCAGTCCCGCCGGCGCTTGTTTGAGCGGCTGCAGCAGGAAGAGCAGAGATTGAAGAAGCGCGATGGCCGTTGATTGGACATCCAATAGTATACAGGACATATGTGGAAAGCCTCAAATCTGTGGAAAACAGCATACATCCCATCTACCATTATTTCAAATAGTTTACAGCCCATTTGCTAATTCTTACGGGTTTTTTGGAGCCCATATTCTTTTTGTTAGCATTACAGCCCATATTGTGGCCACAGCTAAAAAATTATATGAAATTTTGCATCTGTCGGTGCGGTCTGAACTGTTTTTAATCCCGAAATTTTGAGTCACATTCAGACTGATTTTAAAAATAAATGTATATCAATATAAAATCCAATAAATTGTCCACGCACAAAAATCAATGCAATTTAAAATCTCAAAATGACAAAAAGATATTTGAAACTAATTGCCGGTTTGATGTGTTTTAAAAATGTACAGCCCATTTCTCATTACTAATAGACCATTTTCTCGGCCAGCCGAATGAAGCTCTGCTCGTCTTGAAATATTTGCAGCCCAACAGGCCTGATAAAGCGACTTACTTGACAAATCACAAAAAACTGGGCTAGCCATTTTCAGAAACAAAAAAAAAAACTAATGGGCTGGTCCGTGGTAAACATAAAAGAAAAGGCTGTCTAGACAGGCCAGAGTGTCCCGCACAGCCCAGTTGACACCCTGCTTCCATCTCAAAAACAAATTAGATAAATGCCACTCCAATTATGGTGATTCATAAAAATGCCACTGCAATTTCCAAACTTTGAAAAATGCCACTGCAATTTTTGCAAGCTTTGAAAAACGCCACTGCAATTTGCAAACTTTAAAAAACGCCACTCCAGACTTCGAAAAATGCCACTAGAAATTATATGAAATGGCATTTGTCAAAGTTTGGAAATTGCAGTGACATTTCTCGGAGGCATTTATCAAATTAACCCAAAACAAAAATAAATGGGCGAGCTGCTGGGTCCCTGGTATCAGCCGCTCGTTGTGCAATTCTCTTGTTTATTGACTATGTTGACAATGGCATGGGACCCAGATGTCAGAAATCCACTAGGAGGAGCCATTTTTTTATTGGTTTGAAATAAGGAGGCACTTGCTTGCGTACTGCCATGACCTTGGCGGGTCCCTGCTGTCATCCTCTCCACGTACAATCATCTCCTGATTGTGTACGCATCAACTTGCTAGGCCCACAAGTCAGCCTCTAAACCCGTGGAGGACAAATACAACCCATTTAAAAAGATAACAGCCCATTCCATACGTTCAAACGAAAAGTTCAACATTCAGAGCAAAGTTACAGGTCTGATCCACATATAGAGTACTGAACTTCCACGTTGACACCCACTAGACAAGTACTAACTTACTCTTAGCTAACTAGAAGATGCCGGCCGCCATCTGTGGTACACGCTAAACGCTGGCACCGGCGTCCCGCGCCTCGCCTCAGACTTGCCAGAGGTGCGATAGGGCGCGTTGCTCGTGCGCGTTGGCCCTTTCCATGCCGGCGTGGTCCACCGAAGCTTCAGCTTCCAAGCGGGAAACCCACTTGACGAGCTGGTAGTAAAAATCGGCGTCGCGAACGCGTGTGTGCCCGACAGCCTCCAGGGCTATTCGCCGAGCGCCGGCCTCCACGTAGTCGGCCCAGTTGCGGGCGCTCTGCTCGCGATTCAGAGTGACGGTGCGCTGCTGCTCCATGTCCCGCTGGCGGCACAAATCGGCGATACGCTGCTCCTCCGCCAGGCGGTCGCGCTCCAACAATTCCTGCTCCTCCGCCATGCGGTCACGCTCCAACAACTCCTCGATCTGCGCATTGCCATCTAAAGACAGATAGAATGCCTCCTCCCTCCGTCTGCCTTCTGGTGAAAAACCAAACACTAGTTCCGGCGGTGACCGCCTCCGGCGTCGCCTACTGCGGACGGGCGGGGGCATGGCGGACGTGGCGAGCGACGTCGGGTCGGTGGGGGCTTATGAGGATATGGCAAGTTGGGTCACGGTAGCACCGGAGAAGTCCGGGAAGCAGTACTTATAGGAGGAAGGTAGCGCGACAGTCATCGGAATTCAATGCATAATGGCTTAGCGCGCCAGATTGCCGTGGAAAACTAGGGAAAGTGAAATTATGACTGTGCCGTCCCGTCCCGTCTAGGTCGCACGCCGGCATGGCGGTCAAACGAGTGCACTCGAATCATCTCCCTCCTTGTCAATAATGATTTCATGGATTTAAAAAGCCAGCAACAATTAAAGCGTATCTTTTTCGCATCAGTTAGCTGCCTTAATTACGGCCGGCTGCATGCAGGCACTCAGAATCGCTCGCAGGCAGTTTGCGAAGCAGCATGCAACGAGTCGCAGACGAGGGCACGCATGCAGCCACTTAAATCGCTGGAATTAATTAGGCTTAAACTTCTGCATGCCGTTAATTATTGCCATGCCTTGGTCTTGCTGCTTTGCTCACGGGACTAATAAACCCGAACGGAGGGAGCACCTTGGTTGGTGTGAGGTTTGAATTAAGCCCTGCAAACCGGAAAGGAGGTACTAGTACGTGCGTGATCCGCTATTTATTCGTGTAGGATCGAGTAGGTCGTTTCTTGAATTGAGCCCTGCAAACCGGAAAGGAGGTAGTACGTGTGTGATCCGCTATTTATCCGTGTAGGATCGATAGTGTAGCTTGTCAGTTTCTTCAGAGGTAGGCATTTTTATCCGTGTAGGATCGATAGTGTAGCTTGTCAGTTTCTTCAGAGGTAGGCATTTTTATTCAAAAAACTGCCACTTCGCATCTTGCGTCGCAAATAAAACTGCCAGGAGCGCATTTGTAGGCTAGCTAGTGATCGATCAGTAACTTGTAAACACTGAGCGAACAGAAATAAGTAACTGTTAATGCATCTCAATGATTCACAGATCATATACAAATATGTAGCTCGAAAAGCAAAGATCAGCCACTTCGGATCTTGCGTCGCAAGACTCGCAACTAAAACTAACTAGTACGATTCCCATCCATAAGATCAACATGTTAATGCATCTCAATGATTCACAGATCCTATACAAATATGTAGCTCCAAAAGCAAAGATCTAGAAAAAACATCTGTTCTTCCTACTAACATGGATGCTTCTCTTGGCCAACATTCAGTACAGACTGAAAGACAAATTTGTTTGTGAAGTCTACAATTCCTCTTGCAAACATAAGTGGTTTCACCAATAGTTGGAACCATGAGAATGAACCACACATGATGGAGGAACATCCACTGCAATATGATTTGGTCTTCTCTCGATCACATCGCGAGACTATTTTCAGAATACAAACTTTAACTTAGGGAAAATGATGCCCATTGTATAATCAGACCAAAGCAATGAAGCATCTAGTGTTGGCCAGTAAATAGTACAGTACTACTTTTCTGTAGTCCATGAAGTGACTATCCAATCTTTGTGTCTATTTTCAAATGGCACTGCATGCAGTGACTATACTATTCTTTTGTGCAGTTCAACCAAAATTGCGGACACTTTGTTTGTTTGCCAAATAGCAACGGGCAGACATCTCTGTCTGCACAAATATCAAGCAGCTAGTAAACATATACCACACCATGTTCGCAGTGATGGAAGAGGTGAAATCGATACAACCGAAATTGAGCATCCAATCATTGTATCCTATCCTGCACCTCCAATGTAGGTCCACCCTGCCAATAAATTCACATGCAAACCACTAGTATTATTATCTAATGACAGTACAAAAAGAGTAGCAAGATAGAAGCAAACCATGTACCTTCCTAATGAACAGCTCATAGTGCCAGCAATTGGATATAAAGGGTTGGAAAATAACATGCTCCTAATGTTGAACCAGTTGGACTTTTTGTGCAGTTCCACTAAAATCGAGCATCCCTGTTTGCATAGATATTGAAAGTGTGATTACTATAAAAGTGGCACTAGTTGAAGCATAGACTCACAAATATAAGCATTCCAATTTCTTAATGGGAAAAGGTAGCAAGACTGTTTCTAACCACCTGTTTGAAGGAATAAATAAAGCAACATCGGCTGATGTGAGGAAGGCATACATAGTTTTTTCTGAAAAACTGAGCCATTCCTGACCTTTCCTCTTATTTTAAGCAAATTTTGTGCAGTTATACTAAAATAAAATGCCATCACCGCCTTGACAATTCAGTGACACTGTACAAAAGGAAATGACTTAACATTACATCATGATGTCAGGTATGTAGTCGACTGTCATTAGAGACAAACATACAGACCTCCTCCGATAACATAATGAACATTAATTTTAACAAAGGTGTGACTAGCTTTACTGAGATAATTTGAGTGAACTCTACACCCTCTGTTCCTTAATATAAGACGTTTTCGCGGTTCAATTTAAAGTACCCAAACGTCTAGTATTTATAAAAACAGGTAGTAGTTTTATTGAGCACATATCTGGGAAAGCTTGCCACACTTTATTTATGTCCATACGCTAATGCAACACCATTCGAATACTACAAATATACACTAATCTAGTGGCTAGTGCAACAGTAGAGTAGTTAGTTTATTACAGGCTGTGCAACAGCATTAGAATGCCTTAGCTGAAAAATCTTTAATACATCCACAATCAACAGCTAACCCCGAAATAATCCAGTGACATTAAATGGCATTGCTTAAATTTCTCGGTGGCATTAGACTAAGAGTGGCATTAGTTAAATGTGGCATCACTTTAGCAGTAGCATTGCTTGACTTGACTGCTGGCGTTATACTAACAGCAAAAAAAGTGGCAATAAGAGCATGGGAGGCCCATTCGGACAGTGGGCGCACCAGTACGATGTACCTCCACGGACGCAGAGTGGTGAGGAAGGTATGGTTGCCCAGAGCAACAAATATCCAGGCAGCATATGAGGATTACATCCCATTTTTGTTCTCTTTAGGCACCTTTTTCCTATGTGAGGACAACAAACCGATCGACCTGGTCATTCTCTATTGCGTTGTCATGCCTTTCTACCCTTCTTCAACCAAGATACACGAGACTCGTTCCTTCGCTACTGATTTTCCCCTTTTCAACCTAGATGCGGGTTCGATGCCTACTCTCTCGGACAGTACAGTCTCCCTTCCTTTCCTTATTCAACCCAGACATGGATTAGTCTGCATGAAGTAGGGTTTCCTGTAATAGTGCAAATTATGGTTTTCGTCTGCGTGGCGAGCAGAGCAGAGGATAGCAAATTGGGAAGATGGTGGAGTGGAAAAAGATCCACATGCAACGACGTGCCAGATGGGGCAATAGAACAAGGGTATGGTTTGAAAAGAGGTAGCATACCTGAGGGTCGGCGGGAAGTGGCTTCGCTCGTGGTCGTCGTCCTCCGCACACACTACGACAGCGAGCTTGGGGACGGAGGCCATCCAGCGCGGGCGCTAGGTCTGAGAGGACGGCCTTGTCGTCAGTGCGTGACCTCGCTCGCCGATGACAAGTGCGTCAATGCTGGACGTCCTTTTCTTCCCCGGCGGATCTGTGACCACCGGTGAGGAGGGAGAGAGGGGCCGTCTTTTTTAGATCTGGAGAGAGGGTGGTAATGTGAGAAGCAAGTGGGCAGCCCTTGGCAAGAAAGCGCTGAAGCTCCAGCCTATATATCTTTTTTATACTACTAGTACTGGAGGTGGAGTGGTGGTAGAGTAGTTTATATTTTCTCTGCGTACAGTACCAGTTAGTCGTGCTTCAAAACTGAACGGCACGCCATTAAAAAAATAAAGGTCGATAACTAATGTGGCACCTCGGGCCAACGTGGCGAGATCGCATTTTGCACGAGAAATTACACACCATGTTTCGTTGACATGTGGTCCCGATCCAACATATCAGTGAGACGACGGCGAGCAGTAGGAGTATTTCTGAACCGACGTCTAGGCCGGGGCACCCCTTCGTGAACCGTCGCAAACAGGCAACCGTCCACCGACTCTTCGCCTTTCCCTCTCGATTTGGAACTGCTGTCGCACGCTCTTCCTCTCCCTCCTCCATTTTCCTTCAGCCCTTCACCCTTTCTTCTGCCATTGTTCGACCGTCTTCTCCATGGAGGGAACAGGACGGAAATGACCCCGTTATTCTTGCCCCGATATGAAAGATGACGTGGTGGAGGAACTCATTAATCGGTGCGACGTCATCACCTCGGCTAGCATGGCAGGTTCGTTCAAGCCCATTCTTGACTCAACTAATAACATCATTACAAGGAACCCAAGAGTCAAGGAACGGTTTGATCTCCCCTATCTTCTTCACCGTGACCCTGATGACTGGTGCCGTCACGACGGAGGCCTCGCCCTGTGCAAGTTGATGCCGCTTGATAATGATACGTATGATGTTAAGATGCCATCGCTTGAGGGCAAGGCTTGGGCAGGCGCAAATGGAGATTGGGTTGTTTACATTGGGTCCAACTGTGAGTGGGAACTTGTGAATGTGTACACTCGTGACCAGGTTCCACTTCCAAAAATCTCAGCAGACTGCCTAGAGGTTGAGCACACTGGTATTGTACGCACGTTCAAATACAATCATGGTGACTGTCTTCTACGGAAGATAGCAATTTCTCGAGTTCCCAACCGCTCTTGGAATTACAACAACTATGAAGTTGTTGCTATCTTCGACAAGCTTGTTGTCGTCCTTGCTGGTTTGACTCAATGGATATTGCTCAAAAATTAGTTTCTGTACATGGATGAGTACTGTGATGCAATTGAATACGAGGGCCTTGTGTTTGCTGCCACCACTCGTGGCACTGTTTTTGCATGGAATCGTTATTTCGGTACGTTTGTCTTCCACCGTAATTATAATTGTTTCATCCACATGCATGCGGGTTAGCAAGTTTCCCTTCACTAATTAACCTTCTTCTTGTGTTTCCAAGGTCATGCGAACATTCCACCACCTATACTTGAAGATTTTTATAACCAAGGGGGAGATGACGATGGTGATGATCACGAGCATGAGGACGAGTAGCACCCATATACTATTTGGTGCCTGGCAACTAACTCCGATGGATCACCTCTTCTCGTGTGTATACAGCCCACTGATGATGTTACTGCTAAGGAAGCAGGTGTAGTCTCCCATGGTCGCACTCTCCGGACCTATTCCAACACCCGTTGCATGGTATTCGGGATGGATACTAGTGTGGTAGCGCCAACTCCTTCTCCCTGGTACAGAATTGATAGTCTTGGAGAAAACTTGCTCTTCCTTGGACAAAACTATCCAATGATGGTGAAAGGCGATCCAAATGCTGTTGACACAACATTACTACCATTTATGAGAAGCAACTGTGTCTATACCTTGGACATTTGGGTGGTTCCCTACCCTGGTACTGATATAGTAGGCCGCTTCAGTCTGGATGATCAGTCCTGCGTTGGTCTCCAGATCGACAATGGATGGCCCGTCCTAGAGAATCACTTGTGGTTCAAAGCAAGCGTTTCCAACGCCGAGGAATGGTTGAGTTGAAGTTCATTTCATTGCTTGTTATTTGTTGTGTGGTGAAAACTTTAGTATTTATAATGTATCCTCGTTGTCGATGTGGGTTGATGACCTGTTGTATGTAATAAAATGATATGCCTGTGATAAACTTACTAAATTTATGAATGGTTTTCGAGTTGCTTCTGTGAGTGAGTGGTGCGACGAGGCAAAAAAATATTTTCCGAGTACATAATTGTACGTGCATTGCAACAGGTTATCGGATGAGGCCAATCAACAACAGTAGTACACTATTTGTACTACCTTCACATGCTTCGCGCGTCGTGCGGGTGTTTTTACTCTAGCCATATTGTACTACGTAACCAGCACCTCGAATCCTCGATACTAGTAGTACTAGTAGTAAGTAGTAGGAGTAGTAGGGTGGCATGGGCCAGAACAAGCATTCACGTCCAGGAGTACGGCACACGCCACCAGCACGACTTCCATCTGACACCATATTTCTTGGAGTCCGTGCTAGAGCAATCTCTTCAACCTCATCGTTTCTCTAACTCAGCCATCGCGCGGCGGGCGAGGTGGGGGTTTGCCGATAGTCGGTTTCCTTAACTGGGGTCCCACTTGTAAGGCCAACTGCAACGCACGACCCCAAACGGACCTCCGTTTTGCACGAACTCCAATGATAATTTTGACTAGAAAAGCAAGACCAAAGACAACAAGAACCACAAGAATACATTTTACTACTCCTGTAAGTTGGATTAGTGCCTTCTCGATGCATTCATTGTTGATGTGCGGAAGCTCGATCTTGCGTGCTTATTTCTTCTTCGAGTGTAAAGAAGTAGACGTTGCTTCCTCACATCTAGTCTCATGTCTAGCCTCTATTCTAGTACTCCCTCCGGTCCATTTTTCTCTGTGTCTATGCAGCAACACGCATACCAAGTAGGAGTATCAACAAGTGCACTAATCTCATCTACAGCCTCTGTGCTAGCTAAAAGTGATAGAACATCTACTAAATTGCGCTCTATCAATATATGGATGTACTCTTCTTCCCAATACAAAAACTTGCATCCATTCTACTCCCTCCGTTGCACAATACATGCCTTCTATTTGTGAAAATATATATGTATCTAGACATGTTTTAGTATATAGGTACATCCATTTTTGGACTAATGGAAGTCAAGTATTTTGGAACGGAGGGAGGACATAATAAAATTTTTAAGTTAGCACAACTAGTCTAATCCGAGAGCACAACCGAAGATTTGGTCAGGTTCTTCCTCCTTTTGCTGACACGTGGGACATCCAGCATCCAGGTCGTGTCATGAAAGAAAATAGAGTGGTAGTTGAAGCCACGAGATGTGCATCTTGGGTTAAACTGTAAATTGTATCTTACTAATCTTGAGTAACTCCAAAAGCGGCCACCGAAGATCTTTCTTGGATTTGTTTTTCATCACCAGCACGTCAAGGTGAAAGATGTGCAGGTTCAGTGGGTCCGCTTGCGTTTTCACTGACATGTGGGACCGCATGTGAGCAAACAGACGATGGGCTCCGCGCGTCCGCTGGCTGGCTGAGAAGAGAGATAGAGGAGGGCTGAGCACGGACTGTAGGAATTTTGTTCTACGTACCTCGATATAGGCTCGATATAGTGGGGTGGCATGGGCCATAACTAGCATTCACGTCTAGCAGTATGGCACACGCCACCAACACAAGTCCCATCCGACACCAATTTTCTTGGAGTCCGTGCTACAACCATCTCTTCTCCCTCCTGTTTTCTCAGCCATCGCGCGGTGGGCGGGGTGGGGGTTTGCCGATAGTCGGTTTGCTCAACTGCGGTCCCACTTTTAATCGAAAATGCAACACCGCACGCATTCCCGCTTGAGCGGCGTGCCGGACCAACCATGTGGGGGTGCGACGCGAACACGGCAGTCTTTTCATTTTGAACTCGTAACTTGTAAAATTTGGTTCTCCTCCATGGCGCGATCGATAGATAGAAAATAACGGTTTTGCCTAGAGTAATGAGAAGTTTGGCTCTGGCGCCATTCATGCATGGAGTACGTACGAAAATTATGAAGTTGATGGGAAAGGTAAGATAATTACTGTAGTATGATATACTACTACATGGATTTGACGGAAAGATAAAAATGCATACGGATCCATAAACGACATCCTCATGCCCTAGTGCGCCGGGTCACCAACCGACGTGTGAGGAGCAGCGGCGTTGGCGGCGAGCTCAACGTGCTTCTGAACAGTGCCGTCTAAGGTTGCCCTGTGGTCCAAGAAGGCCAGCGTCCTATCGTCCTCCTCTTGCATGTAGTAGTCCTTGTGGACGATTTGCGCGTAGACGTGGGTGATTATGTCAATGGTGTCTTGCGGCGCCAGGCGCTGCGCGGCGAGCGCGACCTCGAGGTGGACATTCTCCGGCGCGACGGCGGGCAGTCACAGGGCCACAAGTGCGTCGAACAGGTTGTCACCATAGTGGCCGTTGAGGGTGGCGGGCATCGTAGAGCCTGGGCGCGTTGGCTGGAGGCTTACATCAAAGTCATCCACGAGCTTCTTGACGACGGTGAACTTGTCGAGGAAATCAACGTGGACCTCGTCGAACAAGGAGACGAAGCTGTCGTCCAAGCGGCCCCTCGCCCTGGCGGCCTCAAGCAATACTACCTGGAGACGTTCCTCGTTGCCGGGCCGCAGACCGGCGTCGTGGACCATCTGGCGCAGCCGACTGATGCTCGCGCTCATCGCCTCCATGGGTCAACCGATCTTGCGATTCGAGTGATCACTCTTGCCCTTGGTTAGTGTGCGTAGGTGCGTAGGATTTCGTACTACTCCTCGGCCCTCTACTGCACCTGCCTTTGGCTATATGATAGGTGGGCCAGCCACCCCCTGGGCCCATGTGTCAGTCACCCAAAGGCAGTTGCCGTAAGTCAATGAAGCTGTGTCCCCCTCCGTGCCGGTGCAGTATAGTCATCTCACCGGACCTCTAGTTGGGGCCAAACGAGAGAAGTTTGATGTTTACTGGTTTATTGGTCCCCTTTGCATTTTGCGCCAAGTTTTGACCTTTGATTTAACTAATAAAATGTTAATGCATGTAAACAAAAATGTTGTGTAAGTCACATTACGAAAACCAAATAATCCCAAAACACTTAGGCACAGTGCATTAACTCCCTCCTTGTTTCTTATTTCGTGACATATAATCTAATGAGAGATGTGGGTCGTGCATGCTTTCAATGACTTGAGACTACCAAACATGGCATGCAGTGTTTAGTTCATTGCATGTAATCCTATTAGTAGTTAGCAAAAAAACATTAAGTTCTCTCGCCGATAGGAATAAAACACAATGTATTTATTTACAGAGGGAGTAGTACATTTTTTGTGAGATGCTTTACTAGATATTGCTAGTCAAATACTAAAATCCAGATGGACGTGGTAGTACTCCTAAATCCAGACGGTGGTGCTACTAGTACTAGTAGTAGTACTACCTCCGTCCGGGTTTATTGGTGCTCATTGTATTTCGTGTCAAATTTTGACCATAGGTGAAACTAACAAAATGTTTACGCATGTTACCAAACATTATATTTTTGAAAACTATGTTCAAATACGAATCCAATGAGATAATTTTTTTGACATGCATTAACATTTTATTAGTTAAATCCTTAGTCAAAATTTGACACAAACTACAAAGGGGACCTGTAAACCAGGACGGAGGTAGTACTACCAATGTAGTAGTAGGAGTACTAGCACTGTACTACCCGTTGGTCAAATTATTACGTGCTGCTCCTCACAGTGAAGTGACAAGACCCTGCGCCGGAGATGACACCTGAGTATAGGCGCCGTGTTCGGCATACCATAGTCAGCCTCACCGTCTGCAGTCACAATCATCATGGCTGTAGAGCTAGCCTGCTTAAGACTAGCCCTGTTCGCAATAATTTCCTGTGCGTAGATGCCCGTGCATTGCACAGAACACCAAGATTGGGGGTGGACGGCTCCGGCAGCGGCCACCGCACCAGATTTTTCCATGACCTTCTAGAAATGGTGGGGAGGAGAAAAGGCTGATTGTGGGAGACAAGGAGTTGTTTGTAAATAGGGAACAAGTACGGGCATCTTTTTGCAAAAATGTTGAAGCTTGGTTTGTATGCGTCATAACTAGATCCGACGGCTATTGGTGAAAGATGGGAGGCACAATATCATCACCAACTCAGGACCTGTTTGATTCGCAGGATTTTGAAAACGCAGGAATAGGACACGGCAATATTACAAGTTTCAAACTGATATTAAAAATGTTAGGAGTAATACTGCACCTAGGAAGAGGGAATTACTAGGAAGTTTACGTAAGAACTTTCATTACTTTAGGTGGATGCAGCATTATCATACAAACTAAAATCCACTGCCCTGACAAGTTACTAATGGGCAAATAAGTTTTCGAGTCTCTGGCCACTTGATGTTTCAAAAAAAAAAAATTCAGCTTCTGCGGAGACATTTTCATTTAGGCTTAGACGCTTGCGGTGATCAGCACGCCATTCATTGTTGCGCCAGAGAACGCCAAACCTCATTACCTTGAGCACACTTGCCTCCAGAACAAAGAACCTAGCCAATTTAATCTCAGATGTGCTGCCTCGTTAGTCGATCAAATCAATTTCGGTAAATGGAGATCAATGCATTCGATGAGATTGTTATAATGCAGCACATTTTTCACTTTCGGGTCTTTTTTCATCTGCAAAAGAAGAGAACATATTAGAGCAGCTGACTGCATAAGATTGCCGTGTCATCAAGAGGTACCAATATCATTCGCTCATACGATAGGGTTGGCTTGGCTGGCTAGTGGTATTTTTTCACTCACTCTCTCTCTCTCTCTCTCTCTCTCTCTCTCTCTCTCTCTCTCTCTCTCTCTCTCTCTCTCTCTCTTTCTGTTTCCTCTCATTTAACTAGGAGCACGTGAAGAGCTTGGGCATTTGTTGCCTTCCACTATGTGGCCGATGCCATATTTCACAAAAGTATGCCACATAATATGCATCGATGTCAAATCAAAAGATTTTGGCACCGCTCTCGCGATGTGAGAGAGTTGGCACCGCTGTGCACACAGACCCACATGTATAAACAAATCAATCAAACCAACTACACCAGCCTCTCACTCTCC
>LR880970.1:727065886-727076636 GCA_904067115.1 Aegilops sharonensis
TGAAGAGCTTGGGCATTTGTTGCCTTCCACTATGTGGCCGATGCCATATTTCGCAAAAGTATGCCACATAATACGCATCGATGTCAAATCAAAAGATTTTGGCACCGCTCTCGCGATGTGAGAGAGTTTGGCACCGCTGTGCACATAGACCCACATGTATAAACAAATCAATCAAACCAACTACATCAGCCTCTCACTCTCCCAAACAAGTGTTTTTTTATTGCCTCAGTCCTCTCTCTCTCCCACACAGTGTTTTTTCATTGCGTAAGTTAATTTGGCACCGGAGCAAAGTAGGTGATCCAGATTGGGGCACCAGGTGAGCAATGGAGGGGCATCGATGCCAAATGCATCACAAGTGAATTTGGCACATGTTTTGGCCTACATAGCCCACTTTTGTACTCCCTCCGTCCCAAAATTCTTGTCTTAAATTTGTCTAAATACGGATGTATCTAGTTACATTTTAGTGTTAGATACATCCGTATCTAAACAAATGTAAGACAAGAATTTTGGGACGGAGGGAATACTACCTCGTATTTAGTATAAAATTTTGACCATAGATTTACCTAAGAAAATGCCAATGCATGTCACTAAAAATTACATCATTTGAAATTATGTTCAAATACGAATCCAACGATATAGTTATTAGTAACATGCATTAATATTTTGTCAGTTAAATCTATGGTCAAATTTTGATACTACAAAATTGGAAGAATAAACCAGGACGGAGGTAGTACTTGCTCTTAGGGTAACCAAGAGTAGTCTAAGTTACTTTCCACTATGACTAGCCTAGGCTACTATAGTAGTACAACATAAAAACAATGCAGGTGATCACGTGAGAAAAAAAATACTAAAAACACATTTCTTTCGGTGCAGTGCGTAGATGCAGTTTTGAACACTACACTTGTCATCGTAATTTGGGAAAATTACGAAAAAATTGAGCTACGTTGTGATTACCGTTTACTTATAGGAAAGAAGTTTCACCTCGATGAGTAGCTTCTCCGTGCACGGAAAGCATGTAAGGAATCCAACAACTTGATCCAGATTGGGGCCGATAGATTTTAGTGCTAAGATCTTCACTGTGCGCATGGACTGGGTCAAGCTTGTGGGAATCATTTTCTGGAAGACGGTCGTAAATACATCAAGAAGAAATTTAAAAATGTGAATTTCAAGAAAACGGAGAAGAAGATGAGTGATGTACCTGAACGATTACAGATCCAATAAAGAGTTTGGAGAATTTGGCAGACGAGTACACCAACGCTATCAATTTCGGTGCGTCAATGACCCTGATTTTTGTTGGACCTTCTAGATCCGATACAAGCAATCTCTCAAGGAAAGGCGCATTCTCGATGACCATAAAATGGAACAGCTAGATTGATCCCTTCCCAATTGATGTCTTGTTGCGGAGCCAGCAAGACACATAAATCCATCGGAGATTCATCGAGGCGATGTGGAGGCTAATGAACCCGTGGATCTGCTCAAGACGAAGGTACTCGAGCGCAGTACAGCTGCGGAGCAGGTGCTCCATAGGCTTCTTGGAGATGACAACGTCGAAGAGGTCGAGCTGCTTGAGTTGAGGGAGAAGAAGGGCGGGGGCGGCATTAATCTGGGGAAGATAGCAGGAGCTGAAGCTGGCGTGGCGCAACGTTGGCGTGAGGCGGAGCGCGGACGGCGGCAGAGAGCGACATCGTCCAGCTTCAAAGCTGAGCTCCTCGAGCTGATCTCGGGCGGGGGATAAGAACCACTCGTCGAACTTGGGTTGGACCTTGCAGTTGGTACTGAACATGCGGATGTCAAGGCGTCTGGCTGGCACTACAAAAAAAGACACATCCGTGACATTTTGGGCCGAACGAATTTTTTTCTGTCATACATATGACACTTCTATGACGATAATTGTGACAGAACCCGGTATCATCATAGATGTGGTGGGCTCCTACTTCTATGACAAAAAAATCATGACAGAAAATGGGCTTTTCGTCCTGGGCGGGCCGGATACGCAGCTGCATGACATTCTTTGGGCCGTACGTGACGGAAAAATCGTGGTAGAAGCGAGGGGTAGGAAATTTCGGGTAGTTGCCGGTTACGGTGGGAGGTCGGGGGCCGAGCGATGCGCGTTTCTCTCGTACATGTACGCGCGTGTGTGCGAGGCGTTGGCTCTAACTGAACCCAAGCGAGGCGTTGGGCTCTAACTAAACCCGAGCGATTGCACTGCAGGCTACGCGTTACTGAACCCGAGCGATCGATCGATGGCTGTTAACTGAACCCGATGGAGCGATTCCTTCGCTACTGCTGCTAACTGAAGCCGATCGATTGGATGAACGGTGAGCGTTGTGGGGAGGGGTTGGATGAACAGTGAGTGGTGGCGTTGCCTCTGGATGAACAGGACCCCGTGGTGTGAAGGGCTGGATGAACAGTAGATGGTGGAGGGATGGCCGTGGAGGGGTGGTTGAAGAGGACCCCGTGGTGTGGAGGGCTGGATGAACAGTAGACGGTGGAGGGCTGGATGAACAGTAGACGGTGGAGGGGTTGTTGAACAGTAGCCGGTGGAGTAGCACGCGGTGGAGGCTGGATGAACAGGAGCCCGTGGAGGCTGGAGGAGGTCGACGGTGGAGATGAACAGGACCCCTGTTTCGACCGTAGGAGGTCCGTTTCCTCCGTTTTGCGGTACGCCACACCCCTCCTGATCAACAGGACCCCCGTTTCGACCGTAGGAGGTCCGTTTCCTCCGTTTTGCGGTACGCCACACCCCTCCCGATCAACAGGGTCCCCGTTTCGACCGTAGGAAGTCCGTTTCCTCCGTTTTGCGGTACGCCACACCCCTCCCGATCAACAGGACCCCATTCCGAACGTGGCCGGTCGAACACAAGGCTGTTTCCTCCGTTCTACGGTACGCCAGGTGTCGGTGTCAAAACCGGCAGATCTCGGGTAGGGGGTCCCGAACTGTGCATCTAGGCGGATGGTAACAGGAGACAAGGGACACGATGTTTTTACCCAGGTTCGGGCCCTCTCGATGGAGGTAAAACCCTACTCCTGCTTGATTAATATTGATGATATGGGTAGTACAAGAGTAGATCTACCACGAGATCGTAGAGGCTAAACCCTAGAAGCTAGCCTATGGTATGATTGTTGTATATATCTCTATCGACTAGCCTGGCCTCGGTTTATATAATGCACCAGAGGCCTAGGATAACAAGATTCCTAGCCGAATAAGCCGGTGGTGGAGGAGGTCCTTGTCTTGATCGCCAAGTCTTGTGGAATCTTCCTTGTATGCGGCAGCTGTCCGGACTGGCCCATGAGTATTCGGCCATGGGGGTCCTCGGCCCAATCTAACAGATCGGGAGATGACGTGGTGAGTACCCCCTAGTCCTGGACACCGTCAGTAACCCCCTGAACCGGTCTTCAAGTTTAGGGACGCTCCTCGATTCTTCCGAACTGTTCTTCATCTTCAGTCGTCAGTCTTGAAAACTGGTTCAACAAATCTTCACATCTTCGATCTTGAGGATCGCCGAAATGCATTTGACGAGTTTACACGTCGGGTATCCGAGGAGCCCCTTTAAGTTTCCGGCCTTTATCAATGCCTTGTTATTTTTATGCCACACCTCGGGTTTGAAGTTGTTCCCAGGCGGCAGCGTCCTCTTGCGTTCCGAGCTCCAACGCCGGACTGCATTCGAGGTATCTTTTGCAGCCGAGCACCAACGCCGGACCGTTTCCCAGCTCTAACGCCGGAATGTATCCGAGCTCCAACGCCGGACTATGTATCCGAGCTGCAACGCCGGACTGTATCCGAGCTCCAACGCCAGACTATGTATCCGAGCTCCAACGCCGGACTGTATCCGAGGTGTCGTAAATCACCTTGGTTCAAAGAAGTTTGAAGGAGTTTAGCCGAGCTTAATGCCGGAAATGCCCTCTATGGAGCCAGCCACTAGCGCCCGAGCTTTATGCCGGACTGCTTCCGAGGTGGTGCACCACCCCGAATGTGGGCCGATTTTTGTCAATATTTTTGATTGGTGCAATTTATTCTCTGCCGAGATACATAGCCAGTAGCCCTCAAGGCGGGTATCGGTCTAAAACCCGAGATGCACATGAAGGATGACATAAGACCGCTGATCCCCGTAGCCGCTGAGACTCAGGTTGATTTGCAAAATCGGTCTGAGGATCAAGTCCTAGCTCGGCATAATACTTCAGGACACAAAAAGCGGCGGTCTCAGTCCTCAAGACTCAGGTTGGGTGCAGTCGACCAACCTGAGGATCAAAATCTCCTCGGAGACTGTATTAGACTTAAAATTTTCTGCATTGGACAGGCAATGCAGTAGCCCCCGAGACACTGGTCGGGTGGCAACACTAGATCAGGGGATCGATGTGCCCCTTTAATATTTGTAAATAATAAGCCCGAAGCCCAGTAGCCCCCGAGCCTTAATGCGGGCACGGGTGGCCGAATTAAGGATTGATATCCATAGTAAAATCACAAATTATGTGTAATGACTCTATGTATCCAAGTACTTTACGTCATTAATGCTCAGATCCGCATTGTACAAAACTTTGTTGACCGACCATCGGCTTCCACCTCCTCGGCCAATAGCCGAGGAGTGTTTGTCCTACTTTATAAAGCCTTTATGAGGGCAAAGATTTACAACAAACAAGGCAATCTGGCCATACGGTTTTATAAACAAAGGTACGCAGAGAGATATGTTATATTACTGTTTAACAGAAGAAATGTCTTCCAAAGAAAATAGTCCCGCTATCGGTTCCTTTCTTTGGGTTGTCATGCTAAGCATGATCATGAAACCTCAGCTCCAATGTAAGAGCAAAATATTGAGGATTTAGTTTGGGAGGCTAGTTAATAGCCCCCGGTAGTGTTCGGCGACAGTCGAGGTCAAGCCGTAAACACTTTGGCCATTGTTATGAATGGCCCGTCGTTTAACACCGTCATCGGATCGCTGACCAGTTTACGCTTATTGTGACAGTCAGTTTTCGGCTTTCTCCACTGAGGTGCTTAACCATGTGAGCTGGAAGCACAATCGCAGTGGTTCTCCCTTTGCACACCTAGCCGAACAAAGCGGAACGTTGGAGGCAAGCGCAGGAGCCGGGCAACCCAACTATTGACCGAAGACACAATTCAAAACCGATGCATATATAGCAATATCCGAGGATGTTTTTGCCGAATCTCTAAAGGTGTCCGGTGTTGCACTGCCGAATCTCTAAAAGTGCCATAAGCTTGGAAAACCAAAAAATGTCAGTAAAAACTTGACGTCCGAACGAGATCAAGTGTTCGGTGCCAATCCGAAAATTGGCCTTAGCAAAAGAACTGCTTCTGTCGTGCTTTAACATGATACATCCTATCTCAAGACTTCAAGCGGGTCAGCCTACGGCTTCAACCTCCTATCCCGAGGGCGGAGTACTTCTCATTAGGCCAGTTTAGCAAACTAAACTCTAGCGGCTTTGAGAGAGAAATTAGGCTCCCCGGCTAGTGACCACACGCTCGTGTCGAAAAATGGAGTGATAGATAATAATAATAATAAAACTTTGCAACGACTAAGAAGAAGAACCCTTATCATAAAACGGCTCATACAAATTTAAGAGCCCCCAAGTGACTTGGGTAAAATAATGATTGCATGTACCGAAGTACTTATATCATATCTATGTTCAACCGAACTTTGAACGCGTCTTAACCGACCGTCGGCTTCTCCCTCTTCGGTCAAGGACCGAAAAGTGTTATGTACTCCATCTGTCGAGAATATCGACGGTGTTTCCAATAACCAGACAATCAGGCCATAAGGCTGTAACAGACAAAGCGCGCTCAGGGAACTTATGCTATATTACTGCGAAGTGTAAGAAGCATGTTCAAATAAAATAGTACCCCCACCGATACCTTTCTTCGGTGCTCATTGTTATTATGAGACTTGTGCAATAGATTTTTTGTACTCATGAGTTCCGTTGTGTGCCGACTATCATTAAGAACTATAAGAGCGCTAGCTTTCGGCTTGACCTAGTCTGAGGTCCGGCTCGGATGACCCTATCATGACAATCGCAAAGGTGCTCCCTTTACTCCCTAGCCGAACAATCGGGAACATAGGGGTAAACACAGGAGCGAGGCAACCCAGCTTGCAAATCGCTTAAGTCCATATGGTGCATATTGTGGCGTAATACACGAACAAGGAACGAAGCCGTACAAGTATAATCATATGCAAGAGGAAAAGCTTCATGAAGGAAGCCCCCAAATGAATTGGGTATTTGAATTTATGCGTCACAAACAAACTTTGGACAAGAAAATTGTTTACAAGCAACATTTTCCCAAAAAAAGTATAATGCTTGGTCGAACCGAACACAAGTTAGAAATTAAAGTTTTGAGCATGAAAGCGACTTAGCTGGTTAATGTGTTCGATATTGATGACGTGGTCCGAGCTTGATACGGGACACGATCCCATCCCCCAAGCCGGTCCCGAGGTGGCGGAGCGGAGAGCTCGACACGCCGAAGTGGTGACTAGCACGGTCAATGCAGACCGACAGAGTGACGCCGGAGTCCCCGGATCATTTTCCTGTGCACAAAAAATGGTGCAAACCGGAGATAATAGTAATAATGATAATAAAAAAATTGTTGCATAATAAATAATTTATGCAAAGTGAGTAATAAAAGAAATATGGCCTGCTGCCGAAGTCAATGTCGATGCAGGGCGTCGGCGTGATGCGGTAAAGGCGTGGCAAAGCCTGAATTCACAGGTCGGTTCGAGCTCCGGATGCGGCGTTCACCGGACTATGTACGGAAACTGACCGAACCACCATGCGACTGTCGTTAACGCGGCCACCATTTGATAGACCTGTGTACATATGATGGACAAACCAGAGCAATAATTCCTTGGGAAAAATGAACCCAAACAAGCAAAAAATACTGGGATTAATAGCACCTGGTTTATTTGTTGTAGCAATCCGAAGGAAGGTGATTCCCAAAATTAGGAATCGATCCGCGCACCCATTGCCTGATGGGCGATAAAACGACGGCATGGCAAAGCTGGCAAAGGTTGGCTCGCCGAGGCAAAGCCCTCGGTCCAGCTAACGTGACGGAGCTGGTCGGCTAGTGACGCCGAAATGTCCGGAGTATGTTGATGAAGAGATGGCGAAGCCCCCGGTCCAGCCGAGATGTCGAAGTAGGTCGGCGTGATGGACACCAGCTTGAAGAAGCAATAGTGCGGCCCTGCCGATGCAGGTCATGACGTGGTCGATGCAGGCTTGATGAAGCGACCGTGCGGCGATGCCGGTATGCCCGCTCCGTGTAATCCGTGGGGCGGCGATGTTAGTGATGATTTATCCTTCATGATGCCGTACTCTTGTTCGGCTTGCCGAGATGATGATCCGAAGAAGTTGAGCTTGGCTCAACAAAGTGACGACGTGTCTAGCGCAGTTCGGCAGCCGTGGAGCAATATTGCCGGACTGGTTTGACACCAGCATGATGTTACAGATCATGTTCAAAAGATTTTAAAGTTAGTGGGATCTGTTCGGGAACAAAACACAATACCCCATACAAAACTTCCTTAAAAAAGGATGCCCGAAATCCCGTTTGTAAAAAGGACGAACTCGGGTCGGATTTGTTTTCGCGCAGAAAACAGATCCGAAAAGTGATGCACTAATCGGAAGGTTACCGGAGTTTGGACGGTCGGATCGAGCTGAAATTTTGAGGGGTGATAGATATAGGAATTCCGCAGTCGATCAACGGTTGGATCTTCCAAAGGAGGTCCGAGCTAGAAGCTGGACACCACGCCCTAAACTCGTCCAGATTCTCGTCCAGATTTGACAGGGCTCCGGTATATCGTAGATTGTCGGAGATTCCTCCATCGAAACTCGACGAAATTTAGCGTGGCTGTTTTAGACGTAATTCCGCACTATTACACCGAAGCAATCGTCAAACCGACGCTCGAGGAGGCGGTGACGGAGGATACAAGTTCGCTGTCCAGAAAAACAACAGGGTCGCCCGAGGGCAATGTTGACGTTGAGCCCCCGGGCTCCCTGGATGATTCCTCCATGATCTTGATAGAGATCGGAGCCGATGTTGATGAAGGCCCTCATCCGAACATGACGATCGGAGGTAGGGCACAGTCCTTGGTCGAACCAAGGTGACCAGTCGAGCTGGTGACGAAGATGCCGAAGTCGCAGTAGATCTGCAGGCGAGCCATCGACCTTTTGCCGAACACACAGCGGAGCTCTCAATGAAAGCAGCAATGTCGGTGTCAAAACCGGCGGATCTCGGGTAGGGGGTCCCGAACTGTGCGTCTAGGCGGATGGTAACAGGAGACAAGGGACACGATGTTTTTACCCAGGTTTGGGCCCTCTCGATGGAGGTAAAACCCTACTCATGCTTGATTAATATTGATGATATGGGTAGTACAAGAGTAGATCTACCACGAGATCGTAGAGGCTAAACCCTAGAATCTAGCCTATGGTATGATTGTTGTATATATTTCTATCGACTAGCCTGGCCTCGGTTTATATAATGCACCAGAGGCCTAGGATAACAAGAGTCCTAGCCGAATACACCGGTGGGGGAGGAGTCCTTGTCTTGATCGCCAAGTCTTGTGGAATCTTCCTTGTATGCGGCAGCTGTCCGGACTGGCCCATGAGTATTTGGCCTTGGGGGTCCTCAGCCCAATATAACAGATCGGGAGATGACGTGGTGAGTACCCCCTAGTCCAGGACACCGTCACCAGGCCTCGTTTCCATCGCCTGTTCCGTCCAAGCCGGTTGGCTCCCACGCGTTTCGTTGCCTCCCGATGAACACGATGCATTCCGTTGCCTCCCCATGAACACGACACATTCTGTTGCCTCCCCATGAACACGACGCATTCCGTTGCCTCCGCATGAACATGACGTATTCCGTTGCCTCCCCATGAACACGAGCCCTCGCCGTACGTATACGCGTCTAGGCGTTCGAGACCCCGCCCGTATGTACACATACGTGACCGTATTTTCTTTCTTGCACCCTGGCCGTTGTACGTACGTGTACATGCTACGTGCGCATCTCTACTACGACACGTGCGCGCCTCTACTACGACACGTGCGCGCCTCTACATCGACCAGTATGTACGTACACGTTCGCGACCAGGATGACAACGCTACGTACACTTCAACCAGGTGGGTTCCGACTGTGAGGCACTTCCTTGCCAGCGAAGATGTAGCTGGTGGGTCCCAGGAGTCAGGGGGGCGAATCGTTTTTTTTTGCACGGACGCACTTCCTTGTGTGCGAAAGTGTAGCTGCTGGGTCCCAGCAGTCAGGGGGGCGAATTCTTTTTTTGCCTGGACGCACTTCCTTGCGTGCGAAGGTGTAGCTACTGGGTCTCAGCAGTCAGGGGGGCGAATCGTTTTTTTACCCGGACGCACTTCCTTGCGTGCGAAGGTGTAGCTGGTGGGTCCCAGCAGTCGGGGGGCGAATCGTTTTTCTTTTCGGACGCACTTCCTTGCGTGCGAAGATGTAGCTAGTGGATCCCAGCAGTCAGGGGGCGAATCGTTTTTTTCCCAGACGCACTTCCTTGCATGCGAAGATGTAGCTCGTGGGTCCCAGCAGTCAGGGGCGAATCATTTTTTTCACGAAATACGGTTGCCCGTCCGGTGGGTCCCCGCTGTCAGGTGGAGGAATAATTATTTTACGCGTAATAAGGAGGCACTTCCTTGTGGCTGCCGTGGACCCAGCTGTCAGCCTCTCCACGTACAGTCCACGTCCGATGGAAGTCGTTCCTTGACCACGTTGACCACGCCGCGCCGAGAGCACCACGGCGGTGGATGACGGCGAGGCCTAGGAAGGGGACGACATGGAGCCGAGGAAGACGCGGCAGTGGATGCACACGCGGAGAGGAGTACGAGGGTTCACTGGTTCGGCGGTGCTGCCGTCGCTGCAGAATAACAGAGGGTGTGGGTGAGTGGAGGGATGGCCTGGCCAGCGGTGGGAGTAGTAGGGGGCGGTGAGGCCTCCACGGCAGCACAACCGGCCACGGGAGGCAGGAGCAGGCGGCACGACCAGCGCTGCTTTGGGCGGCTGGAGCAAGAAGACCAGAGGTTGAAGAAGCACGACGGCCGTTGGATGGACATCGTATGGTCACTGCAGCTAGAATCGTTTATATTGACTAAGTTGACAAAGCCCTTGGAAAGTCAACTTAGTAGGCCCACAGGTCAGCTTCCAAAATGGTGCTCCCCAGATGTCAGGGGGAGGAATCATTTTTTGGGCGGGTGAAGCTAGAATATCCGAGATTGAAGAAGAAGCACGGCATCCGTTGGATGGACATCCAACGGCCACTGCTGCTAGAACCGTGTGTTGACTATAAGTTGACAAAGCCTTGCATACGCGTCAACTCTGATTTTTTAGGGGACACGTCAACTTAGTAAGGCCAGAAGTGTGTGGCAGAGAACTTATAGCCCATTTGAGATTTGTAAGAATGTGTAGCCCATTTTTGAATTGTAATGGAATTTACTACAGCCCATTTACAGTTTGTTAAAAGTACAACCCATTTTCTAGCTAGGACAACGATTAATAATTTCAACCAACCGCTGAAAAGAGAATTCAATAAAATTTCCCACATTTTGATGGGATCCGAAATATTTTTATCCCGAAATTTCTATTCAGATTAAATATAAATTTGTATTACGTAAAAATCCAACGAAACATTGCGCGCGCAACAATGAAAATTTAAGATTTTCAAAATCCATAAATAATATTTTATAAACTAATTTCGTGTTTGGTGCATTTTTTTTATAGTTACTGCCCAGTTTTTAT
>LR880970.1:727087249-727104869 GCA_904067115.1 Aegilops sharonensis
ACACGATCTCATGGTCTAAGGAAGAGATACTTGACATTGGAAAAGCTCTAGCAAAACGAACTACACGATCTTGTGCTATGCTCAGGATTGGGTCTTGTCCATCACATCATTCTCCTAATGACGTGATCCCATTATCATTGACATCCAATGTCCATAGTCAGGAAACCATGACTATCTATTGATCAACGAGCTAGTCAACTAGAGGCTCACTAGGGACATATTGTGGTCTATGTATTCACACATGTATTACGATTTCCGGATAATACAATTATAGCATGAATAAAAGACAATTATCATGAACAAGGAAATATAATAATAATCCTTTTATTATTGCCTCTAGGGCATATTTCCAATAGTCTCCCCCTTGCACTAGAGTCAATAATCTAGTTACATTGTGATGAATCGAACACCCATAGAGTTCTGGTGTTGATCATGTTTTGCCCGCGGAAGAGGTTTAGTCAACGGATCTGCGACATTCAGATCCGTATGCACTTTGCAAATTTCTATGTCTCCATCTTGAATATTTTCACGGATGGAGTTGAAGCGACGCTTGATGTGCCTGGTCTTCTTGTGAAACCTGGGCTCCTTGTCAAGTGCAATAGCTCCAGTGTTGTCACAGAAGAGTTTGATCGGCCCCGACGCATTGGGTATGACTCCTAGGTCGGTGATGAACTCCTTCACCCAAATTGCTTCATGCGCTGCCTCCGAGGCTGCCATGTACCCCGCTTCACATATAGATCCCGCCACGACGCTCTGTTTGCAGCTGCACCAGCTTACTGCTCCACCATTCAACATATACACGTATCCGGTTTGCGACTTAGAGTCATCCAGATCTGTGTCGAAGCTAGCGTCGACGTAACCCTTTACGACGAGCTCTTCGTCACCTCCATAAACGAGAAACATGTCCTTTGTCCTTTTCAGGTACTTCAGGATATTCTTGATCGCTGTCCAGTGTTCCTTGCCGGGATTACTTTGTTACCTTCCTACCAAACTTACGGCAAGGTTTACATCAGGTCTGGTACACAGCATGGCATACAGAATAGAACCTATGGCCGAGGCATAGGGGATGACGCTCATCTCTTCTTTATCTTTTGCCGTGGTCGGGCATTGAGCCGAGCTCAATCTCACACCTTGCAGTACAGGCAAGAACCCTTTCTTGGACTGATCCATTTTGAACTTCTTCAAAATCTTATCAAGGTATGTGCTTTGTGAAAGACCTATGAGGCGTCTCGATCTATCTCTATAGATCTTGATGCCTAATATATAAGCAGCTTCTCCAAGGTCCTTCATTGAAAAACTTTTATTCAAGTAGGCCTTAATGTTGTCCAAGAGTTCTATATCATTTCCCATCAAAAGTATGTCATCTACATATAATATGAGAAATGCTACAGAGCTCCCACTCACTTTCTTGTAAANGAGTTCTATATCATTTCCCATCAAAAGTATGTCATCTACATATAATATGAGAAATGCTACAGAGCTCCCACTCACTTTCTTGTAAACGCAGGCTTCTCCATAAGTCTGCATAAACCCAAACGCTTTGATCATCTCATCAAAGCGAATGTTCCAACTCCGAGATGCTTGCACCGGCCCATAAATGGATCGCTGGAGCTTGCATACTTTGTTAGCATTCTTAGGATCGACAAAACCTTCCGACTTTATCATATACAGATCTTCCTTAAGATAACCGTTAAGGAATGCTGTTTTGACGTCCATCTGCCATATCTCATAATCATAGTATGCGGCAATTGCTAACATGATTCAGACGGACTTAAGCTTCGCTACGGGAGAGAAAGTCTCATCGTAGTCAATCCCTTGAACTTGTCGATAACCCTTAGCGACAAGTCGAGCTTTATAGATGGTGACATTACCATCCGCGTCCGTCTTCTTCTTAAAGATCCATTTGTTTTCTATCGCTCGCCGATCATCGGGCAAGTCTGTCAAAGTCCATACTTTGTTTTCATACATGGATCCTATCTCGGATTGCATGGCTTCAAGCCATTTGTTGGAATCCGGGCCCGCCATTACTTCTTCATAGTTCGAAGGTTCACCGTTGTCTAACAACATGATTTCCAGGACAGGGTTGCCATACCACTCTGGTGTGGAACGTGTCCTTGTGGACCTACGAAGTTCAGTAGCAACTTGATCCGAAGTACCTTGATCATCATCATTAATTTCCTCTCCAGTAGGTGTAGGAACCACAGGAACATTTTCCTGGGCTGCACCACTTTCCGGTTCAAGAGNGGCTTCAAGCCATTTGTTGGAATCCGGGCCCGCCATTACTTCTTCATAGTTCGAAGGTTCACCGTTGTCTAACAACATGATTTCCAGGACAGGGTTGCCATACCACTCTGGTGTGGAACGTGTCCTTGTGGACCTACGAAGTTCAGTAGCAACTTGATCCGAAGTACCTTGATCATCATCATTAATTTCCTCTCCAGTAGGTGTAGGAACCACAGGAACATTTTCCTGGGCTGCACCACTTTCCGGTTCAAGAGGTAGTACTTCATCGAGTTCTACTTTCCTCCCACTCACTCCTTTCGAGAGAAACTCTTTTTCCAGAAAGGATCCGTTCTTGGCAACAAAGATCTTGCCTTCGGATCTAAGGTAGAAGGTATACCCAATGGTTTCCTTAGGGTATCCTATGAAGACGCATTTTTCCGACTTGGGTTCGAGCTTTTCAGGTTGAAGTTTCTTGACATAAGCATCGCATCCCCAAACTTTTAGAAATGACAGCTTAGGTTTCTTCCCAAACCATAATTCATACGGTGTTGTCTCAACGGATTTAGACGATGCCCTATTTAAAGTGAATGTAGCTGTCTCTAGAGCGTATCCCCAAAATGATAGCGTTAAATCGGTAAGACACATCATAGATCGCACCATGTCCAATAGAGTGCGATTTTGACGTTCGGACACACCGTTACGCTGAGGTGTTCCAGGCGGCGTGAGTTGTGAAACGATTCCACATTTCCTTAAGTGTGTACCAAATTTGTGACTTAAATATTCTCCTCCATGATCCGATCATAAGAATTTTATCTTTCGGTCACGTTGATTCTCTACCTCCTTCTGAAATTCCTTGAACTTTTAAAGGTCTCAGACTTGTGTTTCATCAAGTAGACATACCCATATCTACTCAAGTCATCAGTGAGAGTGAGAACATAACGATATCCTCCGCGAGCCTGAACGCTCTCGCGCCCAATATGCGACCCTATCCAAAAGGAACTCGAAGGTCCCACCAAGGATAGACCCGCATATTGAAACGCTTTTGCAAGGTGGATATCATTACATCAACATTACATAATAGATGGGGATACATACAAGAGGCATACAATGCCACACGAATACAACATCATCTTACATAAGATCAACATCCGACTACGGATGAAACACAAACAGAAGCCCAAACGACATCCACCCTGCTAGCCCAGGCTGCCGACCTGGAACCTATCCCCTGATCAAAGAAGCAGCAGGAGAAGAACACTAAAACAAGCAAACATCGCTCTTGCGTCATGATCATCGCAAAACCTGCACCTGCAACTGTTGTTGTAGTAAACTGTGAGCCACGAGGACTCAGCAATCCCATTACCATGGGTATCAAGACTAGCAAAGCTTAAAGGGAAAGGAAGGGGTAAGGTGGTGAGGTTGCAGCAGCGGCTAAGCAAGTATGGTTGCTAACATACGCAAATAAGAGCGAGAAGAGAGCAAAGGAACGGTCGTCAACTAGTAATGATCAAGAAGTGATCCTGAACTCCTACTTACGTCAATCATAACCCAGAAACCCTGTTCTCCTCTCGATCAACCCCGAAAAGAGACACTCACGGTTACGCACACGGTTGGTGTATTTTAGAAGAGTTTGCTTCAAGTTTACTACAACCGGATATTAACAAATTCCCATCTGCCACATAACCGTGGGCACGGCTCTCGAAAGTTTATACCCTGCAGGGGTGTCCCAACTTAGCCCATGATAAGCTCTCGCGATCAACGAAGGATATTCCTTCTCCCCAGGAAGACCCGATCAGTCTCGGAATCCCGGCTACAAGACATTTCGACAGTAATAAAACAAGACCAGCAAAGCCGCCCGATGTGCCGACAAATCCCGATAGGAGCTGCACATATCTCGTTCTCTGGGCACACCGGATAGGTCAGCCTACGAGTAAAACCAGCCCTCGAGTTGCCCCGTGGTGGCCCCGCAGTCTGCCCGTTTCGGACCAACACTCGAAGGAGCACTGGCCCGGGGGGGGGGCGGGGGGCGGGGGGGGGAGGGGCTAAAATAAAGATGACCCTTGGGCTCCGGAAACCCAAGGGAAAAAGGGGGGGGGGGGGGGCCAAAAAAAAAACACCCCCCGCGCCCCCCGCCGCCCCCGCCCCGCCCGCCCCCCCCCCCGCCGCGCGCCCGGCGCCGGGCGCGCGGCGGGGGGGGGGGCGGGCGGGGCGGGGGCGGCGGGGGGCGCGGGGGGCGGGGTGGGCGCGGGCGGCTAACTTCAGGATGCCCCTTGGGCTCCGGAAACCCAAGGGAAAAAGGGGGGGGGGGGGGGCCAAAAAAAAAACACCCCCCGCGCCCCCCGCCGCCCCCGCCCCGCCCGCCCCCCCCCCCGCCCCCCGCCCCCCCCCCCCCCAAAATAAAGATGACCCTTGGGCTCCGGAAACCCAAGGGAAAAAGGGGTAGGTGAGGCAAATGGTAAATCCAAGGTTGGGCCTTGCTGGAGGAGTCTTATTCAAAGCGAACTGTCAAGGGGGTCCCATAAATCACCCAACCGCGTTAGGGACGCCAAATCCGGGAACATAATACCGATATGACGGAAACTAGGGCGGCAAGAGTGGAACAAAACACCAGGCATAAGGCCGAGCCTTCCACCCTTTACCAAGTATATAGATGCATTAATAATATAAGAGATACTGTGATATCCCAACAAAATCCTGTCCACCATGGAGCAATCTTCATCTTCACCTGCAACTAGCAACGCTATAAGAGGGGCTGAGCAAAAGCGGTAACATAGCCAAACAACGGTTTGCATAGGAAAGTTGTCAAAGGTTGGAGGTTCATGGCAATTTGGGATGGCTTGATAAACAGGTATTAGGTAGCGCAGCAAAGCGATAGAACGAAGCAACTAGCATAGCAATGATAGTAGTGAGATCCAGGGTAGCGGTCATCTTGCCTGAAATCCCGCTAGGAAGAAGAACGAGTCCATGAAGAAGACGAACGGATGAAGCCGAACCAAGCGTAGACGAACGAATCCTCACGATCGCAACGAAACAGGAACTAACGAGAAGAAGCACACAACATAGTA
Source organism: Aegilops sharonensis (assembly GCA_904067115.1). NCBI lineage: Eukaryota > Viridiplantae > Streptophyta > Magnoliopsida > Poales > Poaceae > Aegilops > Aegilops sharonensis. The sequence goes on from LR880970.1 coordinate 727,092,538, forward strand.
AACACACCACACATGAACAAGGCATGATGCACAAACAAGCATGATGCATGACAAGACTACATGAAGCTACTCATGGCAAGGTATGATGCATACAAGAGCAACACAACAAGACAAGTTTAAATGAGGCCGGAAGCAACATAGAACAATTCCGGTAAGTCCTCATATGCATATTTCGAAATAGGTCCAGATCTGAATAAACATTATGTTCAAGTTGTTAAACAGCAATTTAAGATGCACCATGATGATCTACACGAAATTCTAGTCAAGTTACATATAAAGTTCATTTAATTCGGAGCTACGGCCTAGAAGATATGAGCAAAACAAGATAGGGAGAATTCCTTATTTGGCCCTTTCTTAAATTTGATTCCCTTTTTGGCCCTAAAAAATATTTTCTTCCTTTTTTGACACTCAAACTTTATTTTGTTCCTTATATGACACTTCCATCAGTTTTGGCTAGCAACGGTGTTAAGTCTGACCTAAAAAGACTGTTTTACCCCTAGTGCAGTATGTGACCAGATTATTTACATGCAAACACAAAGATAACGTGATATATTTTTTGTTATGGTTGAATAAACAAACAAAAATAGTACTATATGGCTAATCATAAAAAGATATTGCAGGGATCTAATAATTATTATTATATTATGAGTGAAACAATGACGACCCATTCAATCATTTTGTAGCGTACAAATTTGTACGTATTAATATTGCCATTAATATTACAGTTAATAATCACCTACTACGCACAGGAATCAGTGAGTCACTACCCATAGATACACGAATCCATGAGATAGTTATGAAGAGTATTCCGCCCTCCGCCGAAATCGAATTGATCCATTTGATTGAGAGCTAGCTTCTACCGGCTACGCACGCACATGAGACGAGCGTGCACTGCTACGTTCCGGGCAAAATCAATCAAGCTGCTAGGTTTGCACGTACTCGTGTGCTAGCTCCTCTGAAGCATCGATACGTCCAGGATCAGCGTGTCCGCATATAATACGTTGCCGATACATTCGATACGGCGCCAATACAGGTATCCATGCAGTATCATGTTGGGGACACGGGAAGCCCACAGCAGCAGTAACTGTAAACATCAAGCGCAGTGTATTTGTTAGCGCATCGGGTACCGTGGCAAGCTCTCGCGGATGGAGCTGCAACACGATTGTGTTTGGGCGGTAGCGGATATGGATATTTGAACGTGTTCACGCCCCTTCTCTTCTTTTTTTTTGGACACAATATCATCAGGGGTAAAATTGTCTTTGTACGTCACAATTAACACAGCCGGATGAAAAACTGGATGGAAGTGTCATCTATGGAACAAATTGAAATTTAAGGGTCAAGAAAGGAAATAATAAGTTTTTTGGGCCAAAGAAGGAAGCAAATTTTAAGAAAGGGCCAAATAAGGAATTCTCTCAACAAGATAAGCATGGCATTGATGCAAAATGCATCCAAACATCAAGAAAACACCTCAAAACAAGGATGCAACATGATAATATGAAACTACATGCAAAATCAAGCAAGTTTCATATAGTGCACACTCAAAACGGAGCAACGGTTCAACACATACACATGAAACAAGTTATAGCGACAATCTGTCCAAAACAGCAACTAGGCATCTTGCAAGCACAAAAACAACATGCTACAGCACCATAACATGAAAAAAAAGGCATGGACTTGATGTACAGGTAAAGCATTACAAAACATGAACACTGAGATATCTCCATAAACCACTAGAACATGCTCAAAAGGACATGGTAAGATTGCAAATAATAACAGTTTCAGACTTATCAGGAAATAACATCAGGTTGCAATGTTTAGAGCTATCAAACAACATGTTACGGGAACTTATCATGGCAAACAAAGGAATGGAATGAATCTACTAATTGCATAGTACAAAAGTCCCTTACTGACCATGAGCCAAAAGGGCACGGAAAATATGATGGCGCCCATGTAAACATGGCAAGTTATATTACAGATTCATACATGGCAGGAACAACAATAATAGGCATGTTGGTGAGCTTGAACCACTCACCACAGAGCAATACATGGCATGGCAAGGCAACCAACAGCAAGAAGACATGTTTATGAAGCTAAGCATGGCAATATCAAGTTCATAGAGTGCATGGATCACCAACAACAATCATGGCAACATTGAACTTAAAGATAACAGGCTGACAGCAACATTATATAGCAACTTTGGAGCAAGATTACAACAAGTTAAAGTAGGCTATAAATGCAACCATGGGCATGGATGGATAGAGCATGACATGTATAACACAACATCCTTAGTGAACATCTCCAGATTATGCATAGAATGACTTGTAGAAGCAGGTTAACATAGCATCATGATATAGCAGATTCAGACATGCAAAACAGCAACAACAAGTACCCTACTTAACAAGCATGATGCACTCACTACAGGAATCACAAAAATATATGGATGGCACCACTGTAAATATGGCATGACATAGATCAACACACATGTAGACATCAACCTCATAGGATGCACACACAAAATGCAACAAAAATGACAAATCATCAAGTTATAATAGTTTCAGCAGGTTAACATCATATAGCACTCTTGCAACGATGATTTAGGCATCAAGATGACCTCAAATGAATATGATGCAATGTAACGAAATGAAGTACTCGTTGAGACTAACAATTTCACATATTATACGCACGAAACGGAGCAGTATGCAGCAAGTTATGATGCGAAGAACATGGCAACATTATGCAAAAATATTCGGGTCTTGGTGGAATTTACCCTCGTCGAAAACGGGACGGAGGGAAGCGGGACGGCCGGATCCGGGAAGCGGGCGCCCGTTTGGTTCGGGACCGGGTGGATCTCATCCCACCCAGCCGGATCTGGGACGGGGCTGCCGCCGGCGGCGGCGAGGAGGCAGCCGGCCGCGGGGATGCCGCGGGGCCGGGCGACGAAGGGGCCGGCGGGCGGAGGCAGCGGGGTGAGGCGCGGGGCGGCACTGCGGCGGCGAGGTCGCCGGGCGGCGAGGGGCGGAGGGCGGAGGCGGCAGGCGGAGGCGGCGGGGCCGACGACGGCGGCGGTGACCGGCCCGGGCGGCGGGGCGCGGGAGGCGCGCGGGCGCTCGGGCGCGGGCGTCCCGCGACGGGCGGCGGCGGCGGATGGGCCTGGCGGGCCGCGACTGCGGGGACGGCGGTGGAGGCCAGGTGGCGCACCGGGATTGGATGGAGCGGCGGTGCGCGGTGGCGTTGGACATGTCCGGCGGCGGGGACGAAATGTCCGGCGGCGCGCGGGGAGCGGGGCTAGGGTTGGACTGCGCGAAAATCCGGAGGGGATCACATATTTATAGGTAGAGGGAGCTAGGAGACTCCAAATGAGGTGCGGTCTTCGCCCACACGATCGTGATCGAACGACCTAGAGCATGGAGGATAGTTAGCTGGGTTTTGGGCCACTTTGGAAGGGTGTTGGGCTGCAAGGAGAAGGGGCTTTTGCGGTTACCCGGTTAACCGTTGGAGTATCAAACGACCTCCAAATGGCACGAAACTTGACCGGAGGTCTACCGGTGCTATACCAAGGCCGCTTGGCAAACCTCGGTCCATTCCGAGACCGTTTAACACCCGCACACGAAAAGAGGTAAAAGGGAGCGCCGAGGGACATAGGAGTGCCCGATTGCAAAACGGACAATGGGGAAAATGCTCGGATGCATGAGACGAACATGTATGCAAATGCGATGCACATGACGACATGATATGAAATGCAGATGATGACGTGGCAAAGTGCAACACGCAAGCACATGACATGGCAAAGACGGCGAATAACTGGCAGACACCTGGCGCATCGAATCCGGGGTGTTACAAACGCTCATTGGACCACACACATCGGTATGTATGATTTCCAATAAGTTGGTTGCTCGCTCCATTATCCCGGAGAATTGAGTCTTGGTCATTTTGCCCATGAGGCATGGTTCGCATGTGTCAAATGATTCATAATCGAGAGACTCTAAAAGTCCATCAGAATGGAGCTTCTTCATGCGCTTGACACCAATGTGACCAAGGCGGCAGTGCCACAAGTATGTGGGACTATCGTTATCAACTTTACATCTTTTGGTATTCACACTATGAATATGTGTAATATTACGTTTGAGATTCATTAAGAATAAACCATTGACCATCGGAGCATGACCATAAAACATATCTCTCATATAAATAGAACAACCATTATTCTCTGATTTAAATGAGTAGCCACCTCGCATTAAACGAGATCCTGATACAATGTTCATGCTCAAACTTGGCACTACATAACAATTATTGAGGTTTAAAACTAATCCCGTAGGTAAATGTAGAGGTAGCGTGCCGACGGCGATCACATCGACCTTGGAACCATTCCTGACGCGCATCGTCACCTCGTCCTTCGCCAGTCTCCGTTTATTCCGCAGCTCCTGCTGTGAGTTACAAATATGAGCAACGGCACCGGTATCATATACCCAGGAGTTACTACGAGTACTGGTAAGGTACACATCAATTACATGTATATCAAATATACCTTTAGTGTTGCCGGCCTTCTTGTCCGCTAAGTATTTGGGGCAGTTCCCCTTCCAGTGACCCTTCCCTTTGCAATAAAAGCACTCTGTCTCAGGCTTGGGTCCATTCTTTGACTTCTTCCCGGTAACTTGCTTACCGGGCGCAGCAACATCCTTGCCGTCCTTCTTGAAGTTCTTCTTACCCTTGACCTTCTTGAACCTAGTGGTTTTATTGACCATCAACACTTGATGTTCTTTCTTGATTTCAACCTCTGCTGACTTCAGCATTGAGAATACTTCAGGAATGGTCTTCACCATCTCCTGCATATTGTAGTTCATCAAAAAGCTCTTGTAGCTTGGTGGGAGCGACTGAAGGATTCTGTCAATGACCGCCTCGTCCGGGAGGTTGATGTCCAGCTGGGACAGGCGGTTGTGCAACCCAGACATTTTGAGTATGTGCTCACTGCCAGAACTGTTTTCCTCCATCTTACAACTATAGAACTTGTCGGAGACTTCATATCTCTCGACCCGGGCATGAGCTTGGAAAACCATTTTCAGCTCCTCGAACATCTCATATGCTCCGTGTTGCTCAAAACGCTTTTGGAGCCCCGGTTTTAAGCTGTAAAGCACGCCGCACTGAATGAGGGAGTAATCATCAGCACGAGACTGCCAAGCATTCATAATGTCTTGGTTCTCTGGGATGGGTGCTTCACCTAGCGGTGCTTCTAGGACATATTGTTTCTTGGCTGCTATGAGGATGATCCTCAGGTTCTGGACCCAGTCCGAATAGTTGCTGCCATCGTCTTTCAGCTTGGTTTTCTCTAGGAACGCGTTGAAGTTCATGGTGACATGAGCGTTGGCCATTTGATCTACAAGACATATTTTGCAAAGACTTTAGACTAAGTTCATAATAATTAAGTTCATCTAATCAAATTTTTTAATGAACTCCCACTCAGATTTGACATCCCTCTAGTCATCTAAGTGTTACATGATCCGAGTCGACTAGGCCGTGTCCGATCATCACGTGAGACGGACTAGTCATCGTCGGTGAACATCTCCATGTTGATCGTATCTTCCATACGACTCATGTTCGGCCTTTTGGTCTCTTGTGTTCCGAGGCCATGTCTGTACATGCTAGGCTCGTCAAGTTAACCCTAAGTGTTTATGCATGTGTAAAACTGTCTTACACCCATTGTATGTGAACGTAAGGATCTATCACACCCGATCATCACGTGGTGCTTCGAAACGACGAACTTTAGCAACGGTGCACAGTTAGGGGGAACACTTTCTTGAAATTTTCATAAGGGATCATCTTATTTACTACCGTCGTTCTAAGTAAACAAGATGCATAAAACATAATAAACATCACATGCAATTATATAAAGTAGTGACATGATATGGCCAATATCATATAGCTCCTTTGATCTTCATCTTCGGGGCTCCATGATCATCTTGTCACCGGCATGACACCATGATCTCCATCATCGTGTTTCCATGAAGTTGCTCGCCAACTATTACTTCTACTACTATGGCTAACACTTTTAGCAATAAAGTAAAGTAATTTACATGGTGTTGAATCAATGACTCGCAGGTCATACAATAATTAAGACAACTCCTATGGCTCCTGCCGGTTCTCATACTCATCGACATGCAAGTCGTGATTCCTATTACAAGAACATGATCTCATACATCACAATATATCATTCATCATTCATCACAACTTCTGGCCATATCACATCACATGACAATTGCTGCAAAAACAAGTTAGACGTCCTCTAATTGTTGTTGCATCTTTTACGTGGCTGCAATTAGGTTCTAGCCAGAACTTTTTCTTACCTACGAATAACCACAACGTGATTTTGTCAACTTCTATTTACCCTTCATAAGGACCCTTTTCATCTAATCCGCTCCAACTAAAGTAGGAGAGACAGACACCCGCTAGCCACCTTATGCAACTAGTGCATGTCAGTCGGTGGAACCTGTCTCACGTAAGTGTACGTGTAAGGTCGGTCCGGGCCGCTTCATCCACAATACCGCTGAAGCAATAAAAGACTAGTAGCGACAAGCAAGTTGACAAGATCTACGCCCACAACAAAATTGTGTTCTACTCGTGCAATAGAGAACTACGCATAGACCTAGCTCATGATGCCACTGTTGGGGAACGTTGCAGAAAATTAAAATTTTTCCTACGGTTTCACCAAGATCCATCTATGAGTTCATCTAAGCAACGAGCCATGGGAGAAATATTGCATCTACATACCACTTGTAGATCGCGTGCGGAAGTGTTCACTAGAACGTGGATGATGGAGTCGTACTCGCCGTGATCCAAATCACCGATGACCGAGTGCCGAACGGACGGCACCTCCGCGTTCAACACACGTACGGATCAGATGACGTCTCCTCCTTCTTGATCCAGCAAGGGGGAAGGAGAGGTTGAAGAAGATGGCTCCAGCAGCAGCACGACGGCGTGGTGGTGGTGGAGCAGCAGTACTCCGGCAGGGCTTCGCCAACCTCGGGACGGAGGAGGAAGAGGTGTAGCAGGGGGAGGGAGGCGCCAGAACTTCAGGGTGCGGCTGCCCCCTCCCCCCTCCCTTTATATAGGCCCCCAGGGGGGGGGGCGCCGGACCTTGGAGATCTAATCTCCCAAGGGGGGCGGCGGCCAAGGGGGTGGAGTGCCCCCCAAGTCAAGTGGGGCGCCCCCCCCCCCCACCCTAGGGTTTCAACCCTAGGCGCAGGGGGTGGGCCAAGGGGGGCGCACCAGCCCACTATGGGCTGGTTCCCCTCCCCACTTCAGCCCATGGGGCCCTCCGGGATGGGTGGCCCCACCCGGTGGACCCCCGGGACCCTTCCGGTGGTCCCGGTACAATACCGGGTGACCCCGAAATTTTCCCGATGGCCGAAACAACACTTCCTATATATAATTATTTACCTCCGGACCATTCCGGAACTCCTCGTGATGTCCAGGATCTCATCCAGGACTCCGAATAACATTCGGTTTACTGCATACTCATATTCATACAACCCTAGCGTCACCGAACCTTAAGTGTGTAGACCCTACGGGTTCGGGAGACACGTAGACATGACCGAGACGGCTCTCGGGCAATAACCAACAGCGGGATCTGGATACCCATGTTGGCTCCCACATGCTCCTCGATGATCTCATCGGATGAACTACGATGTCGAGGATTCAAACAACCCCGTATACAATTCCCTTTGTCAACCGGTATGTTACTTGCCCGAGATTCGATCGTCGGTATCCCAGTACCTCGTTCAATCTCGTTACCGGCAAGTCACTTTACTCGTACCATAATGCATGATCCCGTGACCAGACACTTGGTCACTTTGAGCTCATTATGATGATGCACTACCCAGTGGGCCCAGTGATACCTCTCCGTAACACGGAGTGACAAATCCCAGTCTCGATCCGTGTCAACCCAACAGACACTTTCGGAGATACCTGTAGTGTACCTTTACAGTCACCCAGTTACGTTGTGACGTTTGGTACACCCAAAGCACTCCTACGGTATCCGGGAGTTACACAATCTCATGGTCTAAGGAAGAGATACTTGACATTGGAAAAGCTCTAGCAAAACGAACTACACGATCTTGTGCTATGCTCAGGATTGGGTCTTGTCCATCACATCATTCTCCTAATGATGTGATCCCATTATCATTGACATCCAATGTCCATAGTCAGGAAACCATGACTATCTATTGATCAACGAGCTAGTCAATTAGAGGCTCACTAGGGACATATTGTGGTCTATGTATTCACACGTGTATTACGATTTCCGGATAATACAATTATAGCATGAATAAAAGACAATTATCATGAACAAGGAAATATAATAATAATCCTTTTATTATTGCCTCTAGGGCATATTTCCAACATTTTTATAATCAATTTGTTTATTATTACTGTGCAGAGTTGACGATGGTCAGTGGAACGATGGTGGACAGGTGGTTGCGGTCGGCGGTGCAGGACATGAAAGAAAATAACCGGACAGAGGTTTTATGTTCGTGTCGAAAATGCAAAGGAATAGTTTGGCTCAACCCCCATGACGATGGTCGTGTCGAAGCGCACCTGCTCATGACTGGTTTCATGGATGGCTATACTCGGTGGATAATTGAAGATGAGGATGACGCTGTTGAGGATGCTGACGGGGCAGGCAATGATGACACGGGGCAAGACGAAGAGATGATCGATAATGGCGGCGGGGAAGAGGACGGACATGGTGGAGGAGAAGGGGCCGGACATGGCGGAGGAGAAGGGGCCGGACATGGCGGGGGAGAGAACGACATGGACTCCACGCAGCAGAGTTCATCGGTACTAAGTTCAATCATGCGGGACCCTCATGTTCAAGCATTGCTTCACAAGGAGACGAGTACTGAGAGAGCTGCTTCTAGAGAGGAGGCTAAGCTGGAGCAACTGGTGGTAGACTCGAACACTCCATTGTATGATAGTTGCAATCCTGAGGTGACCCGCTTGAGTTTCACGCTCCAACTCCTGAAGACGAAGGCTAAAAACAAATGGACCGACACTAGCCTCGATGAGCATCTCAAGTACCTAAAGGATGTTCTTCCCGCGGGTAATCTATGTCCTACTAGTGTTGATGAGGCCAAGAAGATCGTGTGCCCTCTTGATCTGCCACACGTTAGGTACCATGCATGCATCAACGATTGCATAATTTATCGGAAGGAGCACGCGGAAAAAACAAGCTGTCCGGTGTGCAATGCTTCTGGATACAAGAAGGCCGGGAAGAAATGTCCCTAGAAAGTTGTATGGTACTTACCGATCACTCCCCGTCTCCAGAGGTATTTTGTAGATCCCAAGGAAGCAAAGCTAATGCGCTGGCATGCGGAGAGGAAGAAGCCCGACGATGGAGATGATCCGAAGCTGAGACACGTGAAGGATGGAAGCCAGTGGAGAGCGTTGAACAGCTTCTATCGGTATTTTGAATGTGATGCAAGGAACATTGTGCTCGGCGCTTGTACCGATGGCATGAATCCGTTTGGCAACAAGAACACCAACCATAGCACATGGCCCATGTTTGTATGGATGTACAACCTCCCCCCTGGTTGTGCATGAAATCGAAGTACATTCACATGAGCATGCTTATTCAAGGGCCGAAACAACCAGGAAATAATATTAATTTGTATCTGGGGCTACTTCAAGAGGAGTTAGACACGTTATGGAAAACACCGGCCAAGACATGGGACGCCAGCAAAGGCGAGTATTTCAACATGAGAGCCGCGCTGATCACGACAGTGCAGGACTATCTCGGTTACGGATATGTGGCAGGCCAGGTGTGCCATGGATATTGCGGATGCACGCGGTGCATGGATGATACGACGTCTCAGCAGCTAACGTCAAGGAAAGATGGCGGGTCTGGGAAAATCATGTACATGGGGCATCGAAGATGGCTTGAACAGGACGACCCGTGGAGAAACCGTGGAGATCTATTCAATGGTCACGCTGAGCATCGAGGACCTCCACGTAAGCGGAGCGGTGCCGAAATCGATGAGCTGTTGAAAAACTGGAAGGAGTGCCCCGCGCCGGGAAAGACGATGAGAAAGGCGCCGGAGCCGCTGCTGAAGGTATGGAAGACGAGGTCAGTGTTCTGGGACTTGGAGTACTGGCACAAACTCTATACACCTCATTGCCTTGATCAAATGCATATCCGTAAGAATGTCCTTGAGAGCTTGCTCGCAACACTGATGAACATGCCGGATAAGACCAAGGATGGGCCGAAGGCAAGAAAAGACTTGCAAGATTTGAAAATCAGGGAAGATCTGCACATGCCGCCCCGTAAAATGTCAGACGAGACAGAGACGGAGACAGAGGCACGGGAGAAGAAGGGCAAGAAAATAAAGAAAGAGGATTATTGCCCCCCTTCTTGCTTCACGTTAAGTCAGGCTGATATCAATCAATTCTTTAAGTGCCTTACCGGAGTCAAAGTTAGTTCCGGTTACTGTGGCAAGATAAGCAGATATCTAGACACAGACAAGAAAAGGTTCAGCGGGATGAGGTCTCATGACTGTCATGTGATGATGACGCAGATACTACCTGTTGCCCTTAGAGGGATAATGGACAAGCACGTCCGTGACACGCTTATTGGTCTCTGCAACTTTTTCGACGTCATCTCTCGAAAGTCGATCAGTGTGAAGCAGCTCCGAAGGCTACAGGAAGAGATCGTTGTGATACTGAATGAGCTTGAGATGTACTTCCCGCCCGCGTTCTTTGACGTGATGGTGCATCTGTGTGTCCATATTGTGGATGACATAATAGACCTGAGGCCGTATTCCTGCACAACAAGATGCCGTTTGAGAGGATGAATGGGATCATCAAAGGATTCGTTCATAACATGTCCCGTCTGGATGGAAGCATCGTCCAGGGCTATTTGGCACAACAGTGCATCTCTTTCTGTGAGAATTTTCTATATGGCGCAGACCAGCCGCCTAGTGTTAGTGTTGGTTTGCCCGTTAACAAGCACGATGGGAGGCTCGAAGGAGATGGTCACTGCAACGGTCGCAGGGAACTGCACGTGGCATACTCAGATCGACGCAGCGACTTTGACAGAGCAAACTTGGTAGTGCTACAACACCTAGACGGGGTAGATCCTTTCGTGGCACTGCACAAAGAAATTATCGCAAAGAAGTATCGTGACAGGGGGGTATGCAGGACGGACGCCGATGTTACTAGAGAGACAACTCCACTTTCCTGCATTGGTTCAAAGAGCATATTATTGCTAATCCCCCGGAGGAGGGCTCGACGGATTGCTCATATACGCCTTAGCACATGACCCCTCGCCCAACCTCGTAACCTATCAGGCATATGATATCAACGGATACACGTTCTACACGGAGGCCAAAGATATGGACAGTGATGATCAAAACTCAGGGGTGACGATGGAATGCATGACCGGCAGCGACAACGGCGCAACTGAACGATTTTATCGAAGGGTCGAAGAGATCTGGGAGCTTGACTACTCTGGACTGCACAACACGACGATGTTCCGTGTCAGATGGGCTAAGAATGTTGAAAGAGAAAGCCGGATTTTCACTACCATGACTATACCCGACGCCAAGAGCGGTACCGTGAACGCTATCGCAAAAAACAAGCCATGGGTACACGCTAATCACGTGACACAATGCTTCTTCATAACTGACCCGCGCAAACCAAGCCGTGTTGTCGTGAGGAGAGGCAAAAGGAACATCATTGGAATGGTTGGAGTCGCCAACGAGGAAGACTATGATGAGTACGGCAACCCAATGAGGGAAGATGACGATGATGATGAAGTATACGTCAAAAGAAGAATCAATACTACATTACCTAAGAAAAATCATACTCCATGGAAAAGGCAAAGTCACAATGAGGGGCTCAATTATTCTTCGACGAACAAGAAGGGAAAGAAGCTGATTCAAAAACGAAAACGTCAGCACTGAGGAAACGTATGTTATCGGTCAAATGATGTAATATATATGTTCCTATTTTGCATACATATTTAACCGTCAAATGATGCAATATATATCGCCCTCCCTTCGTTCACTGCCCTCAGGAAATAAAAGTGGGATAAAATAAAGGAAAATAAAAAAGAAAACTGGCAGTAGCGAAGTTAGTAGTAGCGCATTTCGTGTAAAGCGCTACAGCTACTGAAGGTAGTAGCAGCGCGTTTTGCCCAAATGCGCTACTGCTACGTCCACTTAACCCAAAATTCTCACTCGCCCTGCTTCATCCCGCCTTCCCCCCCCTCCCCCCCAAATCCCCACTCTCTCTTCCCCCGTCGCACCGCCGCGCCCGACCCGGCCCCGGCGCTCGCCCCCGACTCC
>LR880970.1:727138377-727164321 GCA_904067115.1 Aegilops sharonensis
CCCCCACCGCACCAATTTCACAGCCGCCCTCCTCCCTAATGCCGGAGACGCTGTCCAATTGCCGTCGTGCACTGGGCCGTGTGCCTCTTACTCCGTGCTGCTGGTGCTGCTTCGATGACGGCCGCGTGAACTGTACTGGAGCCGACTCAGCCCCGCCGTTGTTCACGGCGCCGGAGCGGCTCCAACTACGGATCAGTCCAGAGTCCTGGCGCTGCTTCCGCGTAGCCGTCGACCGTCGTGACATCGCTCTTTTCCTACCGCCGGTCGCCACCGCAACCGCGCCGGCCTCACCGACTCGGCAGCTGGACCTGCCTACTTCACCATGCCGCCAGATAGGTCGCATCCTCATCTCAAATCACTTTATTTAGGCGTCAGTTGTCTGAATTTTTATTCTGGGCCAATCGATTCCCAATGGGAAGCAGCACCCCTTGAGGCGGCGGAGCTCCTAGGCTGCCGGTTGGCTGGTGTCTAACATAAGGGTGCGGGGCCGCAAGGTCGCCGCGGAAGCGGCGCTTAGATGGCTATCTTTTAGAGTTGCGTGGGTTTAAAGTACTGGATGACGGGGAGTCTTTGTGGATTGGCCCGGGGGCGGCGCAACCACGACAGTGCGGTGGGGCGGGGAGTGGGGTTTTGGCCGGGGCCACAGATAGCGGAGGAAGGCTGCTCTGCCATTCATCGCTGGCTCTTCGGGGAAGATTCCGAACAGTGTCTGCCGGGAGGCACAAGATGGCCATCAAGCCACCCGGCGTAGATCGGACAGTACCAAAATAAAATAAAATCGTGTGACCCCAATTTAGTCTTCAGTCCACAGACGTGTGACCACTCTTGTACCTTGCTGTTGATCTCTTAGTGTATTTCTTCAGATCAAAGAGATATGTCGTTCTTAACACTATGCGTTATCTGCATCTTCAGACACACCGTCTTCCGACTCACCGCAGCTGCTCCAACAAGGGAAGCATACACCATAAGGGAGCTACAGTCCCCACTCAACAGTTCCCTGCGTCGAATGCGCGTGTCCGACATGGACAGCCACAACAACTGCAGGGCCATCGACAAGTCAGCACATGATGCTCACTCCTATGGATGGCAGCCAGATAGGTTGTACCCTCATCTTACTTATGTGCAGCATTTATGGCTTTGTTATTCATCTAAGAACAGAAAATAGATCATCACATTTCACTGTATATTCATGCTGATCTCTTATGGGTCTTGTTCAGGAGTTCACACTGTTCCATAGTTCAGCTAAGATACTTGTTCTTTAGGTAACACTGTTCCATAGTTATCATCCATCAGCCAATGCTATCCCACGGGCTGGTGATTATAGTATTATACAAGTTCTAGTATTACCTATGTTGTTCTTTAATACTTTTGTGTGCCATCTAGTTAATCTCGAGTACAAACGATACATATTCTGTAGCTTTCATCTGTGTTCTCCCTTTAGTTTATGAGACATGTTGCTGCTAGTTAACCCCAGTCCTACTATTTATGTCATCTCCTAGAGGCACTCATTTACATAAATCTAACTAGTAGTTGTCTTCCATGCATGTCAGATATAATTGCACACACTGATATATCCACAAGAACCTCACGGAGCAATGTAAAGGCCAATAAACTTAATGATACCCAATATGATGGAACATGTAAAGGCAGTTCTTCAGAAGACTTGCAGAAAGATGATGTATCCTCTTCACCCCACAAGGTCCTTGCTCTAACTGGGCCTGTGATATGGGTACAACATGCATATAATGTCCTAGAGTGTATCTACTCTGTTGCAATGCCATGTGCTTAGCATGCTGATCATGCATATAAATATGTCATGCCTTCCTATTTTTCAGTACCTATTCCATTCATGATAACATGTTATCAAATTCAAGTATTGTCATTCTACTCTATCGCAATGCCATCTGCTTAATTTGGACATCATGCTTCTGAATATCTTATGCATTGTTATTCATCAGTATGTACTTCATCTGTCTGCCATACCATGTTTTTTTACATTGAAGTGATGTTCTAGTGCTCTGTTGCAATGCCATCTTATTTTCCCAATCATACACGTGTATGTTGCCTTAGTTATTTTTGTATGTATTCCGCTAGCATTTAGTTTTACATTCAACTAGTGTTTTTTTTGCTGTGTTTTCCTGTCGTATGCCTAGCTCTTACACCATACTCCCTCCGTCCGGATTACATGTTTGCGAAATGGATAAAAAAGGATGTATCTACAACTGAAATACGCCTAGACCCATCTATTTTTTTCCGGATGGAGGGAATACATGTCAATATGTCATGCCTTTCTATTCTTCAGTACCTATTCCATCTCTCTGTTGTCACATGTTCCAAACGCCATGAGATAATAAACCAACTCCAGTTTTTATAGAGACTGCTCCAGCACAGAGAAACCCAACTCCTACTGATAATAAGCAGATTCCAGTGGCCAAAGAACTAGTCCGCTCCAGTCCAGCAAAAATATGTCAACTCAATTCTAAGAAGCGTGTGCGTATCCTTGCATCATGAAATTTTATAGCATGCTGAGCATATTTTCTACATGTTTCTTATCCATCTCTCTTTTAGAAAATAAGCTTAACAGATAAAAGAATTTTTGCAATGGTATCGTTTATGAGGAAAGATTCTTGCAGGAATTCTCTCTGCTCCAATGTAGATGTAAGTACCTGTTGTATATCACTATATTTTTACATCAGCATGTATTTTGTTAATCGGCGTGAATCCAACCTTTATCTGATCTAAATTTAGTTGTAGCAAAATGTATGATTAAAGGCCACAATGTTGATTTTTGTAAGGAAAACTGCCTGGTAGTTTTGCATCCTGAGCTGCATGAGTGTACTATATCATATCAGTGGGTTTGAATACTTTGGTTCTGCAGTGGGTTTTTCAGTGTTTTTTTTTACTGTCTTGTCCTGTCGTATCCCTAGCTCTTACATCATACTCCCTCCGTCCGGATTAAATGTCGCAGAAATGGATAAAACTGGATGTATCTATAACTGAAATACGCCTAGACCCGTCCTTTTATTTCCGGATGGAGGGAATACATGTCAATATGTCATGCCTTTCTATTCTTCAGTACCTATTCCATCTCTGCTGTAGCATGTTTTATAACTGAATCACCATTCTCCTATATAAGGCATGCACGGGGAAGACGGCTATGTTAGAATCTGAAGGGTTACAAACCAGGTCTTTGCAAAAGATCCAAACGCCAGGAGATAATAAACCAACTCCATTTTTCATAGATACTGCTCCAGCACAGAGAAACCCAACTCCCACTGATAATAAGCAGATTCAAGTGGCCAAAGAACTAGTCCGCTCGAGTCCAGCAAAAGAATGTCAACTCCATTCTAAGAAGCGTGTGCGTATCCTCGCATCATGAAATTTTATAGCATTCTTATCATATTTTCTACATGTTTCTTACCCATCTCTCTTTTAGAAAATAAGGTTAAATGATAGAAGACTTCCTCCATTGTGATCGTATTCGAGGAAAATATCTTGCGGGAATTCTCTGTGCTCCAATGCTGATGTAAGTACCTGTTGTATATCACTATATTTTTACATCAACATGTATTTTGTTAATCGGCGTGAATCTAACCTTTATCTGATCTAAAATTAGTTGTAGCAAAATGTTAAAGGCGCCAATGTTGATTTTTGTAAGGAAAACTGCCTGGTAGTTTTGCATACTGAGCTGCATGAATGTACTATCTCATATCACGCACATTACTGAATTGTAGTGCTTCTCTGGTTGCCCATTCATTCATTGTGTCAATGTTGTTTTCGTACTGCCTTACCTGGCTGATGATAGCTGTGCCATATTGTGTTAATTTGGTGTAGGCTAGTTGCCCAAACGTTCGTTGTGTCAATGTTGCTTTCCTATTATCTGACTTGGCCAATGATAGCAATGCTAGTGTGTTAATTTTGTGCAGGCTGCTAAAGATAAGAAGACAAACTCTGAAAACAGCAAGGCAACCCCATTGTTTCTTTCCAGTAAATCTAGGCCAGGTAATATGGCAATAACTCATGATTAATCTGTTTGGTTCCCGTCCTAATTTATGTTATGATGCAGTGGTCGAGACACTCTCCACTATCAATAACACAAGCCTGCCAAAATCACCATCTGAATCTGTTTAGTATTCTCTGTCTCGAATGCAACGGAATAAATGTATGTTTGTGAACCAATTAATGGCTGAAGCAATGACGGAAATGGTGGATGAATCAGAGGTGCAGAGTCGTGCGACACAACAACTGATCAATGTTTTCAGACACAGTGTAGCAAAGCAGAAAGAACTTGCCCACATGCTTATGGGCGTCATCTGTGCTGCGGTTGCAGATTGTGACGTTGTAGATGATTAGGTTCTGCTCATTTATTTGCACTGGCATCAATCTTTGATTGCCCAGTGGATGTAATTGCCTGTAATATATGCTGGATGCACAACGTTATTCCCTGTATGCCGTACCTTTGCTTGATCGGTTTTGGTCCTGTGCATAATTGTTCGTCGTAATGGGCTGAAATTATCTAATTTGGCCTAAAGACATGTACGAACTTTAGTGGGCCCATTAAGTTAATGGGCCGTTACTAGGCTGCAAGTTAATGATCGGCCCTCTTACCTCCCGGGTCGTTAACAGGCCGACATCGAAGCGGGCAACAGGTGGCCCCAATTTATTTCACGGGTCGTTAACAGGCCGTTACTAAGTTTGGGCAACATATGGCCCAACTATACTGTAGGCCTTTAGCAGGCCAAAAGAGACAGCGGGCTTGTACTGGACCATGAAGGGATGGGTCGTTAAAAGGCCAAAACTAAGATCCGGCTGCAAATGGCCCAACTCATTTATGGCCCGTCAACAGGACGAAAGGCACACAGGGCCGGGAACTGGCCCAACACTTAAATGGGTCGCTAAAAGGCCAAAACTCAGGTCCGACTACAATTGGCCCAACTGATTTATGGGCCGTCAACAGGCTGAAAGTGACACCGGGCCAGAAATTGGCCCAACACTTAAATGGGCCGCTAAAAGGCCAAAACTCAGGTCCGACAACAAATGGCCCATCAGATTTATGGGCCGTCAACAGGCTGAAAGACACACCGCGCCAGAAATTAGCCCAACATTTAAATGGGTCGCTAAGAGGCCGAAAGATGTACATCCTGAAAATTGGCCCATCCACTAAATGGGCCGTTAACAGGCCGAAATCTCATCGGGCCGATATTGAGCCCAAATATATAGCGGGCTGTTAACGGGCTCGAATTGACGATGGGCTGCAATGGTGTCAGATCTTTAACGGGCTGTTGACGGGCCGAATTGGCACATCTCGTATGGGCCGTGGGCTTAAATGGACCTGACACAAGTAGGCCTTATATGGGCTGGCCTGCTAATATTTACTGGGCCGACCTTTTCACAGGAATGGGCCTCTGTTGGGCTGTGCCACGTGTCGACGTATCATAGGCGCCTTCCGTCCAATGAGTGGATGACATCTGTCCCAACGATGAGCCGACACGTGTTTCCTCCAGCCAATGATGATTTTACACGTGGAAAATCCCCATTGGTCGGGGCTGTTAACAGGTTATCGGATTCAAAACCTGACCCGATAGCTTAACGGCGTTCCGTTACGGTGGATGCCACGTGCCGGTCACCCTTGACGAAAGCACTTCTGTGATGCGCGATTTATCGTCATGGAAGTGGACACTTCCGTGATGATAATTTTGGTAATGTCATGGAACACTTCTACGACAGCACAGGTATGACTATCTTGATTCTGTCATAAATTTGTCATGGATGTACATGCATGACAAAAAACGCGACCTACTGTGACAAACACGTATCATCATGAAAGTGTATTTTTTTTTGTAGTGTATGCAATGCTTAATTATAATTTTAGTAATTTGTTACACTAAAGAATTTTAAGGTTTTACATTGATTTATACTAACTAATCTTAGGAGTACTTGTTGAGTTTTGTGTGGATGAAGTTCTTAAGATTTAAGAAAATTGTGATTTGGAGAGGAATTAAGGAGACACAAGAGCTCAAGCTTGGGGATGCGCAAGGCATCCCAAGTTGATATTCCAAGAAGTCTCAAGCATCTAAGCTTGGGAATTCCCCGGTAGGCATCACACCTTTCCTCATCAACAACTACCGGTTAGTCTCTGTTGAGCCTAAGTTTTTGCTTCTTTGCATGAGATGTGCTATTCTTGGAATGTCATTTTGTTTTGTTTTGTTTTATATTTTTATAAAATACTTGGTTCTGAAATTTTGATTTGGAGAGAGTCCTCACATAGCTACTTAATTGCTTGACTACTCATTGATCTTCACTTATATCTTTTGGAGTAGTTTTTCATTTACTCTCGTTCTTCACTTGTACCACAAGAGTAAATTGTTGAACGAATTGAATATCATAAATTTCAAATCATACATGTTTCATATGCTTGTCCCATGGGGAGTAATGACTTCACATATAAGAATTATAAGTGGTAAAATTTATTGAAAGTTAGCAAACACAACATTGGTCACTTGAAAAATTCATGAAAGAATATTGATGTAAGAGATATTTCACATAAAAATATGTACTATCTTGGACATCTTCTATGATTGTGAGCCGCCATTAATTATTTTCAAACTGGATCAAGTAGTTGATGTTGGACAAGCAAGACAATGTAATAGGTTATGTTTGTTTATATTCACATAAAAGTTATATTTTCATCGATCCTCTAACATCTGGTGCTTACTAATAATATTTTGCTAGCCAAAATTTCATACTAAGTAGAGATACTACTTGTGCATCAAAAAAACCCTTAAACCCATTTTCTTGCCATGAGAGTCCGTCATATCTACATATGGATTCAATAAGATCCTTCGAGTAAGTTGTCATCGGTGCAAAAAGTAATAAAAATTGCTCCTAAATATGTATGATCTTTTATTGTAAGGGAAAATAAGCTTTGTACGAACTTGTGATGGTAGAGAAATAAAAGCGATAGACTGCATAATAAATGTTGCTATCACAAGGGGCAATATAAAGTGACATTCCTTTACATTAAGAGTTTGCACATCCAAAAATAAAAAGCGCATGACAACCTCTGCTTCCTGCTACCTCTTGAGCATGCGTTGGTTTTCCCTTGAAGAGGAAAGGGTGATGCGGCAAAGTAGCGTAAGTATTTCCCTCAGTTTTTTAGAACCAATGTATCAATGAAGTAGGAGACTACACACAATTCGCCTCGTACCTACACAAACAAATAAGAACCTTGCAACCAACACGATAAAGGGGTTGTCAATCCCTTCACGGCCACTTGCAAAAGTGAGATCTGATAGAGATAATAAGATAAATATTTTTGGTATTTTTATGATATAGATTGAAAAGTAAAGATTGCAAAAATAAACGATGACAGAAATAGCACGTTGGCAGGAGATTAATATGATGGAAGATAGACCTGGGGGCCATAGGTTTCACTAGTGGCTTTTCTCAAGATAGCATAAGTATTACGGTGGGTGAACAAATTACTGTCCAGCAATTGATAGAAAAGTGCATAGTTATGAGAATATCTAGGCATGATCATGTATATAGGAATCACGTCCGCGACAAGTAGACCGAAATGATTCTGCATCTACTACTATTACTCCACACATTGATCGCTATCCAGCATGCATCTAGNACCAACACGATAAAGGGGTTGTCAATCCCTTCACGGCCACTTGCAAAAGTGAGATCTGATAGAGATAATAAGATAAATATTTTTGGTATTTTTATGATATAGATTGAAAAGTAAAGATTGCAAAAATAAACGATGACAGAAATAGCACGTTGGCAGGAGATTAATATGATGGAAGATAGACCTGGGGGCCATAGGTTTCACTAGTGGCTTTTCTCAAGATAGCATAAGTATTACGGTGGGTGAACAAATTACTGTCCAGCAATTGATAGAAAAGTGCATAGTTATGAGAATATCTAGGCATGATCATGTATATAGGAATCACGTCCGCGACAAGTAGACCGAAATGATTCTGCATCTACTACTATTACTCCACACATTGATCGCTATCCAGCATGCATCTAGAGTATTAAGTTCATAAGAACAGAGTAACGCATTAGCCAAGATGACATGATGTAGAGGGATAAACTCAAGCAATATGATATAAACCCCATCTTTTTGTCCTCGGTGGCAACAATACAATACGTGTCATTTCCCTTTCTGTCACTGGGATCGAGCAATGCAAGATTGAACCCAGAGCTAAGCACTTCTCCCATTGCAAGAAAGATCAATCTAGTAGGCCAAACCAAACTGATAATTCGAAGAGACTTGCAAAGATAAAAAATCATACACAAAAGAATTCAGAGGAGATTCAAATATTGTTCATAGATAATCTTGATCATAAACCCACAATTCATCGGATCTCGACAAACACACCGCAAAAAGAGTTACATCGAATATATTGAAGGAAATATGCCCTAGAGGCAATAATAAAGTTATTATTTATTTCCTTATATCATGATAAATGTTTATTATTCATGCTAGAATTGCATTAACCGGAAACATAATACATGTGTGAATACATAGACAAACAGAATGTCACTAGTATGCCTCTACTTGACTAGCTTGTTAATCAAAGATGGTTATGTTTCCTGACCATAGACATGAGTTGTCATTTGATTAATGGGGTCACATCATTAGGAGAATGATGTGATTGACATGACCCATTCCATTAGCTTAGCACCCGATCGTTTAGTATATTGCTATTGCTTTCTTCATGACTTATACATGTTCCTATGACTATGAGATTATGCAACTCCCGTTACCGGAGGAACACTTTGTGTGCTACCAAAACGTCACAACATAACTGGGTGATTATAAAAGTGCTCTACAGGTCTCTCCGAAGGTATTTGTTGGGTTGGCGTATTTCGAGATTAGGATGTGTCACTCCGATTGTCGAAGGGGTATCTCTGGGCCCTCTAGGTAATGCACATCACTTAAGCCTTGCAAGCATTGCAACTAATGAGTTAGTTGCGGGATGATGTATTATGGTACGAGTAAAGAGACTTGCTGGTAATGAGATTGAACTAGGTATTGAGATACCGACGATTGCATCTCGGGCAAGTAACATACAGATGACAAAGGGAACAACGTATGTTGTTATGTGGTCTGACCGATAAAGATCTTCGTAGAATATGTGGGAGCCAATATGAGCATCCAGGTTTCGCTATAGGTTATTGAACAGAGACGTGTCTCGGTCATGTCTACATAGTTCTCGAACCCATAGGGTCCGCACACTTAACGTTACGATGACAGTTATATTATGAGTTTATATGTTTTGATGTACCGAAGGTTGTTCGGAGTCCCGGATGTGACCACGGACATGACGAGGAGTCTCGAAATGGTCGAGACATGAAGATTGATATATTGGAAGCCTATGTTTGGATATCGGAAGTGTTCCGGGTGAAATCGGGATTTACCGGAGTACCGGGAGGTTACTAGAACCCCCCAAGAACTTAATGGGCCTTAGTGGGCCTAGGTGGAAGAGAGGAGAGGCGGCTAGGGCTGGGCCGCGCGCCCCTCCCACCCCCCAGTCCGAATAGGACAAGGAGAGCGGGGCGGCGCCCCCCTTCCTTCTTCTCCTCCACTCCTTCCCCCTCCCAAGTCCTAATCCAACTAAGAAAAGGGGGGGAGTCCTACTCCTGGTGGGAGTAGGACTCCTCCCGGCGTGCCTCTCCCTTGGCCGGCCGCACCCCCCTTGCTCCTTTATATACGGGGGCAGGGGGCACCCCATAGACAACATTGATCTGTTTGATCTTTTAGCCGTGTGCAGTGCCCCCCTCCACCATAGTCCACCTCGATAATACTGTAGCGGTGCTTAGGCGAAGCCCTGCGTCGGTAGAACATCAACATCGTCACCACGCCATCGTGCTGACGAAACTCTCGCTAAACACTCAGGTGGATCGGAGTTCGAGGGACATCATTGGGCTGAACGTGTGCTGAACTCGGAGGTGTCGTGCGTTCGGTACTTGATCGGTCGGATCGTGAAGACGTACGACTACATCAACCGCGTTGTGCTAACGCTTCCTCTTTCGGTCTACGAGGGTACGTGAACAACACTCTCCCCTCTCGTTGCTATGCATCACCATGATCTTGCGTGTGCGTAGGAAATATTTTGAAATTACTACGTTCCCCAACATAGACCTCCAAGAAGATCGAGGAGAACTTTGTATTGAGATCCAAAGAGAGAGAAGAAGCCATCTAGCTAATAACTATGGACCCGAAGGTCTGTGGTAAACTACTCACATATCATCGGAGAGGCTATGATGTTGATGTAGAAGCCCTCCGTGATCGATTCCCCCTCCGACGGAGCGCCGAAAAAGGCCACAAGATGGGATCTCACGGGTACAGAAGGTTGTGGCGGTGGAGATAGGGTTTCGTGGTGCTCCTGGTTGTTTTTGGGGTATATGGGTATATATAGGAGGAAGAAGTAGGTCCGTGGAGTTGCGAGGGGCCCATGAGGGTGGGGGGCGCGCCCAGGGGGGCAGGCGCGCCTCCCTGCCTCGTGGCCTCCTCGCTTCTTTCTTGACGTCCACTCCAAGTCCCCTGGATCATGTTTGTTCTAAAAGTAATGCTCCCAAAGGTTTCATTCTGTTTGGACTCGGACTCCGTTTGATATTCCTTTTCTGCGAAACACCGAAATAGGTAAAAAAACAACAATTTGCACTAGGCCTTCTATTAACAGGTTAGTCCCAAAAATAATATGAAAGTGTATAATAAAGCCCATTAAACATCCAAAACAGATAGTATAATAGCATGGAACAATTAAAAATTATAGATACGTTGGAGACATATCAAGCATCCCCAAGCTTAATTCCTGCTCGTCCTCGAGTAGGTAAATGATAAAAACAGAACTTTTGATGTGGAATGCTACCTAGCATAACTTTCAATGTAATTTTCTTTATTATGGCATGAATGTTCAGATCCGAAAGATTCAAGACAAAAGTTTAATATTGACATAAAAATAATAATACTTCAAGCATACTAACTAAGCAATTATGTCTTCTCAAAATAGCATGGCCAAAGAGAGTTCATCCCTACAAAATCATATAGTTTGGTCATGCTCCATTTTCGTCACATAAGAATGCTCTCATCATGCACAACCCCGATGACAAGCCAAGCAATTGTTTCATACTTTAGTAATCTCAAACTTTTTTCAACTTTCACGCAATACATGAGCGTGAGCCATGGATATAGCACAATGGGTGGAATAGAATATAATGATGGGGGTTGTGTGGATAAGACAAAAAAGGAGAAAGTCTCACATTGACGCGGCTAATCAACGGGCTAGGGAGATGCCCATCAATTGATGTCAATGCAAGGAGTAGGGATTGCCATGCAACGGATGCACTAGAGCTATAAATGTATGAAAGCTCAACAAAAGAAACTAAGTGGGTGTGCATCCAACTTACTTGCTCACGAAGACCTAGGGCATTTGAGGAAGCCCATTGTTGGAATATACAAGCCAAGTTCTATAATGAAAAATTCCCACTAGTATATGAAAGTGACAAAACAAGAGACTCTCTATCATAAAGATCATGGTGCCACTTTGAAGCACAAGTGTGGAAAAAAGGATAGTAGCATTGTCCCTTTTTATTTCTCTTTTTTTTTTCTTTTCGGCCTTCCTTTTTTATTTGGCCTTTCTCTTTTTTTATTTTTTTATTTGGGACAATGCTCTACTTATGATGATCATCACACTTCTATTTATTTACAACTCAATGATTACAACTCGATACTAGAACAAAATATGACTCTATATGAATGCCTCCGGCGGTGTACCGGGATGGGCAATGAATCAAGAGTGACACGTATGATGAATTATGCATGGCGGCTTTGCCACAAATACGATGTCAACTACATGATCATGCAAGGCAATATGACAATGACGAAGCGTGTCATAATAAATGAAACGGTGGAAAGTTGCATGGCAATATATCTCAGAATGGCTATGGAAATGCCATAATAGGTAGGTATGGTGGCTGTTTTTAGGAAGATATAAGGAGGTTTATGTGTGATAGAGCGTATCATATCACGGGGGTTGGATGCACCGGCGAAGTTTGCACCAACTCTCAAGGTGAGAAAGGGCAATGCACGGTACCGAAGAGGCTAGCAATGATGGAAAGGTGAGAGTGCGTATAATCCATGGACTCAACATCACTCATAAAGAACTCACATACTTATTGCAAAAAATCTACAAGTCATCAAAAACCAAGCATTACGCGCATGCTCCTAGGGGGATAGATTAGTAGGAAAAGACCATCGCTCGTCCCCGACCGCCACTCATAAGGACGACAATCAAAGAACACCTCATGCTTCAAATTCCTTACACAACGGTTACCATACGTGCATGCTACGGGACTTGCAAACTTCAACACAAGTATTTCTCAAATTCACAACTACTCAACTAGCACGACTCTAATATTACCATCTCCATATCTCAAAACAATCATCAAGTATCAAACTTCTCATAGTATTCAATGCACTTTTTATGGAAGTTTTTATTATATCCAAATTGGATGCCTATTATATTAGGACTAATTTTATAGCCAAAGAAAATTACCATGATGTTTCAAAGGACTCTAAATAATATAAGTGATGCATGAGAGATCAACAATTTCTATAAAATAAAACCACCACCGTGCTCTAAAAGGATATAAGTGAAGCACTAGAGCAAAATTATCTAGCTCAAACTATATAAGTGAAGCACATAGAGTATTCTAATAAATTCTGATTCATGTGTGTCTCTCCCAAAAGGTGTGTACAACAAGGATGATTGTGGTAAACTAAAAAGCAAAGACTCAAATCATACAAGACGCTCCAAGCAGAACACATATCATGTGGTGAATAAAAATATAGCATCAAGTAAAGTTATCGATGGATGAAGACGAAAGAGGGGATGCCTTCCGGGGCATCCCCAAGCTTAGGCTTTTGCCAATCCTTATTCCATCATCCATCAAATCTTTATCCAAAACTTGAAAACTTCACAACACAAAACTCAACAAAAAATCTCATGAGCTCTGTTAGCGAAATAAAACAAACCACCACTTTAAAGTACTGTAATGAACTCATTCTTTATTTATATTGGTGTTAAACCTACTGTATTCCAACTTCTCTATGGTTCACAACCTCCGATACTAGCCATAGATTCATCAAAATAAGCAAACAACACACGAAAAGTAGAATCTGTCAAAAACAGAACAGTCTGTAGTAATCTGTATCTAATGCAAACTTCTGTAACTCAAAAAAATGTACCAAAATAGGCCGTCCTAGATAAAATTTTTATTGATCTACTGCAATTGGAATCAGTATTTTATTACGTTCTGGTGATTATTAACAATTGTTTTCGTGAGCAGAAAGTTTCTGACTTTTTCAGCAAGATCAAATAACTATCATCCAAGAAGATCCTATAGGTTTTACTTGGCACAAACACTAACTAAAACATAAAACCACATCTAACCAGAGGCTAGATCAAATATTTATTGAATAACAGCAAGGAAAAATATTGGGTTGTCTCCCAATAAGCACTTTTCTTTAAAGCCTTTTAGCTAGGCATTGATAATTTAATGATGCTCACATGAAAGACAAGAATTGAAGCACAAAAAGAGCATCATAAAACACGTGACAAACACCCTTAAGTCTAACATAATTCCTATGCGTAGGTATTTTATAAGCAAACAAATTATCAAGGCGGAAAAAAACTAGCATATGCATGGAAGAAGAAAGGAACAATAGCAATCTCAACATAACGAGAGGTAATTTTGTAACATGAAAATTTCGACAACCATATTTTCCTTTCTCATAATAATTACATGTAGTATAATAATCAAATTTAACAATATAGTTATCACATACAATATTCTCAACATGATCCACATGCATGTATAGTTGACACTCTTCCAAAATAGTGGGATTAACATTAACTAAAGTCATGACCTCTCCAAACCCACTTTTATCAAAAAATTCACAAGATTGAACATTCTCCAAATATGTGGGATCTAAAGTCGACACTCTTCCAAACCCACTTTAAATATTATTACAAACATTACTATCAATCTCATATTCATCATGGGGCTTAAATAAATTTTCAAGATCATAAGAAGAATCACCCCAATCATGATCATTGCAACAAGTAGTAGACATAGCAAAACTAGCATCCCCAAGATTAGGTTTTTGCATATTATAAGAACAATTGACATTAATAGAATTTATACTATCATCATTGCAATCTTGCTTTTTATTCAAAGATCCATCGTGAATCACTCCATAAAGTACTTCATCACAATTTTCAGATTCACGAATTTCAAGCAAAACTTCATAAAGATAATCTAGTGCACAAAACTCACTAGCAATTGGTTCATCATAATTGGATCTCTTAAAAAGATTAACAACCAGATGAGGATCCATAGATCTTAGGTTCTCTGTTTAGCAATAAATAAACAACTATTCCAACCAAACGAGCAAACGAGCCAAGTAAGACATCAAAGCAAACGAAAAGACGAACAGAAGAAGGGTGAATAAAACGGCAAGGGTGAAGTGGGGGAGAGGAAAACGAGAGGCAAATGGAAAATAATGTAATGCGAGGGATAAGAGTTTGTGATGGGTACTTGGTATGTCTTGACTTGACTTGGCAACTGCGCCACACTACAAAAAAAATACACTTCCGTGATGATACGTGTTTGTCACAGTTGGTCACGTTTTCTGTCATGCATGTACATCGATGACAAATTTATGATAGAATCAAGATAGTCATATATGTGCTGTCGTAGAAGTGTTCCATGACATTACCAAAATTATCATCACGGAAGTGTCCACTTCCATGACGATAAATCGCGCGTCACAGAAGTGCTTTCGTCAAGGGTGACTAACACGTGGCATCCACCGTAACGGAACACCGTTAAGCTATCGGGTCCGGTTTTGGATCCGATAACCCGTTAACAGCCCCGACCAATGGGGATTTTCCACGTGTAAAATCATCATTGGCTGGAGAAAACACGTGTTGGCTCACCGTTGGGACACATGCCATCCACTCATTGGACCCAAAACGCCTATGATACGTCGACACGTGGCATGGCCCTACAGAGGCCCATTCCTGTGAAAAGGCCGGCCCATTTTACTTGGTCAAAAGGTGGCGGGCCGGCCCATGGCAAGCCTGTAAACGTCCTGTTCGCATATGGCCCATTTACAGCCCGCTAACCCAGGGCCCGTTTACGGCCTATCCGAATTAGGCCCATTAGCATCATCTGGGCCGTCCAATATAATTCCAGGCCGTTTTAACTTCCGGCCCATGTATGGCCCATGACGTATTTCGGCCCATATGAGGCCCTTAGTAACTTCGGCCCATTAACGGCCCATGGTAAAACTGGCCCGTAATCAACAGTGTATCACTTTATACCCATTAACGGCCCGTGGTAAAACTAGCCCGTAATGAATAGTGTATCACTTTATACCCATTAACGGCCCATTATTCAGTTGGGCCGTTTCCAGCCCATGTTATCTTTCGGCCTTCTCAGGGCCCATTTATTCTTGGGCTCATTTCCAGCATTCGTTTACTTATGGCCCGTTACCGTCATTTTCCACTTGTGGGCCAAATTCAGCCCGTGGTTACAGTTGGCCCGTTTGTGGCCCGTTAATACATTGGGCCGTTTTCATAGCGTCATCAAATACGGCCGATTAACGACGGCCCGTTATGCTCGGCCCATGAACGGACGATTTCAACTCTAGCCCATTTACGGCCATAATGTGGTCTGTTATTAGCCCATGTTTGGCCAACCGATCATACGGCCCATAGAAGGCCCATTGATGATACGGCCCGTAGAAGGCCCATTGATGATACGGCCTGTAGATGGCCCATTGTGTCTACGGCCCGTATAAGACCCATTATTTCTACGCCCCGTAGAAGGCCCATTGTTTCTACAGCCCTTAGAAGGCCCATTGTTTCTACGGCCCGTAGGAGGCCCATTGTTTCTACGGCCCGTAGAAGGCCCATGTTAAGTACAGTAAATATGTAGCCCATGGTTAATGCGGCCTAGTTTTAAGAAACAGGTTATTGCGGCCACTAGCAAACCGCGGAAGAACTGCACTGACTACAAGAAAACAAATAAACAAGACAATAAGGAAATAAATAAGCAAGCAACTTACGCTAGGCTATCACGGCTATTACACATATTACATCCACTGGGCATCAAAGTTCGCCACCAGTGCAAATATAGGGAACACCCTACACTATACAAAAGGAAGGTTGGCATAAAAGTTAACATTCTAGCAGATAAATGCACCACCAGAAGTTCAGAAGCTCAGTTCATTTGACCTGACTGTTATGTTTTCATGATGTATTGTCCGATGGAGCACCATAACCTTCGCCTTCAGTTCTCCTAGGCTCCTGAACAACATAGCAAATGTCTGATAGTCTGGTTTCAAAACCATGCATATCTTGACAACATCGAACAATGTCTCTCCTTGTTTCACAAAGGGTCTCTGTTAGGGAATGCACTTGTGTCTGGAGCGCAGATACAACATTGTTTTGAGCTTGCATATCTTGATCATGAGGCAGTTTGGACGAGATTGCCTTAACAACCAAGCCAGTATTACACAGGAACGTGCTTTTGGCACTGTTAGTGGACAGGTACTGACCCACTGCAGCAAGAGCTGTCATTGCGGTTATAGTTGCCTCGCCACCTTCAGAAGGTGGCGGTTCCACCATTTTTTCCATAGCTCGCTGAAAATTTGAGGTTTTACATTAGTAGTACCAGAACAAAAGATATTAAGGAGGCAGCAAAACCAAACAAAATAGCTTTGGTCTATATACAGAGCTTATTCTGGTGAACCCATGTAAAATAATAGTTGTATTTTATTGCAAAGTACATAATAAAACCAGGTTCCAAACATATGACCATGTACCATCACTAATGTATTGTCTATTTCTTCACATTGTATTGAGTGCTAAGGATAAAGAGACGAAGTTTATAATACGGTAAGCATAGTATGACATCATTCATATCACAAAACAACTGAGAACAGAAAAACATGCAATTGTAACATTGTGTGGGAAAGTCCAGCACGGAACTAGATTAAAGGTCAAGATCAAAGGGACATCACTCCTCTCTTTTAAACCTTGTAAGGTGCAATGATACGCTAAGACAATTGTGTATAAAATTGAAAAGAGTAATAGACATTGGCTGCAAACCATGCAGTTCAAGGCACAAGTTAGAGTAAGTAGTAGTTAAAAGGCATGATGATTTTGGACTTACAACAACGGCTTTGACTGGTGTAGTCATGCCCTTCTTCTTGCTGGTGTGACAGTCCTTGAAGATTTCCATAGCATTTGGTTCAGGTACTTTTTGGTCCTTGTGGGCTTTCCTCTACATTTGGAACAAGTCAATATAGATCTGGTACAGCGAAAAGAGTGAAATGGCAACTAATTACAAGAGCCTCGCAGTGTGCAATATAGCTACGAGATCATGTCGTCTGTTGGAATTTCACTTTCATACGGTTGGCCTTGTTCTTTGAACAGTTCACCTACAAGAAGATAGATTTGTGTGGCACATGCGTAAATAGGACTTCAACATGTGATCTGATCACATATATATAATGTACCTCATACTTCAGATCGAACCAGTGTTTAACGAGGCCTCTCCAGTCTTCATCAGATATATTTTCCACTGGAGATGTTTGGGCAAGTTCACTGTTAGTCTTTCCTTCAAAGTGAGTTTTCCTCAAGTTATACCGATAATGTCGCAGAGCAGACTTGAAAACATGGGTGCAAGCTTGTCTGGTTGCATCATCTTGGCTATCCAACTTGAACCTCATATGTTGAAAATTATGGGAGTCTCATTATCAGCAACCTAGAAAGTATTGGACAGAGTAAGACGATATTAAAAGTTTCCATACATAACCATACTTACAGATAAATGGTCGAGGAAGGTGTTGAACTGGGTTTCGTCTTTGTCATTCCTGTACTGAATCCATGTTGGGAATATACGTACATGACACCTAACAGCAACCGCTGCCTCTGATACTAACTTGGCTGACTCTGTAGCATCACGTGGCCTTTTTAAACCTGCATCAAAACGGATCTCCATTCTTCCTCCTCTAGATTTAGTTAACCTATTGCAAATTATCTCTGATGTTTGTTTCCTCTTGCGCCTAGGTGCTAGTCCAACAAAAAACATAGGAAGTGTTAGCGTACATCAAACTGTGAGACTACATATAAAGAAGCATGCAACTGTAACTTGACTCCAGCAACTACCTTCTTGTTGTTGAAGCTCACAAAGTTCATCTGATCTTGCCAACTCATCTTGTGTCAAGAGTGCTTCGGAAGTAGTGTCAGGTGGCAAGGGAGCTTGGGAACGTGCTGCTAGCTGAGTTGACCAACGAGTAAATCGTGCAGCTGGTGGTACTATGGAAGGTGTTGCAACAACTAGGGTTGTCTCTGCTTGTTTGGTGGCAGCTATTTGTTTCTGTTTGGCTTGTTCTGCAGCTCGTTTAGCACGGGATACCCTGTCGGTACAATTTTCCGCTGGACTTTGACCTTCTATTGCACCATCAGTACCAGCAGAATCTGCAAGATTCTTTCGCTTCCCTTTCCCTGTCGTTCTGTCTTGCTTCCTCTTTCTCTGTGCCATGTTAAGTCAAGTTGACAAGAAAAATGAATAACAATTTAGTTCTTCAGAACAAATTGATGCGTGATACAGACGAACTGAACTTTGATGTTAGACAACCACATGATAGGAGGATGTAATATGTAAGAAAAACGGGACGAGATGAGATAACCAGAACTATGATGTGTAAACTAAGCAGCAGACATTTCACTAAATTAGAAGCAATGCAATGGAAGGTAGACACCATATGAAAGATGCTACAAATATCGCTTTGCCAAGTTAACAGTGTCTCATCATAAATACCGTTTACACAAATGTGAAGCAATACAAGAAATAAATCATATGCAAGATGCAAACAACATCACACTATCAAGTTAAAGGTCTCTCGTCATTAGTGCCATTGCATATTCACAGCTTATGATGTGTAAACTAAGGAGAAGGCATTTCAACAAATTAGAAGCAATGAAAGCTAGACACCATATGAAAGATGCAACGAATATCACTCTACCAAGTTAAAAATGTCTCGTCATAAGTGCCATTTCAACAAATTAGTAGTACAAGCTAGAAAAGAATGCGAGATGTAACCTATATCACACTCCGAAGTCAAACGTGTCTTATGATAAGTGATTGTTGCAGGTTACACAACAGTAGTAATTTGATGTAAGAACATGGTGTGATAGATAGATATTGTATGTTCTAGAAACAGGAACACGTGTCTTATTCAAGTATAATGTGTAAAGTAAGCAGATGGAATTCAACAAAATTATAAGTAATACAAGCTAGACATCACACATAACATGCAACCACATATAACAGTGCCAAGTTAGAGGGAGCACCGATGATGGTGCACTAGGGGAGACGTTCTCATCATAAACACAGCTACGTTGAGGGGATGGAGGAGTAGAAACTGTAGAGGCCCTCCGTTTGGAAGGAGCACCTTTATCTGCTGCCTTGCTAACTTCCTTCCACTTTATTGGTTTTGAATTGTCAAGTAAAACCGACAAGAAAAAGCAATACAATTCTCTCTTCAGAACTCATTCATGCATGATACTGACAATCACTACTTTGATGTAAGGCAAGCACATGATACCAGGATGGAATATGTACGAAAAACAGGACGGCATGGCATGTTCACAACTGTTTGTGTAAACTAAGCAAAAACCATTCCAACAAATAAGAAGCTATGCAAGCTAGACACCACATGAAAGATGCAACCAATATGACTCTGCCAAGTTAAAAGCGTCCCATCATAAATGGAATTTCAACAAATTAGAAGCAGCGCATGCTACAAATCATATGAAAGATGCAACTAATATCGCACTGCAAATACTAAAGGTGTCTCGTCATATTGATTGATGCGGGATACAAAAAAACAATAGTTTTATGTAAGGACATGCTTAATAGACAGATGTACTATGTACTAAATATAGGAAGGCATGTCACATTAACAGGTATAATGTATAAGCTAAGAAGAATAGCACATGCAGTTTAACCAGATTGGAAGAATTACAATCTAGACACCATATGCAACATGCAACGACATATCACGCTGCCAAGTTAGAGCAAGCACCTGCGATGCTAGTGCAGGGGAAATGCGGTAATCAACTACAGAGCTACGTTCACTATCTTCATCTAGCCTTGCTGTTTCTTGAGAATCATGTCGGGAGGCTGACACTGCATTCTTTAAATGAGGAGTAATCCACTTGCCTGACTGCCTCATCATAAGTGATTGATGAGGGATACACAAGAACATTAGTTTGATGTAAGAACATGGTTAATACACACATGTACTAGTATGTACCAAAAACAGAAAGGCATGTCATATTCAAAGGTATAATGTGTAAGCTAAGTAGATGCAATTTAACCAAATTGGAAGCAATACAAGCTAGACATCCGGCTGGAGTGGTGAGCATGATCATCTAGGACCTGAGAGCCTGGTGGGAGGCGGGCTGCTTCGTCACCATCGCGGCTTTTTAGTTGGCTTCCAGGTGATGCCTCTCTTTCCTGGGCTTGTCACTGGCTCGACCAGTGCCCTGACTAGCTATTTGTCTTCTGGTACTCATGGGATGGTGGTTCATGTAAAAAATATCTTTCCTTATCTTAATAAAGACCGACTTCGGCCTTTCGAATACAAGCTAGACACCATATGGAACATGCAACCACATATGACACCGTGAAGTTAAAGTAAGCACCTGGGATGGTGGTTCATTGCGAGCGAGGTCATCAACTCCAGAGCTACATTTACCGTCTCCATCTGCTGACACTGCACCTATTATAAGGCTGAAACGTGTCTGGCCTATCTGTGTATGATGTTGGAGCGACTTCTCTCTTTTCATTTTTGCTTCTCTCATAGCAGCAGAGTCTGAAATACCCTTGCATAAAAACACAATAGTGAGAGTATGGGTGAAGTGTGTGCAGACTAGTGCACTGTAAAATTAGCAGATAGCACATGGCTGAAAAATAAATGACAAGAGACATATGATAGCTCTACAACATTGCATGGCAAACAAAATTAGATTCTACTCCATATGATTTTGTAATATATGAGCACAAGAAATGTAGGTACTCCTCCAGCACACCACCACATGTGGTCATATCAAGATATCAGTCAACTGAAAATAAATAGGTCAGTCGATTTTTTTAATGAACCGTCCGATCTATAAGGAACGGGCAGAAGGCTTTCGTCTACCTCCCGCCAGTCACTGTTGACAATCTTTCTCGAACCGCCAGCGACCATCAGCCCAGACCCCTGCCTCCGCCGCCCCGCCCTCCTCTCGACCTCACACCGCCGCCGTGCTTGGCAGCGCCCCCAGGCCATCCCTTTAATCCCGGCCGACCTCCAGATCGTGCGCCAGTAGCTCTAGGCCCCACACGCCCCTAAGATAAACACCGAAGCGCTGCTTCCCCGGCGTAATAGGCGGACCAGCGCCTGTTACGCCGGGAAATGCTTCCATTAATTGGGATCAACTGACCAGGAATGGAAATTCAGGGGGGCGACGGACCTCTATCTAAGGTGAAATAGTATATGGGGAGAAACCTTGTGCATCGCGAGTTACTAGGAACATCTAGTATCAATAAGAAGCTATCAACTAGTGTCTTCTGTGAGATGAATACCGTGCAAGCAGACACGTAAGATTTGCACGAATAAGGGAAGAGGAGTACCATTTTTGGTTGCCGGTGTGGTCGGCTCCACATGTCGCGCCGATCTTCTTCTTTTTGCCGGGGAAACCGATGTTCTGGAGGAGGGTGCAGGCTTGGACGAACCCATGGCCAAATTGTTGACTATGTTGCTGTGGCTATGTCGGCGGAGGGGAAGAAGATCCGAGGCGGCGAAGGACGGCGTAGCAGGAACAACTCCGGTGCGGTGGAGGGTGGCGAAGTTGGAGCGGCAGCGGTGAGGCACAGGACGACGTGGTTGAACTCGCTCGGGTACGGACGGCTCGGCCTCGGCTTAAACTACTAGCCGTGGAGGGCGTTGCTGTTGAGGTTGCGGTGGACGACGACGTCGGGGTATCGGCTCCGGCGTGATGGAGGAGGGCATCGGTTGATGGGTGGAATGGGGTGGCGGACGGAGGACTCCGGGGTTTCGCGGCTGGTGGAGAGGTAGTTTTTGCACCCACGGAGTACGAATGGGGCATCGGACGGGTGGGCGGGGGGGGGGGGGGGCCGGCCCCAAGGGCGGGAGGAGGGGGGGGGGGGCGGGGGGCGGGGGGGGCGGGGGGCGGGGGGGGCGGGGGGCGGGGGGGGCGGGGGGCGGGGGGGGCGGGGGGCGGGGGGGGCGGGGGGCGGGGGGGGCGGGGGGCGGGGGGGGCGGGGGGCGGGGGGGGCGGGGGGCGGGGGGGGCGGGGGGCGGGGGGGGCGGGGGGCGGGGGGGGCGGGGGGCGGGGGGGGCGGGGGGCGGGGGGGGCGGGGGGCGGGGGGGGCGGGGGGCGGGGGGGGCGGGGGGCGGGGGGGGCGGGGGGCGGGGGGGGCGGGGGGCGGGGGGGGCGGGGGGCGGGGGGGGCGGGGGGCGGGGGGGGCGGGGGGCGGGGGGGGCGGGGGGCGGGGGGGGCGGGGGGCGGGGGGGGCGGGGGGCGGGGGGGGCGGGGGGCGGGGGGGGCGGGGGGCGGGGGGGGCGGGGGGCGGGGGGGGCGGGGGGCGGGGGGGGCGGGGGGCGGGGGGGGCGGGGGGCGGGGGGGGCGGGGGGCGGGGGGGGCGGGGGGAGAACCATGTTTCAGTCTGGGACGCGCTTGTTTTTGGCTTTTTTGAACAGAAGATGGGACGCGCTTGTTTGAAATTTGGGGAAAGTACAAACTTTGCCCCCCTCTTAAATTTCGGACCTACTGCAGGTCGGGGGTAGGATGGTAATCCTAGGTGTCCCAAAGAGTGGGCGGGAGCGATTTCGGCCACGCGCATGTGTGCTTAGGTGGCCATTGTGTATGAATGTTTTTCGGAGGCGGTTGCGTGGCGTCTAGATGAAGCTACAAACCTACCCCGGTTTAGACCTTTGGACGTTGGGCCGGTATGTTTCACGGGTCGGAGTTATTAGAAAAGTAATTTCCTTGTACTACCAAACATTGGTCTCACGCAGTTTCGGGCCAGTAGAGGCTCTTTTGGCGCTTCGTTCAAAATTTTGAAACACAAGCATGCACGTTTAGAGTACTCTTGAACTTTGAGGATTGACCTAAATAGGCAATGTTAAATTTGACCTCGTATGTTTGAAAACCTCATTAAACTATCTGCTTCTTTTTGAAATTTTGACACTTGAAAATCCTATAACTACGATTATTTTGGAATGGAAGAGCTAAATTTGAATCTATTTTTTACACGACAACATATGATATTATGTAAAAAATCAGAGCAAAGATTGGTGCCCCCATAATTTAGGTATGATTTACAAATGCCATGATATCAAATTCAAATAATTGAATGGACTTCATTTTGAATTCGAGTTTTTTAAACCACCTTAAGTTGAATTCAAATGTATGCTAATTCATAGGTAGCTATTCATAATGTTCATTGTGTAATTTTGGTATGTATAATGTGCTTTACACACACAACATGAACTATACTCACGTTTATATTCGATTGTGAAAGCACAAGTGCTCCCTAGGTGGTTTTGGTAATTAATGTCAACATATCTCTTGTTGCACTAACACTTTTATCTAGTATGTTTCAGATAAGTTCAACAATGGAGTGGCATGGACTAAAGGATGTGGGAACTCCTTCAAGATGCTAAGGACAAAGGACTGGCTCAAGCTTCAAGCTCAAGACTCTTCATTTTACATTTTAGTGATCCAAGATCACATTGAGTCTATAGGAAAAGCCAATACTATCAAGGAGGGATGAGGTGTTGCTTAATGAGCCTCTTGCTTCATGTGCTTAGTGATATGCTCCAAAACCCTCAACTACTTTCCCACTTCCACACATATGACCTAAACCTAAAGTCAAACTCGGCCGTACCGATTCTTTCCATCCGGCGCTACCGAGTTCAGATGTCATAGCCACTGCCACAAACCCTAGGCAAATCAGTTTCACCGATAGGGATCTCGGTCTCACCGAGATGGGATTGTAATCTCTCTGTGTATGTCCATTACCAAAATCGGTCTCACCGAGTTTGTGCAATCGGTACTACCGAGATTACAATGCAAACTCTCTGGTTAACTTATTACCAAAATCGGTCCCACCGAGTTTGAGTAATCAGTCCCACCGAGTTTGCCTGACCAACTCTCTGGTTAGCTAATTACCAAAATCGGTCTCACCGAGTTTGTGTAATCGGTCTCACCAAGATTACGTTATGCCCTAACCCTAATCATATAGGTCCTACCGAGTTGCATATCAGTCCCACCGAAAACCCTAATGCTCACTAGGTTTACTAAATCGGTCCGACCGAGTTTGATGATTCGGTCCCACCGAGTTTGGTAAATTGTGTGTAACGGTTAGATTTTGTGCGGAGGCTATATATACCCATCCACCTCCTCTTCATTCGTGGAGAGAGCCATCAGAACAAACCTACACTTCCAACTTACTATTTCTGAGAGAGAACTACCTACTCATGTGTTGAGGCCAAGATAATCCATTCCAACCATATGAATCTTGATCTCTAGTCTTTCCCAAGTTGCTTTCCACTCAAATCTTCTTTCCACCAGATCCATATCCTATGAGAGAGAGTTGAATGTTGCGGAGACTATCATTTGAAGCACAAGAGCAAGGAGTTAATCATCAACACACCATTTGTTACTTCTTGGAGAGTGGTGTCTCTTGGGAGCCTCCGACAAGATTGTGGAGTTGAACCAAGGAGTTTGTAAGGGCAAGGAGATCGCCTACTTCGTGAAGATCTACCGCTAGTGAGGCAAGTCCTTCGTGGGCGACGGCCATGGTGGGATAGACAAGGTTGCTTCTTCGTGGACCCTTCGTGGGTGGTGGCCTCCGTGGACTCGCACAACAGTTACCCTTCGTGGGTTGAAGTCTCCATCAACATGGATGTATGATAGCACCACCTATCGGAACAACGACAAAAACATTCGTGTCTCCAATTGCGTTTGAATTCTCCAAACCCTTCCCTTTACTTTCTTGCAAGTTGCATGCTTTACTTTCCGCTGCTCATATACTCTTTGCATGCTTGCTTGCTTGTTTTGTATTGAAAAAGTTAAACTTGTGCCTAAACTCCATTTAAACCTAAAGAAGTTAAAACTGCTACTTTGGTACTAAGTGTCTAATCACCCCCCCTCTAGACACCTCTTCTCAAGATCCTACAAGTGGTATCAGAGCATTGGTCTCCATTGCCTTGGTTTAATCACCATTGAGGAAGATGGATGAGTCTACTTTGGGGAGTCTTAGTCATAGAGTGCCTATTCTTGATGAAGAGTATTTTCATGAGTGGAAAAATGAGATGCTTGTAATTTTCAATCGATATCATTTGAACAAGTACATTGCTAGCCCTTGTGCACCTCATGTTGATCCTATGCATCCTACCCTTGATGAATCTATTGACATGACTAGAAATCTTAGAACTGTTAATCTTATCACTAGAGGCTTGCCTAGAAACTTAATTAGAATCTTGCCTACTCTTGAGTGTGCCTACACTATATGGAAATTTCTTGAGGAACGCTTTCCAAATTATTCCTTGAAAAATCTAGATGAAATTCTCTATAAGTCTATTGCCTTGAGTAAGATGAATACTAGTGACCCTATGTTTGGTGATCGTCTATTTGAACTTACCGACCTTATGCGTGCCAAAGGAGATGTTGGAATTATTGGTGATATTATTTCCGAAGCTATAAGAATTCATAAGCAAGATCATTGTCAAACTCACTCTAACGAATTACCCTCTCTAGGACTTGATCCACCACATGA
>LR880970.1:727172447-727183470 GCA_904067115.1 Aegilops sharonensis
CGTGGATGTACGATAGCACCACCTATCGGAACCACGACAAAAACATCCGTGTCTCCAATTGCGTTTGAATTCTCCAAACCCTTCCCTTTACTTTCTTGCAAGTTGCATGCTTTACTTTCCGCTGCTCATATACTCTTTGCATGCTTGCTTGCTTGTTATGTATTGAAAAAGTTAAACTTGTGCCTAAACTCCACCTAAAGAAGTTAAAAACTGCAACTTTGGTACTAAGTGTCTAATCACCCCTCCCCCTCTAGACACCTCTTCTCAAGATCCTACAGATTGCTAAAGCGATGCATTGTCTGGAGTTCAAAATACTAACTATGTGGATCAATTGTGTCGAATAATAACATAGACATGCTCAAATTCGATAGAATCTAGATGTCTGATGAATCAATTACCGTTCCTTACGCGAATTGCAAATATCATGATCCCATCCTAGTATTTGGATACAATTTATATCTTTAATCAATGTGTACAACAATCTTGTACGTGTAGTTTCACTCTCCATCCGTGGTCTCTCACACATGCTCACACACTCTCTCCCAAGGTGTGTTTGTCGCACACATGCTCTCGATATAACCCTCCCTCCCTATCATAACCATTTACGACTGTTTTCACTAACCTTTATCACAAGCACTCTTCCTCTTGCAAGCATACACACGCATAATCCTCATCGACCCTTTCTATATACATAGACCTGCCTACCTGTCTCCCGTACGCAAATTATCTTTAGGGCCTATCTCTCACGCATTGTCTCACACCTCTCTTCCTAATCTACGAGTATGATTCTAGCAGAGCATTCTGTACGATGCCCCTTAAAGTTAGGTTGGATGAATAGTAATATCAGAGATAAAGGGGTTACCTTAGTCCGAGAACCTAGGGTTACAAATCCTAGCCGGATTTGTCAATGGACATAGAGTCCTTCACAATTATGCTATCTTTGTCTTGTACGACTACTCATCCATGGGTCTCCCTAAATGCGTCACGGGCCGACCAATGTGGCGCAGGACGGAACTGAACGAAGGGCCTCACCTCGACCCACCGGACCTCATGCGGTGACACACCCTCTGCCCCCACGTCTCGTTATCTTCTCACACCCACACATACCAACACAGACACCACACAAAAAAATATATTCTCTTGGTGCCTCTATCCACTCCCCCTTGCATATACACACTCAAGGGAATCTCTTGCCGTGATGTCATATTCGTCTCTCTCTCTCTAGACCACTCTCATTTCTCGTGCTATCTCTCCCACCCCCCACCCCCCGCTGGCCCCTCTATCCATGCATCTCTAGAATACGTAATACACACACATACCTCTCTAGGCCCTGCCAAATGCATCAACTACGCATTCACACATGTTACATCACGTACCCCATTGATCTAAAAAGCCCTCTCTTCACGTTTATTTCGCATACAACATTCCTTTTGAATAAAGTGTGGCCAAAAAAATATTTTAGAATTTCTACATATATACAACATTACAAAGTTATATGGAGGAGTATGAATGCTTGCATTGCATGGTGCCCACAATGATAGTTATTCCGCACTGTGAATTTGTATATTTTTATACTATATATAAAGTTAGTCATAATAAAGAGAACAAAGAGCATCTCTCTCTCTCCATCGCATACCCCCCCCCCCTCTACGCCCCTTTCACATACACACACAAATTATCTCTAGGTCCTCTAAAAGTAAGCCCCCAGCACATTCACGCATGTTTCATCTCTCTCTCGCGATATATACAGTGACAATCATTGTATTTGAAGCGAAATCACGATACGTACATTGGACTTCAGAATCCACTCATTACGCGTCACCATTTACATTTTGTGGTTATTATACAGTCACGGGCTCACCATACAACTCTGTATTTGCTCAAGACACGACTAGTTGACCAGTTAAACGCTCCACGTGGCACCTATAGTGTTGCATCACATTATCTCACTACCATCGGGCCCACCTGTCGGCTTGTATCTACTCTACATCTACACTCTTATAAAATACTAGCAAGATGCCCATGCGTTGCACGGAACATCAAGATGCATTTGTATGAGTAGTTTATCTTGTGGGAGAAAAGGATGAACAAGGGAAGGCCTTATTTGCAAGCGTGGAGAGGGGTGTGGGTATCTTTTTGCAAAATTGCCATAGTTTCCTTCCTATCCGTCAGATATAGATCGGATGGCCTATATTGCAGGATGGCAGGCACACGATCATCACCGACTATGCTTTTTATAAGAGTAGAGATAAAATACACACATATAAAAAACAGAGAAGGTGATGATGGTGTGC
This sequence comes from Aegilops sharonensis, assembly GCA_904067115.1. Taxonomy (NCBI): domain Eukaryota; kingdom Viridiplantae; phylum Streptophyta; class Magnoliopsida; order Poales; family Poaceae; genus Aegilops; species Aegilops sharonensis. The sequence continues at coordinate 727,174,742 of LR880970.1, forward strand.
CTGCCATCCTGCAATATAGGCCGTCCGATTTATATCTGACGGATAGGAAAGAAACTATGAAAATTTTGCAAAAAGGTACCCACACACCTCTCCACATTTGCAAATAAGGCCTTCCCTCGTTCATCCTTTTCTCTTACAAGATAAACTAGTCGTACAAATGCATCTTGATGTTACGTGCAACGCACGTGCATCTTTCTAGTAAGAATGAAAACAAACGATAAACAAATTGGACGGTGGTTCGAAGTCATGACCGCGGGCAAAGCTGACAAGGTGGCCTTGTATTGGTATGCTGAGCCGTCTGTTTTAACACACAGGAGCTGGTGTGGTGATTATACACACACGCACACTTGCACACGAACTACATGCACGCAACACTCACACGAACACATGCACCTACGCACACAGGCAACACTCACACATACACACGCAGCCACGCACACACGCAACACTCACACGCACACACGCACGCATGCATGCACACACCAGTACACCACACGACCAACACACACTCTCACGCTCAAGTGCTCAACCTACACGTGCATGCGCACACATCAGGCCCTGACAGGCACATACACAACCACGTGATTCCCGCGCACGGGGTGGAGTCTTGTCACGCCTGCGTAAATTTGTGTTTATCTGACCTTTTCCCTATGCAAACTGACAGGTGGGACCCACAAGGAACATGGTCAATTTAACTAGTCAACGTGGTGCCATGCAGACTATTTGGCCGGTCAACAGAGTGCAATCCGATGCTGAACTGTGAGCAAGTGACCGTATAATCACCGCAAAACGTATATAGTGACCGTAATCAGCTTATTCTGAAGTTCGGTGAAAGTATTACGCTGTTCTCTCTATAGGCCCTCCAAAACTACATCTCTACACGTTCTCGCATGTTACATCTAACAACTATGCAATACAGCACTATTACTACACTCTAACACAATAAATCATATGTGTTTTTAGTTTTACTAGATATCATATTGTTACTTAATTATTCAGTTTGCATACATTAAAATTGCCTTTCAAATGTATGGCCAGTATCATATACCGCGCGGGAAAAATCCCGCCCTTTCCTGTTTAATCGGGTTTGTATCGATGGATCGTGCGAAACAGCAAAACTATAGTACTATATACAATACAAGTGACAGTTCACTGGGCCGTCGTGTCGTGTACTCCTCTGTCGTAAGAGTGGAGCGCTCGCTTTCATAAATCTTCTAGTCCCTTTCGCCGACATGTGGGACATCAAGCTACCGGGTCCACGTGCCATACCGGAATACAGTGCAGAGCAACCGGGGTGAAGCACCCAGTCATGGCGCCGGCGTAGTAATGAGCAATGAGGCATCAAATCACAAAGCTGCACCTTTCCCGCAGTTAAGTTGGAGGGACGAAGTAATAATGCTAAAAATAAGAAGTTGGAGGGACGAAGAAACCATCATTACACTCGTTGTTGAATCCGCTTCTCCCTCATCTTCTTCAAGTTAACCACGTGTTGCTTCTGCCGTTGTTCTGCCTCATGTGGGAAGCGGATCAACTTGGTAAAGCACTGACACGTGGGACCACATGTTAACAAACCGCCAGGACAACGTCCTCTAAAAATAAGAAACCTCCCCCGCCATCCGCGCGGCAAAATCACCTCCTTTTTACTAATCTTGATTTTATAATTTTTTAGATCAATATAATTGAGATTTGTATAGATAGCACACAGGAGCAAAACCAAGTGGTACGGTTAAGGGCATCCACAATGTGTAGCCAAATGTGAAAATAGCTTTTGGCATCGTGGGAACCATTGTGGACGGTGTTGCCAAAGCCAAAAGGATGGAACCGAAGCTCCCTGATTGATTGATGGAAGGAATAGAAAAATTCAATGTCTCTGCTCTTTCTCCTGTGCTTGCACACATGTATAGTATAGAGGACAGAGTCTACTCCCCTGTCCCTTCTATCACAAATCAGAAAGTAGTGAGGCATCAAATCACAAAGCACGGACGAAGCAACCATCATTTCACTCTTCGCTGACTCTGCTTCTCCATCATCTTCTTCGAGAAACCATCTCACCGCACTAAGCTGGACGGACGACGCTATTGGTACGAGTAGTACTAGTACATCTATGTGTCCTTTGGTTCAACAGACTTCCTGGATGCAAATAAGGCGGTTGTCTCGGCTTGCAGGCGGCACTTGCGAACAACTTACCATGGTCTCCCTCAATGGTGTTCTCCGTCGAACGCACTTCGCCAAACCACAACGTTCGAGATATCGTCGACGTCACCGCAATGGGGAAGGAAGTCAAATATAGTTATTACCTCCATTTTTTGTACACAAGGCCAGTATATCAAAATTACAATTTGCAAAAGGCCACTAACACTAATCGCGGCAAAATTGATGGGGTTTGCCTCGTACTAGCAACCAAGGACATTAATATCCCCTGCATGCATGCGGAAGTGAGAAGGTTGGTTTGCATGCCGCTGCATTAATCAAGCGATGAGGAGTGAGATGGTTAGCTCTTTGGGCTTTGGAGAAAAAAATACGCATTAATTGACACGTGAAACGAGGATTTGTATCGATTAATCCCGCGAAGGAAAACCCCACCTTTCTTTTTTAACACTAGTACTCCTAGTACGTAGTACTACGTACTTATCTTGTTTGGGTCTAGGCCTTGCATTGCCATACTTCGCCACACATTTTAGCCAAGCTTGCCTAAAGTTTTCAAAATGAAAAGGAGGTACACTTGCGCACGTCTGTCGCGGTCGCACCGCACCCTCACACGGTCGCTCCTGCACGCCGCGGCCGCACCGCACTGTCACATGCACAGTCGCTCCTGCACGCTGCAAACCCAACCAAGGGAATGCACCCTCACTGACACGTGTTGTCGCATGTGAACAAACCAAACTCAGTCATCCTACCGCTGACACATAATTTTTGTTCATAGAGTATGTTTATCCAACCGCATGTTGGGGAGTATTCGTACAGCCCGTGCGGTGGTCTGTTGGGGAAGAAGAAGAGGTGGGGAAGAAGAGTCAGGAGACGTAGGATATTCATCCAACCGCCTGAAATGGTAGATTGACCCAAGTCAGGTGACTTGCATAACAATATATGTTTTTACACAACAAAAGATCCATAAAAACAACAACATAAAGAAAAACTATCACTGCTCGCGGAACGAGACGACCTCGTTGTCTTTGGCTGCCGGCGCGAACCAGCCGTAGCTGCCGACGTGTGTCTCCGCACCGTAGTTGTCCTTGGCCTCCAGCTACTCGTTCACGCGGAGCGTGCGGGTGCTCTGCACGGACGAGAGCACCGCCCGGTTCAAATCGACGACGTCCGGTTCCGCGTGCAGGAGGGCCTCGATGGCAGCGGCATCCGCGCGCTCCGCATCGAGTTGAGCCTGTGCCGCACGGTTCAAGTCCAGGACTCCTGGTACCGCCTGCAGGAGGGCCTCGATGAGAGCGGCATCCGCGCTCTCCACGTCGAGTTGAGCCTCTGCCGCCCGGTTCAAGTCCAGGACGTCCGGTTCCGCGTGCAGGAGGGCCTCGATGGCAGCGACATCCGCGCACTCCGCCTTAAGTTGAGCCTCCACCGCCCGGTTCACATCCACGACATCTGATTCCGCCTGCAGGAGAGCCTTGATGGCAGCGGCATGCGTGTGCTCCGCGTCGAGTTGAGCCTCTGCCTCCCGGTCCTCCTTTAGTATAGCCAGGTTGAACCGCTGGTCCGTCTGCACCATGGGGGACTCGGATGCCGGCACGAAGTCGACGTCCATCGTCTCATACCCATCAGGGGCCTTCTGCGCCACGACCTCCACCATGAACATTGGATCGGCTTCCTCCTCCTCGTAGCTTGGCTCCACAGAACTCGGGGATTGGCCCACCGCAAAGCGAGCTTGGGAACGGAGGTCTCTGGCGCCGATCGCCGCCGCGATTTCTGTGCGGCGCTCCGGTGTCAGCATCTTGTAGTACGTGATCTTGCGGTGCACCATGGCTTTCCAGCGAACTAGGGGACGCTTGATGCGGGCTAGGGGATCGAAAGGTGGGGGAAGGGGCTAGAGATTAGGTGTGGTTTTAGGGCAGTGGCTGGCATAAGCCGAGCAGCGAAGGTTCTGGTGTGAATAGTGGTTCCGGTGACGACCGGTCAATCAGTTTTGACTGTACATTGCTCGTGTCGCGTTCGCGTTGCAGCCCAGCACGCTCGACCCTCCACGTCGCTCACCGAATGGAACGCGCTACGTCTTGTGTTTTTGCTCGCTTGTGGGACCACAGTTGAGAGCAAACCGACGTCCCTCCCCTCCCCCGCCCGCGTCATTTTATGCGGAGTAAATAAAAACAGAGGGAGTATACTATGGATGAGGATCCCCTGACGTGGCCGAACCCATTGAGTAACTGACATGCGGGACCTAACAAATATGCCCTAGAGGCAATAATAAAGTTATTATTTATTTCCTTATTTTATGATAAATGTTTATTATTCATGCTAGAATTGTATTAACCGGAAACTTGATACATGTGTGAATACATAGACAAACATAGTGTCACTAGTATGCCTCTACTTGACTAGCTCGTGAATCAAAGATGGTTAAGTTTCCTAGCCATAGACATGAGTTGTCATTTGATTACTGGGATCACATCATTAGGAGAATGATGTGGTCGACTTGACCCATTCCGATTAGCTTAGCACTCGATCGTTAAGTATGTTGCTATTGCTTTCTTCATGACTTATACATGTTCCTATGACTATGAGATTATGCAACTCCCGTTTACCGGAGGAACACTTTGTGTGCTACCAAACGTCACAACGTAACTGGGTGATTATAAAGGTGCTCTACAGGTGTCTCCGAAGGTACTTGTTGGGTTGGCATATTTCGAGATTAGGATTTGTCACTCCGATTGTCGGAGAGGTATCTCCGGGCCCACTCGGTAATGCACATCACTTAAGCATTTCAACTAATGAGTTAGTTGCGGGATGATGTATTACAGAACGAGTAAAGAGACTTGCCAGTAACGAGATTGAACTAGGTATTGAGATACCGACGATCGAATCTCGGGCAAGTAACATACCGATGACAAAGGGAACAACGTATGTTGTTATGCGGTTTGGCCGATAAAGATCTTCATAGAATATGTGGGAGCCAATATGAGCATCCAGGTTCCGCTATTGGTTATTGACCGGAGATGTGTCTCGGTCATGTCTACATAGTTCTCGAACCCGTAGGGTCCGCACGCTTAAAGTCCGATGACGGCTCTATTATGAGTTTATGAGTTTTGATGTACCGAAGGAGTTCGCAGTCCCGGATGAGATCGGGGACATGACGATAAGTCTCGAAATGGTCGAGATGTAAAGATCGATATATTGGATGACTATATTCGAACTTCGGAAAGGTTCCGAGTGATTCGGGTATTTTTCGAAGTACCGGAGAGTAACGGGAATTCGCCGGGGAGTATATGGGCCTTATTGGGCCATACGGGAATAGAGGAGAGAGGCCAAAAGGAAGAAGGCCTACGCCCACCCCCCCCTCTGGTCCGAATTGGACAAGGGGTGTAGCCCCCTTTTCCTTCTCCCTCTCCTCCTCTTTGCTTCTCTCCTACTCCAACAAGGAAAGGAGGAGTCCTACTCCCGGTGGGAGTAGGACTCCCCCCTTGGCGCGCCTTCCTCCTTGGCCGGCCGCCTACCCCCTTGCTCCTTTATAAACGGGGGCAGGGGGCACCCCATGGACACAACAATTGATCGTTTGATCTTTTATCCGTGTGCAGAGCCCCCCTCCACCATAGTCCACCTCGATAATACTGTAGTGGTGCTTAGGCGAAGCCCTGCGTCGGTAGAACATCATCATCGTCACTACAGCGTCGTGCTGACGAAACTCTCCCTCAACACTCGGCTGGATCGGAGTTCGAGGGACGTCATCAAGCTGAACGTGTGCTGAACTCGGAGGTGTCGTGTGTTCGGTACTTGATCGGTCGGATGGTGAAGACGTACGACTACATCAACCGCGTTGTGCTAATGCTTCCGCTTTCGGTCTACGAGGGTACGTAGACAACACCCTCCCCTCTCGTTGCTATGCATCACTGATGACCCACAAGTATAGGGGATCTATCGTAGTCCTTTTGATAAGTAAGAGTGTCGAACCCAACGAGGAGCAGAAGGAAATGATAAGCGGTTTTCAGCAAGGTATTCTCTGCTAGTACTGAAATAATTGGTAACAGATAGTTTTGTGATAAGATAAATTGTAACGAGCAACAAGTAACAAAAGTAAATAAAGTTCAGCAAGGTGGCCCAATCCTTTTTGTAGCAAAGGACAAGCCTAGACAAACTCTTATAATAGGAAAAGCGCTCCCGAGGACACATGGCAATGTCGTCAAGCTAGTTTTCATCACGTTCATATGATTCGCGTTCGGTACTTTGATAATTTGATATGTGGGTGGACCGGTGCTTGGGTGTTGTTCTTACTTGAACAAGCATCCCACTTATGATTAACCTCTATTGCAAGCATCCGCAACTACAACAAAAGTATTAAGGTAAACCTAACCATAGCATGAAACATATGGATCAAAATCAGCCCCTTACGAAGCAACGCATAAACTAGGGTTTAAGCTTCTGTCACTCTAGCAATCCATCATCTACTTATTACTTCCCAATGCCTTCCTCTAGACCCAAATAATGGTGAAGTGTTATGTAGTCGACGTTCACATAACACCACTAGAGGCTAGACAACATACATCTCATCAAAATATCGAACGAATACCAAATTCACATGACTACTAATAGCAAGACTTCTCCCTTGTCCTCAGGAACAAACGTAACTACTCACAAAGCATATTCATGTTCATAATCAGAGGGGTAATAATATGCATAAAGGAGCTGAACATATGATCTTCCACCAAATAAACCAACTAGCATCAACTACAAGGAGTAATCAACACTACTAGCAACCTACTAGCACCAATCCCGGACTTGGAGACAAGAATTGGATACAAGAGATGAACTAGGGTTTGGAGATGAGATGTTAATGGAGATTGCCCTCTCTGATGAGAGGAGCGTTGGTGATGATGATGACGATGATTTCCCCCTCCCGGAGGGAAGTGTCCCCTGCAGAACAGCTCTGCCGGAGCCCTAGATTGGTTCCGCCAAGGTTCCGCCTCGTGGCGGCGGAGTCTCATCCCGAAAGGTTGCTTCCGATTTTTTCCAGGGTAAAAGTGATGATATAGCAGAAGATGGTCACCGGAGGCCCACCAGCGGGCCCAGGAGATAGGGGCGCGCCCTATAGGGGGGGCGCGCCCCCCCTCTCTCCTGGACAGGGTGTGGGCCCCCTGGCCTGTTTCTTTTGCTCATAAATTCTTTTAAAATCCAAAAAGTTGTTTCGTGGAGTTTCAGGACATTTGGAGTTGTGCAGAATAGGTTTCCAACGTTTGCTCCTTTTCCAGCCAGAATTCCAGCTGCCGGCATTCCCCCTCTTCATGGTAAACCTCATAAAATAAGAGAATAGCCATAAGTATTGAGATATAATGTGTAAAAACAGCCGATAATGCAATAAATATTGATATAAAAGCATGATGCAAAATGGACGTATCAACTCCCCCAAGCTTAGACCTCGCTTGTCCTCAAGTGGAAGCCGAAATCGAAAAATATGTCCACATGTTTAGAGATAGAGGTGTCGATAAAAATAAAATACGGACATCAGGGCATCATGATCATTCTAATAACAGCAACATATATGGATTTTGTCATATGATTTCCTATGCTCAAGTAATAAGCAATTCACAATGTCAAGTATGGTTCAAAAACTTCATTGGAAACTAACAAACTATAATCTCAGTCATTGAAGCAATAGCAATTTATCGTAACATCACAAAGAGTCAATAATAGAGCTTTTCAGGAAGCTCACGTACTCGACTATCTCGTGGTCTCCTATAATTGTTAACACTCACGCTATACTTGTGGTTATAGAGTTTCAGCCGGACACTGAGAAAGATAGGGGCTTATTGTGTTGCCTCCCAACGTATTCACCTTTAGGTGATGTCAACAATAATAGCCTATGCCAACTTACATCCAATTGGATATATGTATCATGATCTTTCAAACACGAGGAGCTTGCCAAAGGATAAAAATAAAAAGGGAAAGGTGAGCATCACCTTGACTCAAGCAGAAAGTAAAAGATAGGCCCTTCGCAGAGGGAAGCAGAGGTTGTCATGCGCGTTTAGGATTGATGCATAAAGTCTTAGTGCAAAAGAACGTCACTTTATATTGCCCCTTGTATGTGGACCTTTATTATGCAGTCCGTCGCTTTTATTACTTCCACAACAAGTTCGTACAAAGTTTATTTTCTCTGCACTAATAAGTCATACATATTTAGAGAGCAATTTTTATTGCTTACACCGATGACAACTTACTTGAAGGATCTTATTCAATCCATAGGTAGGTATGGTGGACTCTCATGGAAAAACTGGGTTTAAGGATATTTGGAAGCACAAGTAGTATTTCTACTTGGTGCAAGGAATTTGGCTAGCATGAGGGGGAAAGGTAAGCTCAACATGTTTGGAAGGTCAATGAGAATATACTTTAACTGAGATGTCGGAAAACATAAACCATTACATTGTCTTCCTTGTCCAACATCAACTCTTTTAGCATGTCATACTTAATGAGTGCTTCACAATCATAAAAGATGTCCAAGATAATATATTTATATGTGAACCCCTCTTTCCTTATCACTTCCTATTAATTGCAACGATGACCAAGGCTACGTTCAT
>LR880970.1:727202414-727213975 GCA_904067115.1 Aegilops sharonensis
TACATGTGTGAATACATAGACAAACATAGTGTCACTAGTATGCCTCTACTTGACTAGCTCGTGAATCAAAGATGGTTAAGTTTCCTAGCCATAGACATGAGTTGTCATTTGATTAACGGGATCACATCATTAGGAGAATGATGTGGTTGACTTGACCCATTCCGATTAGCTTAGCACTCGATCGTTAAGTATGTTCTATTGCTTTCTTCATGACTTATACATGTTCCTATGACTATGAGATTATGCAACTCCCGTTTACCGGAGGAACACTTTGTGTGCTACCAAACGTCACAACGTAACTGGGTGATTATAAAGGTGCTCTACAGGTGTCTCCGAAGGTACTTGTTGGGTTGGCGTATTTCGAGATTAGGGTTTGTCACTCCCATTGTCGAAGAGGTATCTCTGGGCCCACTTGGTAATGCACATCACTTAGGCCTTGCAAGCATTGCAACTAATGAGTTAGTTGCGGGATGATGTATTACGGAACGAGTAAAGAGACTTGCCGGTAATGAGATTGAACTAGGTATTGAGATACCGACGATCGAATCCCGGGCAAGTAACATACCGATGACAAAGGGAACAACGTATATTGTTATGCGGTTTGACCGATAAAGATCTTCGTAGAATATGTGGGAGCAAATATGAGCATCCAGGTTCCGCTATTGGTTATTGACTGGAGATGTGTCTCGGTCATGTCTACATAGTTCTCGAACCCGTAGGGTCCGCACACTTAAAGTTCGATGATGGTTATATTATGAGTTTATGAGTTTTGATGTACCGAAGGAGTTCGGAGTCCCGGATGAGATGGGGATGTGACGAGGAGTCTCTAAATGGTCGAGACATAAAGATCGATATATTGGATGACTATATTCGGACTTCGGAAAGGTTCCAAGTGATTCGGGTATTTTTCGGAGTACCGGAGAGTTACGGGAATTAGCCGAGGAGTGTATGGGCCTTATTGGGCCATACGGGAATAGAGGAGAGAGGCCAAAAGGAAGGAGGCCTACGCACCCCCCCCCCCCTCTGGTCCAAATTGGACAAGGGGTGCAACCCCCTTTTCCTTCTCCCTCTCCTCCTCTTTCCTTCTCTCCTACTCCAACAAGGAAAGGAGGAGTCCTACTCCCGGTGGGAGTAGGACTCCCCCCTTGGCGCACCCTCCTCCCTGGTCGGCCGCCTCCCCCCTTGCTCCTTTATATACAGGGGCAGGGGGGCACCCCATGGATTGATCGTTCGATCTTTTAGTCGTGTGCGGTGCCCCCGTCCACCATAGTCCACCTCGATAATACTGTAGTGGTGCTTAGGCGAAGCCCTGCGTCGGTGGAACATCATCATCGTCACCACACCGTCGTGCTGACGAAACTCTTCCTCAACACTCGGCTGGATCAGAGTTCGAGGGACGTCATCGAGCTGAACGTGTGCCGAACTCGAAGGTGTCGTGCGTTCGGTACTTGATCGGTCGGATCGTGAAGACGTACGACTACATCAACCGCGTTGTGCTAACGCTTCCGCTTTCGATCTACGAGGGTACGTAGACAACACTCTCCCCTCTCGTTGCTATGCATCACCATGATCTTGCGTCTGCGTAGGAATTTTGTTGAAATTACTACGTTCCCCAACAGTAAGGCAGGGACACGTATGTGAAATGAGCTTCCAATGTTACAATTTTCACATTATACATCTCATGTACTATTAATCTTGTCAATAGTCAAATGCGGTTTTGAAAAAAGCATTAGGGTATTGTTAATAATATAGCCAGTCGATGGCTATAAGGAACTTCCATGTCATCTATAGCCATCATCTATTATATGCACTCATACAGTAGTGTGGGCTATAAGGTTGGCTATTTCCCGCAAAAAAAATTATAAGGTTGGCTATTGTATTAGTACTTTTTTCCATATCCTCTCCATCTCTTTCTTCATATTTATTGTACGTATTTAACTAGGAATGCGTATATAGCTAGGCTCTTGCATGAGAGCTCACTCCCCTTACTTTTTCACATCTCTCTCCTCCACATAGGCCCTATATAAATGGAAGGAGGGAGTACAACTATGAGCATTGCATACTCTAGTACAGATGCTTTCAGTACTCCACTAGTACTATTGGACAGGAAGCTTAAAAAAAGTTACTATTGGACTGGCTATACGTGGCGAAATCCTAGTAGGAAGAGCATGCGCGAGAACAAGCACATTCACGTGGTTGAAAACAAATTGGAAACCATCTCGAGTACAAATCTAGGAGTACGTACGAATCTAACAATATTGATTGGGTGGTGTTGAATGTTGATACTTTTTTTATCAAAGTAGAGATACTTTGACTACACATAAAACTTATATGTAAACTAGAAAGGATAGGAGGGAGTATATTGTATATTCAAAAACGAAACGAACATTGAATACCCTTTATATATGATTTGCGGATGTTATGATCACCGGTTCAAAATTTTGAATCCGCCTTAGGTATCACACATGCCCTCACTCGTTCTCTATCGATTTCATCTCGGGGTTCGGAGATCGATTGAAAGAGGACTAGGGTGGGTACAATACGTTCGTTTCGCTTATGAACGTACAATATACTCCCTCTGATCCCCACATACCCCCCCCCCCGGCGGGTCATTTCTACTCCCTCCTTCCATCTATATAGGGCCTAATGCGTTTCTCGAGGCTAACTTTGACCAAATGTTAGAGCAATAATATATGACATGCAACTTACACAAAGGACACCGTTAAATTCGTGTGTGAAAGGAGCTTGCAATGGTATAATTTTCACATTGTGCATGCCATGTACTATTAATCTTGTCAATAGTCAAAGGCGGTCTTAAAAAATGCATTAGGCCCGATATAGATGGAAGGAGGGAGTATCATAGAAACAGACCAAACCTTTATCTCCTTGCATGATACGCAATTGATCTCTGAACATCAATCGATCTCATCAACATGTGTCGGGGCATGAACCGAATGGGATGTCAAAACTAAGACGCGAAGTGACACGTAGTGGAGGCAAAGTGAAACTTTAAACGAACCTTTTGTTTGTATGCATGTCAGACAAATTACAAATAAACATTGGAAATACAAGCATGGTCTAGGCCCACATGCGAATGATACTTGGCAGAATGTTCAAATGAGGCATGCGGGAGGACGGACTCGACCGGAGGGCGACATGATCGATGGAGAAGAGGGTTGGAGAGGAATGAGAAATAAGCAAACGCCACATGATTATACTTGAACAGCTCAAATAAACAATAAGTTGTCTCGCTTGGCCTACATAGTGAAAGGCCTAATGCGCAACGCGGAGCACTGACGCTCGAATATGGCTGGGAAAATAGGGAAACCGACATGTGGGGCACACCTCTCGGGACGATGTAGCGCAAACTAGTCCAATGGAGGAGTTGGCCCACGACCTCCTCACCACCGGCAACCGTTCATGTGGGTCGTGGGGGCCAACAACGTGGCGCAGCTCCAGCACCGCCTCTGAACACGGCGACCGCGGTGAGTGACACGCTCATCGTCGCCAGACACGGTCGATTTCAGTGTGCCGAGGGTGGCGTTAGTGTTGTGGCACGACCAACAGTATGTTTGGTTTGTGCCCAAGGTTGCCCCATCAAAGCATTGGGTAGCCAAAATTTTGGCTGAGGTTTTGGTTGCCCATGATTTGGCCGACATCGGCAAGAAAAATGAACTAGAGTTGGCTAGAGTTCATTGGCATGCCAAAAAATGGCAACCATCCAAACAAAGACCAATCTTTGGGTCATGACCAAAATTTTGGCAAGGTACACTTTGGCCACAATCCAAACACACCCCAACACCCGGCTCGTAAAGGATGCACGGGGCGCCGAGACGCGTCCGCGGAGTGGTGTAGCGCAGCCAACTGCATCCTCAGGACCTGAGACCATGCCAGGTCGTCTTGCTTTTTCAATGACATGCGTCGATCGCATGTGAGCAAAGGGCATCTCCAACGTTGCCACGAACGCAGCTGACTACCCTGGCACACCAAAAACCATCGTCCCTCACGCCGTCGCGCCGTGCATTCCCAGCCGGCGCCAGCTGCCCGCATTCATGCCGTCCATCCGTATGTCGTCGTGAAGAGGCTCGATGCCCGAGGAACCAACTCCGCGACTTAATGACGCACCGGGACGCTTGGCCTCACCGGAATGCGCTACTTAAAGCGGCAACGCCCAGCTACCTCCACACCATAGCGCATCGTCCTCCTACCTGGCACCACATCCGCCATGACCACAAGCGTGAACGCTCTGTGGGAGAGCTTGTCTTCGAGGATGAAGCTCGAGGTCGCCGCACAAGCGGTGTCCACGCTGGCGGCCGATGACGGGAGCACCATCAGCCACGCGTCCTACTTGCCGCCGTCCAACGTCCGGCACTGCCGAGGTCGGGGACTCCTCCGAGGATGAGTAGGGCATGGGAGGCGGCAGGGCATGTTGTGCCAACTGGCCGGTCCGTCTCCCGTGTTCTACTTTTCCTCGCTGGAGACCGCACCTTCACTTCACTGCGCTTGAACCCCGCCCCCGTACATGGAGATCGCAGATGGAGGACGTCGGTCGCCGCTGTAGAATAGGTTTAGGGTCGGGTTTCTTTTATTTTTCTGTCCTATAAAAGTTCGAAATGTAACGAAAATCTGCCATGTTTGCATTAATCTCGGCCGGTGTATATGAACTTTCACAAATATAGTATATTGTAGGAGTACTAGAAATATGCCCGTGCGTTGCACGGAAGATCAAGATCTTGTGGGAGAAAAGGATGAACGAGGGAAGGCCTTATCTGCAAATGCACATTCACGCATTTCACATCTCTCTACATCTATGGGAACCTACGAAAGGGTTAACGTAAATTGCCTCTCTCTCTCCTTCCCTGATTTTCATGGTGGTGGGCCCCTCCCTACCCCCAATCTACAATCAACAGCTCACATGTTTCACATTATGTTAATTACGTAACTGGGACTACGTAGGTGTAGCATTACTCGTCCTAAAAAACCCAACTAAGCCAACCTCCCAGCATATCGCGTGGGAAAAGACCCGGCCGCGCCGTTTTAGTCGGGATTACCGGATTAGTAGTAGTAGTATCGATGGATCGCGCGACGCAACAAGGTTTTTTAGGGGGCGAAGCACCTAGTTTAAAAGGAAAAAAGGCGGTACACTCACAGCACCCCTGTCGCGATCGCATTGCACCCCACACACGTTCGGTCCTGCACATGGCTCATGCAAACAGAACGCGCTTCGGCTTGCCTCTTCACTGACACGTGGGACTACACTTGGAGAAACTGACCATGCGCCAAACTCCCCCCGCCCACCGCGCGAAAATCCTCCCCCCCCCCCCCACCCAAAAATTCCCCCCAAATCCTATATTCAACCGCCCTTTGCCCAACTGGCCAATAATATCCCCCAACCCCCCCCCCCCCCCCCCCCCGTCTTCCCCACCCCGCCCCCCCCCCCCCCCCCCGCCCCCCCCCCTCCCCCCCCCCCCCCCCCCCCCCCGTCTTCCCCACCCCGCCCCCCCCCCCCCCCCCCGCCCCCCCCCCTCCCCCCCCCCCCCCCCCCCCCCCGTCTTCCCCACCCCGCCCCCCCCCCCCCCCCCCGCCCCCCCCCCTCCCCCCCCCCCCCCCCCCCCCCCGTCTTCCCCACCCCGCCCCCCCCCCCCCCCCCCGCCCCCCCCCCTCCCCCCCCCCCCCCCCCCCCCCCGTCTTCCCCACCCCGCCCCCCCCCCCCCCCCCCGCCCCCCCCCCTCCCCCCCCCCCCCCCCCCCCCCCGTCTTCCCCACCCCGCCCCCCCCCCCCCCCCCCGCCCCCCCCCCTCCCCCCCCCCCCCCCCCCCCCCCGTCTTCCCCACCCCGCCCCCCCCCCCCCCCCCCGCCCCCCCCCCTCCCCCCCCCCCCCCCCCCCCCCCGTCTTCCCCACCCCGCCCCCCCCCCCCCCCCCCGCCCCCCCCCCTCCCCCCCCCCCCCCCCCCCCCCCGTCTTCCCCACCCCGCCCCCCCCCCCCCCCCCCGCCCCCCCCCCTCCCCCCCCCCCCCCCCCCCCCCCGTCTTCCCCACCCCGCCCCCCCCCCCCCCCCCCGCCCCCCCCCCTCCCCCCCCCCCCCCCCCCCCCCCGTCCCCCTCCACTCCATTCGTTCTGCCAAAGCCGCCCTCCCCGCCACGTCGATATGTCGGTGCTGTGGTTCGTCGAGGGGACGCACGGCGATCCTCTCGCTCCCACAGTACACTCTCATAGACCGCCGTCCTCTAGCCGCCCCGCCACCGCTGGCGACGTTCTTGTGGAGGCGCACGGCGGTCAGCGCCGCCACCGCTGGCGACGTTCGTGTGGAGACGCATGGCGGTCAGCTTCTCCCATGGTACGCGCATTCTAGACTGAGGCCCCGTGCATGTCGGTGTAGCGCTGAATGGCATGCCAAGGCCAATTAGTTGCTAAAATATTCTGCCATATATTTATTGTGACGTAGATTGCCATGGTCTAGTAGCCAATCTGTTGGGTGAAATAGCTCTACACCGTTTTATACTCGATCTTTGTTGCTGCGATGGCCTTCGATAGTTCGATGGCTATGTGCTCGGCCTCATTGACTGCTGAAACAGCCTGCCATAATTTAGCACTCAAATCTGTTTGCTAAATTAGTTTTACATATATTTCGTTACTTAGATCTGCTCGTCCAAATAGCTTGCCATAGCTTTAGACATCGACCTAGGTATTTTCTTCTGGACTTCATAAAAAAGCATATATGTTTTTCCTGTAATATCTAGTAGAAGAACTAATTTGTATGTCTAACAGATCGACAGGACTTGGATAACTTCTGCTCGAAGATTCTCCGCTGCATATGTCGAGGGGGTTGAAAACTTCATGAACTTTATCAGAGCTGACTACGGTGGTCCGAAATCAGATGTGCTCTGCCCGTGTAGTAGTTGTATGAATTCAGTTACAAGACCCCAGTCAACTGTGCAAAATCATCTACACTTGTATGGGATGTCGGTCACATATACTACGTGGGTTCATCATGGTGAAGCTGTGAACGTCAATGTTATTGACTACGTGGAAGCGGCAGATCACCATCTTAATCTGCCTGATGCTCAGGTGGAAGAGGAGGAGGAGGTGGTGGCGGAGCCAGTGAGTTTGACCAACATTGAAACAATGCTACGAAATGCTCGTGCATTCCGTGAACTTTCACCTGCAGAAGAAAAACGGTGGGCCCGCATGTTGGAACAATGCAACGTGGTTGTCACCCCAGGAAATAAGCTGTCAGTATTCTCAGCTATGGTCACCTTTCTTCAGGTGAAAACATCTGAGCAGATGACCAACATATCATTCGATGCAATGTTGGCTGCTTTCCGTAAAGCTTTCCCAGATGCGTCTGAGCTGCCACACACCTACAGTAAAATGAAGAATTTCCTTCGTGCAGTTGGAATTGGATATGATATGATCCATGTTTGTAAGAATAATTGTGTTCTGTTCCGGAGGGATTATGCCAACTTAAGTGAATGCCCGAAATGCAAATCATGAAGATGGAAAGATGGCGATGCTATCAAGAGGATTCCTCATAATGTTCTGAGACATTTTCCAATTACACCAAAATTGCAGAGGTTGTTTCATGATGATGAAACAAGAGAGGATGTACTGTGGCATTCTAGGAACTGGGAGTATAGAGATCAGAATGTAATGAGCCATCCATCACATGGTAGTGAGTGGAAAATCTTCAATCAAAAACACGAAAAGTTTTCTGCTGACCCGAGAAACATTAGACTTGGCTTAGCTTCAAATGGATTTAACCCATTTGGCCACCAGAGCGCCACATATAGCATGTGGCCAGTGCTTGTTATCCCTTACAACATGCCTCCAAATGTCTGCACCAAAGAATCAAACTACATGATTGCCTTGCTCATCCCAGGTCCAAAAAGTCCTGGAAAGGATTTTGATTTGTTCATGGAGCCTCTTGTGGAGGAACTTCAACAGCTATGGAGGGGTGTTCTCACTCTTGTGGAGAAAGGATTTTGATTTGTTCATGGATTTTCATTTCTTTCTGCATGTTGTTATAATTTGGTGCATCCATGATTATCCGGCTTTGGGCACTATGTCAGGGCGAACGACACATGGTTACAATGCATGTGTTCGCTGTGACAGGAATCCGCAGTCATACGCAATACTTAGCAAGATCTGTTACATTGGACACCGCCGTTTCCTTGCCAAGGACAAGCCGCATCCTAGAAAATACCAAAGACATGTGTTCAATGCAAAGCATGAAAACCGTGATGCTCCAAAGAGGCTCACCGTCGATGAGTTGCAAGTGGAATTAGAGAAGTTCAGGCATATTACACCAGGAAACCATCCTGATAATGGTAGCTGGAAAAGGAAGCGTGGTAGGGCAGAAGAGAGATTATTGTTTACCCGCAGGTCCACTTTGTGGGACTTGGAGTATTGGAAAGATTTGGATCTGCGGCATAATCTTGATGTGATGGACATCGAGAAAAATATATGTGACAGCATTATCGGCACACTTCTTAATATTGAAGGCAAGACGAAAGATACCTTAAAATGTAGGATTGATTTGACACACCTGGGTATCAGACATGATTTGCAGGTGCAAGATGAAGGTAAACCACGGGATATGGCACCAGTTGTGTACGTCTTGGACAAGGTAAAAAGAAAAGAATTCTGTGAGGTCCTGTCACGTATGAGATTCCCACATGGATTTGCTTCCAACCCTGAAAGGAGAGTCAGTGCAGATGGAAACAAGGTACAAGGGTTGAAAACTCATGACTGCCATGTCCTACTTCAAAGGGTTTTACCTGTTATCCTTAGAGGATTGGGCCGCCCTGACTTATACAGAGCAGTTGCAGAGTTGGGACAATTCTTCCGGGAACTCTGCTGTAGAAATATGAGGATAGATGCTTTGGAGCGTCTTAGAGACAAGATACCAACTATCCTATGCGACCTTGAGAAGATATATCCTCCAGCCTTCTTTGATGTGATGGTGCATTTGGCTGTTCATCTACCTGATGAGGCACTACTTAGAGGTCCAGTACAGTATGGCTGGATGTACCCTATTGAAAGGCGGCTAGGCACTTTCAAGGGCTATGTTAGGAATAGAGCTAGACCTGAGGGTTCCATTGCAGAGGCCTACATTGCTACAGAAGCGTTGACATTCTGCTCAAAATACATTGAAATAGCTGATCAGCTTAGCAAAGAGGTGGATGAAGACAATCTCGGGCTCAATGTTTTCGATTATTCTGTTTGAGTTATAGGGAAGAGTCGACAAGAGGACAACCCTAAAGTTTTGGACAAAATGGTTTGGTACGTGTTGAATAACTGTCCTGAGATACTACCTTATATCAAGTAAGTGCTAAGTATTGCAGCTTATACATCGTAATCTACTAAACTTGCAGCACATTCTTATATATTTAGATGTTTGACACGATCACTATGTTGTGCAACATCTACAAAAAGGAGTTACTGCCGCAAAATCCAAGAAACGTTGACAAACTGGTTATGGCAGGATTTGTGAAATGGTTCAAGAGCCATGTAAGCTTTTGAATTGCATTGTCAGTTTTTTAATATATTGAGTACATAAGATGACCAGCTTGTCTATTTTCTAAACATAGGTTAAGAAGATGCGGGAGGATGGGCAGGCAGTTGATGATGCCCTTTACTAACTAGCAATGGGTCCTGATACTCGGGTAAGACATTATGAATCTTGCGTTGTTGGAGATGTGCGCTACAACACCCTTGCACGAGATGAAGGCAGGAAGACACAAAACAGTGCCATCATGAGCACGGGTACGTATGACAAAGAGACAACTGAAATGTATGCTAACATAACAGACATTGTTCAATTGCAGTATATCTCCAGTTTCGAGGATCATCAGTGTGTGGTTCTGTTGTGCTGTCGTTGGTATAACCTGTTTTCTAGGATCGCAAAACCCAGAGCTGATGATTATATCAAATCGATCAATGTCAAGGCGGCATACCAGACCAACGAGCCTTTTATTTTGGCAAATCAAGCAACACAAATATTTTGGCAAATTCCTAATATCTTTGAGAAACATCACGCCAATGACGCCGGCGAAAAGATTGCCTGTCGTGCTGTGGACATACAAGAGTTGATTAAGAAGAAGCCAACGTTCGAGGATGTTGAGGACAAAGAAGAAGATGACGGCGTGGGGAATTACGATTCAGACTGATACACATGGTGAAGATGTTGACGCTGCGGCTGCGGATGATGATTACATTGCTTTTGTCATATTTGCCTGTCAGAAGACGTTTTTTATCTACTATGTGAAATTGCGTTTGCTATGACAATTGAAACCTGATGAACATGTTGTTTAGTATTTTCCTGTGAGAACATCACTTGTTATGTATGCTGATTTGTGTTTGGTGATTGTATGACGACTAAAACATGATGACATTGTTGTTTAATTGTACTCATATTTGGCTGTGAAACTTGAATTTGATGACATAGTTTGCTGTTGGACTGCAATTTGCTCGACGTCTTCGAATGAGAACAAAGCTGACCCGACAGGGCCTCTGCTAATTTATTTATTTATTACCAAAAGGGCCTCTGCTATTTATTTATTTATGAGCAAAAGGGGATACCCCCTGATTTCCGTTAATAGAAATCATTAGATGTTCACAACACTACGCCCAGCCTACTACACAGGTTTCATTCATTACTAGTTTCAGCAAAGTGCTCATGTCATAGCCACTGAATACATCACGAGTGCTACATACACTGCAAATAAAGAGATAATCATCCTATAGAGCACATCGATTTTGATCTTCACAAGCTCTTTCATCTCCTCATTCTTTTCAAGGCCGTTCAGCAGCTGTTGCTTGGCCATGATTAGAGGAACTGCATCTTCCTCTTCTGCCGTTCCTTCAGTTACTTGTCCAACACCCCAACCTGCTGGTACTGGGATTCCTCGGCTAACCATGTAGCGACCTGACCCAAAATCGGTCAAGTCTCTATGTCTGTACCATCCCAAGATCATGCTGGTACTCACGGTACATCGATGAAATAATCAAAGTTCAATCACACCTGAATTTATTACACGATTCTCATATAGAGTCTTTATTACAAGATAATAAATTCGGCCAAAGGCCAACTCATGAGAAATAAACTAGTAAAGCTGCGGAAGCGTAGAAGAATAGCGAGTCCATCCGACTCCAAAGGGAAATCGCCAAGCGCGGATCGTATCCTCAATCCTGATCGGAAAACTCCTCTGCAACATAAGACGTTGCAGCCGTGTAGGTCAGCATTTTGAATATGCTGGCAAGTCATGAAGAATACAATAATAAAATTTCTAACACTATATGCAATTTGGCTGTGGGGCTCTAAGTTTCATCATTTTGCGAAAAGCCAATTTTTCCTTATAACAGTGGACTTGCTTGCAAATACTACAAAATTGTTGGTAGTTATTGAGATGGTTCCGCCAACCAATGTCTCATTCCCAAATTATTAAGTCATAACCCCCTCAATTAATTTATTAGTTTTAGTGTTGAGATTTCCGAATACTTCCAAGTTCCAGAGGCTCAAATTGTCCGTAACCGGGGACACGGCTAATCGATTAGATCCTT
>LR880970.1:727243200-727298318 GCA_904067115.1 Aegilops sharonensis
ATTTTTATGCGTGGACAATTTGTTGGATTTTATATTGATATACATTTATTTTTAAAATCAGTTTGAATGTGACTCGAAATTTCGGGATTAAAAACAGTTCGGATCGCACCGAAATATGCAAAATTTTGTATAATTTTTTAACCGTGGCCACAATATGGGCTGTAATGCTAACAAAAAGAATATGGGCTCAAAAAAAACCTTAAGAATTAGCAAATGGGCTGTAAATTATTAGAAATAATGGCAGATGGGATGTATGATGTTTTCCACAGATTTGAGGCTTTCCTAAAAAAAAGATTGACGCACAAGCAGTGACTGTTGGATGTCCATCCAACGGCCGTTGTGCTTCTTCAATCTATGCTCTTCCTGCTCCAGCCGCTCAAACAAGCGCCGACGGGACTGCCTGCTCTCTCCTCCCCGCGGCCGGCTGTGCTGCCGCGCAGGCCTCACCGGCCCATCGTACTCCCATCGCTGGCCTAGCCATCCCTCTACTCACCCACACCTGCTGTTATTCTCCGGCGACGGCAGACGAACCAGTAAACCCTCGTACAGTCGTACTCCCCTCCGCGTGGAAACAACTGCCGAGTCTTACCTGCCTCTTTGTCGTTCCCTTCCTAGGCCTCGCCGTCGTCCACCGCCCTGGTGCTCTCGGCGCGGCCTGGTCAACATGGTCAACGACCGACATGCATCTGAAGTGGACTGTACATGGAGAGGCTGACAACTGGGTCCACGGCTGCACGCAAGGAAATGCCTCCTTATTACGCGCAAAATAAAGATTCCTCCACTTGACATCTGGGACCCACCGAAAGGGCCTCTGTATTTCGCGAAAAAAATGTTACCGCCGCTGTCAGCTTGGACCCACCAGCTATATCTTCGCACGCAAGGAAGTGCCTCCTTATTACGCACAAAAAAATGAATACCCCCCCTGCTAGCTGGGACCCAGTATAGTGGCAGGCTGACTTGTGGGCCTACTAAGTTGACGGGGACGGAGGGCTTTGTCAACTAGTCAATATGCATGATTCTAGCTCCAGTGACCGTACGATGTCCATCCAACGGCCGTAGTGCTTCTTCAACCTCTGGTCTTCTTGCTCCAGCCGCCCAAAGCAGCGTCGGTCGTGCCGCATGCTCCTGCCTCCCGTGGCCGGCTGTGCTGCCGCGGAGGCCTCATCGCCCCCTACTATTCCCACTGCTGGCCAGGCCCTGCGGCGAAGGCAGCCTCACATTGCAGTCGAACCAGTGAACCCTCGTACTCCTCTCTGCGCGGGCTTCCACTGCCGCGTCTTCCCCGACTCCGCGTCGTCCCCTTCCTAGGCCTCGCCGTTGTCCACCACCCTGGTGCTCTCGGCGTGGCGTGGTCAACGTGGTCAAGGAACGACTTCTATCGGAAGAGTATTGTACGTGGAGAGGCTGACAGCTGGGTCCACGTCCGCAGCAAGGAAGTGCCTCCTTATTACGCACAAAAAAATTATTCCTCCACCTGACAGCGGGGACCCACCGGACGGGCCACTGTATTTCATGAAAAATACGTTTCCCCCTGACTGCTAGGACCCACCAGCTACATCTTTGCACGCAAGGAAGTGCGTCCGGGCAAAAAAATGATTCGCCCCCCTGATTGCTGGGACCCACCAGCTACATCTTCGCAGGAAAGGAAGTGCCTGATAGTCGGGACCCACCTGGTCGAAGCATACGTAGCGTTGTCATTCTGGTCGAGAACGTGTATGTACATACTGGTCGACGTAGAGGCGCGCACGTGTCGTAGTAGAGGCGCGCACGTAGCATGTCCATGTACGTACAACAACCAGTGTGCAAGAAAGAAAATACGGCCATGTACGTACATACGGGCAGGGTCTCGAACGCCTACTCGCGCATATGTACGGCCAGGGCTCGTGTACATGGCTGGGTTGGAACGGAGAAACAACGTCATCGTCGTGTTCATGGGGAGCCAACCGGCTGGGTCGGAACGGAATGCGTTGTCGTGTTCATTGGGAGGGCTTGGACGGAACAGCCGATGGAAACGAAGCCTGGCATACCACAGAACGGAGGAAACGGCCTTGTGTTTGACCGGCCACGTTCGAAACGGGACCCTGTTCATCGGGAGGGGTCTGGCGTACCGCAAAACGGAGGAAACGGACCTCCTACGGTCGAAACGGGGGTCCTGTTTGATCGGGAGGGGTGTGGCGTACCGCAAAACGGAGGAAACGGACTTGTGTTGGAGCGCTACGGTCGAAACGGGGGTCCTGTTCATCGGGAGGGGTGTGGGTACCGCAAAACGGGACACCACGGGATACTGTTCATCTCCACCATCGACCCCCTCCAGCCTCCACGGGCTACTGTTCATCCACCGCCGACCTCCTCCAGCCTCCACGTGCGACTATTCATCCACGGGCTCCTGTTCATCTAGCCCCCACCGCGCGCTACTCCACCAGCTACTATTCAACCAGCCCTCTCCACGGGCTCCTGTTCAACCACTCCTCCACGGGCTACTGTTCATCTAGCCCTCCACCATCTACTGTTCATCCAGCCCTCCACGGGGTGGTCCTGTTCATCCAGCCCTCCACGGGTCCCTGTTCATCCAGCCCCAACCGGCTCGATCGATCGTGGTCCTGTTCATCCAGAGGCAACACCAGGGGGTCCTGTTCAACCACCCCCACCAGGAACTGTTCATCCAACCCCCCCCCCCTAGCAACGCGCTCTGCTCATCCAGAGGCAACGCCACGGGGTCATGTTCATCCCACCCCCCCCCCCTAGCCACCCTCCCTGCTCATCCAGAGGCAACGCCACGGGGTCATGTTCATCCCACCCCCCCCCCCTAGCCACCCTCCCTGCTCATCCAGAGGCAACGCCACGGGGTCATGTTCATCCCACCCCCCCCCCCTAGCCACCCTCCCTGCTCATCCAGAGGCAACGCCACGGGGTCATGTTCATCCCACCCCCCCCCCCTAGCCACCCTCCCTGCTCATCCAGAGGCAACGCCACGGGGTCATGTTCATCCCACCCCCCCCCCCTAGCCACCCTCCCTGCTCATCCAGAGGCAACGCCACGGGGTCATGTTCATCCCACCCCCCCCCCCTAGCCACCCTCCCTGCTCATCCAGAGGCAACGCCACGGGGTCATGTTCATCCCACCCCCCCCCCCTAGCAACGCTCACTGTTCATCCAGACGCAGCATCGATCGGCTTCAGTTAACAGCAGTAGCGAAGGAATCGCTCGATCGGGTTCAGTTAATAGCCATCGATCGATCGCTCGGGTTCAGTAACGCGTAGCCTGCAGTGCAATTGCTCTGGTTCAGTTAGAGCCCAACGCCTCGCTCGGGTTCAGTTAGAGCCCAACGCCTCACACCCACGCGCGTGCGTGTACGATAGAAACACGCATCGCTCGGCCCCGACCACCCACCGTAGCCGGGAACACCTCGATATTTTCCTCGCCCTCGCTTCTACCACGGTTTTTTCCGTCATGGACGGCCCAAAGAATGTCATGCAGCTGCGTCTCCGGCCCGCCCAGGATGAAAAGACCATTTTCTATCATGATTTTTTGTCATAGAAGTAGGAGCCCACCACATCTATGATGATACCTGGTTTTGTCACAATTATCATCATAGAAGTGTCATAAGTATGACAGAATTTTTTTTTCATTCGGCCCAAAATGTCACGGATGTGTCTTTTTTTGTAGTGCCAGCAATGGCTAGTTGCTCGGAGCTCAAATCTTGACTTGACTTAACTTGACGTAGATCTCCCCGGCACACACCAGAAATCCTTATTGCTACCTCTTGAGCATGCATTGATTTTCCCTTGAAGAGGAAAGGGTGATGCAGCAAAGTAGCGTAAGTATTTTCCTCAGTTTTTGAGAACCAAGGTATCAATCCAGTAGGAGACTACACACAAGTCGCCTCGTACCTACACAAACAAATAAGAACCTTGCAACCAACGCGATAAAGGGGTTGTCAATCCCTTCACGGCCACTAGCAAAAGTGAGATCTGTTAGAGATAATAAGATAAATATTCTTGGTATTTTTATGATATAGATTGAAAAGTAAAGATTGCAAAAATAAAGGCGACAGAAATAGCACGTTGGCGGGAGATTAATATGATGGAAGATAGACCTGGGGGCCATAGGTTTCACTAGTGGCTTCTCTCAAGATAGCATAAGTATTACGGTGGGTGAACAAATTACTGTCGAGCAATTGATAGAAAAGTGCATAGTTATGAGAATATCTAGGCATGATCATGTATATAAGCATCACGTCCGCGACAAGTAGACCGAAACGATTCTGCATCTACTACTATTACTCCACACGTCGACCGCTATCCAGCATGCATCTAGAGTATTAAGTTAATAAGAACAGAGTAACGCATTAGGCAAGATGACATGATGTAGAGGGATAAACTCAAGCTATATGATATAAACCCCATCTTTTTATCCTCGATGGCAACAATACAATACATGTCCTTTCCCTTTCTGTCATTGGGATCGAGCAACGCAAGATTGAACCCAAAGCTAAGCACTTCTCCCATTGCAAGAAAGATCAATCTAGTAGGCCAAACCAAACTGATAATTCGAAGAGACTTGCAAAGATAACAAATCATACATAAAAGAATTCAGAGGAGATTCAAATATTGTTCATAGATAATCTTGATCATAACCCACAATTCATCGGATCTCGACAAACACACCGCAAAAAGAGTTACATCGAATAGATCTCCAAGAAGATCGAGGAGAACTTTGTATTGAGATCCAAAGAGAGAGAAGAAGCCATCTAGTTAATAACTATGGACCCGAAGGTCTTTGGTAAACTACTCACACATCATCGGAGAGGCTATGGTGTTGATATAGAAGTCCTCCATAATCGATTCCCCCTCCGGCGGAGCGCCCGAAAAGGTCCCAAGATGGGATCTCACGGGTACAGAAGGTTGCGGCGGTGGAAATAGGGTTTCGTGGTGCTCTTGGTTGTTTTGGGGGTATATGGGTATATATAGGAGGAAGAAGTAGGTCGGTGGAGCTGCGAGGGGCCCACGAGGGTGGGGGCGCGCCTCCCTGCCTCGTGGCTTCCTCGCTTCTTTCTTGACGTCCACTCCAAGTCCCCTGGATCACGTTTGTTCCAAAAATAATGCTCCCGAATGTTTCATTCCATTTGGACTCCGTTTGATATTCCTTTTCTACAGAACACTGAAATAGGCAAAAAAAACAGCAATTTGCACTGGGCCTTCGGTTAATAGGTTAGTCCCAAAAATAATATAAAATTGTATAATAAAGCCCATTAAACATCCAAAACAGATAATATAATAGCATGGAACAATAAAAAATTATAGATACGTTGGAGACATATCACTTCCCTATGTGAAGGGTCTATCTTTTACTCCCTCTGTCCCATAATATAAGAGTGTTTTCGACACTGGGATGGAGGGAGTACTTTATGTATTTACTTTTATGCAATAGTCAATAGTGTTCTTCTGTATGCCATTTTTTAGCAAGCATTCTCTGGTAGGGAATGATCTAGGCACATATATCCAGTTGAATAAAAGTAATCTTGAGTTATTATTGCTGACATTATCCCTGATATAAAATAAGTTGGGGGCGAAACATTAAGCCCCTATGTTCCTCACTGTCTGATTGAAACAACTTATTCTAAAAATATGCTTTGAGTGTCAGCAATCATGGAAGACTAAATGATAGTTGAGTATGTGGAATTTGCTATATAAAAGGTCTTACATAGACCCTTCCCGAAAATAATATGAATTGTAATTGTTTGGTGACTGAGGACATAGTTTGTTAGTTTTCAAAAAACTTTATGGTCTATACTTTAACATGTGAATAGCTTGCTACTTGATCATGAGAATTTTATGAGATGAGCTATTGTTTAAGATATATATTGATGCTAGAAAAAGTTCTTGGAATTACCATTGTTCAAACTTGTGCACTATGCTAGCATTCACACTTCATCAATTATTTATTTTATCATTTATCTACTCGAGGAAGAACGGGAATTAAGCTTGGGGATGCTGATACGTCTTCAACATATATATAATTTATGAAGTATTCATGCCATGTTATCAATAACTTTATATTGTTTTGATGCACTTTTATATGACTTTCATGGACTAATATATTAACCTAGTGCCCAGTGCCACTTGTTCTTTTTTGCTTGTTTTTAGTTTCCAGAAATCCATACCAAACGAAGTCCAAACGCGGCGATACTTTTTGGCAAATTTTTTGGAACATAAGAGACCCCCGAAGCTTCGTGGGAGGACTAGAAGACCCACGAGGTGGTGAAAGGCAACCCGGCGTGCCCTGGGGGGTGGCCGTGTGCTGTTGCCTTCACTACTGCAGGATGTAGCTAACACGACACTACGATCAGAGACCCTTTGACGAAACTGTGTGTGATGCATTAATCGCAAACGGTGATGTAAAAATCGTTGATAACCCACTAGTATAGGGATCACAACAGTTTTCGAGGGTAGAGTATTCAACCCAAATTTATTGATTCGACACAAGGGGAGCCAAAGAATATTCTCAAGTATTAGCAGTTGAGTTGTCAATTCAACCACACCTGGATAACTTAATATCTGTAGCAAAGTATTTAGTAGCAAAGTAATATGATAGTAGTGATAACGGTAGCAAAAGTAATATTTTTTGGTTTTGTAGCGATTGTAACAGTAGCAGCGGAAAAGTAAATAAGCGAAGAACAATATGTGAAAAGCTCGTAGGCATTGGATCGGTGATGGAAAATTATGCCGGATGCGGTTATTCATGCAACAGTTATAACATAGGGTGACACAGACTAACTCCAATTCATCAATGTAATGTAGGCATGTATTCCGAATATAGTCATACGTGCTTATGGAAAAGAACTTGCATGACATCTTTTGTCCTACCCTCCCGTGGCAGCGGGGTCCTATTGGAAACTAAGGGATATTAAGGCCTCCTTTTAATAGAGTACCGGACCAAAGCATTAACACATAGTGAATACATGAACTCCTCAAACTACGGTCATCACCGGGAGTGGTCCCGATTATTGTCACGTCGGGGTTGCCGGATCATAACACATAGTATGTGACTATAGACTTGCAAGATAGGATCAAGAACTCACATATATTCATGAAAACATAATAGGTTCAGATCTGAAATCATGGCACTCGGGCCCTAGTGATAAGCATTAAGCATAGCAAAGTCATAGCTAGTAACATCAATCTCAGAACATAGTGGATACTAGGGATCAAACCCTAACAAAACTAACTTGATTACATGATAAATCTCATCCAACCCATCACCGTCCAGCAAGCCTATGATGAAATTACTCACGCACGGCGGTGAGCATCATGAAATTGGTGATGGAGGATGGTTGATAATGACGATGGTGATGGATTCCCCTCTCCGGAGCCCCGAATAGACTCCAGATCAACCCTCCCGAGAGAGTTTAGGGCTTGGCGACGGCTCCGTATCGTAAAACGTGGTGAATCTTTCTCTCTGTTTCTCCCCGAACACGAATATATAGAGTTAGAGTTGAGGTCGGTGGAGCTCCAGGGGGCCCACGAGGCAGGGGGCGCGCCCTGAGGGGGCAGGCGTGCCTCCCACCCTCATGGACAGGGTGTGGGCCCCCTGGCCTTGATTCTTTTGCCAGTATTTTTTATTATTTCCAAAAATAATCTCCGTGAAGTTTCAGGTCATTTCGAGAACTTTTGTTTCTGTACAAAGATAACACCATGGCAATTCTGCTGAAAACAGCGCCAGTCCGGGTTAGTTCCATTCAAATCATGCAAGTTAGAGTCGAAAACAAGGGCAAAAGTGTTTGGAAAACATGAGTAACAACGTATCAACTCCCCCAAGCTTAAACCTTTGCTTGTCCTCAAGCAATTCTGTTGATAAACTGAAAGTGATAAAGAAAAACTTTTACAAACTCTGTTTGCTCTTGTTGTTGTAAATATGTAAAGCCAGCATTCAAGTTTTCAGCAAAGATTATGACTAACCATATTCACAATAACACTTAGGTCTCATGTTTACTCATGTCAATGGAAAAATCAACTAGCGAGCAATAATAATAAATCTCGGATGACAACACTTTCTCAAAACAATCATGATATGGTATAACAAGATGGTATCTCGCTAGCCCTTTCTGAGACCGCAAAACATAAATGCAAAGCACCTTTAAAGATCAAGGACTGACTAAACATTGTAATTCATGGTAAAAGAGATCCAATCATACCCAATATAAATTAATAGTAATGGATGCAAATGACAGCGGTGCTCTCCAGCTGGTGCTTTTAAATAAGAGGGTGATGAATCAACATAAAAGTAAATAGATAGGCCCTTCGCAGAGGGAAGTAGGGATTTGTAGAGGTGCAAGAGCTCGATTTTTGAAATAGAGATAAATAATATTTTAAGCGGCGTACTTTCATTGTCAGCATAACAACCGAGAGATGGCGATATCTTCCATGCTACACACATTATAGGCGGTTCCCAAACAGAATGGTAAAGTTTATACTCCCCCTCCACCAACAAGCATCAATCCATGGCTTGCTCGAAACAACGAGTGCCTCCAACTAACAAGAGTCCTGGGGGAGTTTTGTTTGTAATTATTTTGATTTGATTTGCATAAAGCATGGGACTGGGCATCCCGGTGACCAGCCATTTTCTCGTGAGTGAGGAGCGGAGTCCACTCCTCTTGAGAATAACCCGCCTAGCATGGAAGATACAGACAACCCTAGTTGATACATGAGCTATTCGAGCATACAAAACAGAATTTCATTTGAAGGTTTAGAGTTTGGCACATACAAATTTACTTGGAACGGCAGGTAGATACCGCATATAGGAAGGTATAGTGGACTCATATGGAATAACTTTGGGGTTTAATGGATTGGATGCACAAGTAGTATTCCTGCTTAGTACAAGTGAAGGCTAGAAAAAGACTGGGAAGCGACCAACTAGAGAGCGACAACAGTCATGAACATGCATTAAAATTAATAAACATTGAGTGTAAGCATGAGTAGGATATAATCCACCATGAACGTAAATATCGTGAAGGCTATGTTGATCTTGTTTCAACTACATGCGTGAACGTGTGCCAAGTCCAGTCACTTGAATCATTCAAAGGAGGATACCACCCTATCATACCACATCACAACCATTTTAATAGCATGTTGGCACACAAGGTAAACCATTATAAACTCCTAGCTAATTAAGCATGGCATAAGCAACTATAATCACCAAGTGTCATTGCAAACATGTTTATTCATAATAGGCTCAATCAGGAACGATGAACTAATCATATTTACAAAAACAAGAGAGGTCGAGTTCATACCAGCTTCTCTCATCTCAATCAGTCCATCATATATCGTCATAATTGCCTTTCACTTGCACGACCGAATGATGTGAATAATAATAGTGCACGTGCATTGGACTAAGCTGGAATCTGCGGGCGTTCAATAAACAGGAGAAGACAAGGTAATATGGGCTCTTTGTTAAATCAACAATAATGCATATAAGAGCCACTTCAACATTTTCATTAAGGTCTTCTCCTCTCGACCCCCGAAGAAAAGAAAAGAAATAAAACTATTTACACGGGAAAGCTCCCAACAAGCAAAAGAAGAACAGGAAATATTTTTGGGTTTTCTTTTAATTATCACTACTACATGCAAGAAAGTAAACTAGCTAAAAGCTACTACTAATTTTTTTTGTTTTCTTAAGGTTTTTCAAACACACAAGAAGAAAGCATAAAAAGAAAAATAAACTAGCATCGATATTACAGTGAAAAAGTTTGAGCACTGACATCTAGCAATGAGTGTGCGAACATGAATGTAATGTCGGTGAGAAATATGTACTCCCCCAAGCTTAGGCTTTTGGCCTAAGTTGGTCTATGGCCACGGCTGGCCTGGCGGATATCCGAAGTTGTAACTGGGGTCGTACTGAGATGCAGCGGCTATTGCATCATGGGCTGCAGCTTGGAGGCGAGCTGCCATCGTCCTCCTCTCGTACTCATTTGCCTCCTCCCTGGTTATGACATATCTCCCCTTTGCCTTAAAGTCAAAGAGAGTAGGAGCGGGGAGAACAATATTGACAGCGTGACGCCTGTCAAAGATTAGTCGGTACTGGAGAGGCGGTTCATTCCTCTCAACAAACTGATGGCGAACCATGGCATTAAAATCTAGATAAGCAGGAGGCAATTCCATATCATAATCATGAATAGGTATCTCAAGATAATTAGCTAAACGGGTTGCATAAATTCCACCAAACAAATCTCCATTCATACTATTATTATGCAACCTACGCGCCACAATAGCTCCCAAATTATAATGTTTATCTCCTAATACAGCACTCCTGATAACACTGAGATCAGGAACACACATGTGGCATGCCTCATCCTTACCGTTTATGCATCAGCCTATAAAGAGAGCAAAATAACGTATAGCAGGAAATTGAATGCTCCCTATGGTAGCTTGTGTTATTTCTCTAGATTCCCCCACTGTGATACTAGCAAGAGAATCTCTAAACTCATATTTGCGAGGTTCACTAGGAATAACCCATTGCGGGAGTTTACAAGCAGTGCTAAAATCCTCTAGGTCCATAGTATAGGATTTATCATAAAGATCAAACAGGACCGTGTGAGAGTTGCGTGAAGATAAAAATCTAAATCTTCTCACAAAAGAATCAGTAAGGTAATAGTGTTGGAGGCACTTATCTGACATGAAGCTCTCCAAATCAGCGTTACACACATATGCCTCAAATTCCTCCTTAATTCCTGCTCGGACCATGAAGTTTTCTGACGGCCATTCACAAGGCCGCACTTGAGCTTCTCTTGATGGTTCATGGTCTGGCTCACGTATTGCAGGTATGGGTCCTTGCTTCCTTGAAGAACCACCTTGGTACATCTTCCTAAACATATTTCTTCCTCTGAAAAATTTCTGAAATTTTTAGTAACTTCAAATAAAAGTGAACCAAACTCAACAAAATTAATAGTAACTACTCCCACAAGTGCCTAGAGACTATATCATGCATTAGAACTACTTGGGACCAAATAAATTTGACATGCAAGCTCAAGAACAGGGTCACCTAGGCAGCAAAAATTTGCAATGAATAAAGCACTATAATAAAAACTAATTGGACCATTGGAGGAGTCACATACCAAAGAACAATCCCCCAAAGCAGTTTTGTGAGTGGAGTTTTGAGCAAGGAGATCGAAAATGGCAGCAAGATGAGCTAGAACTCGTGCTTGAGTTGGCTGGTGATTTTTTTCGGAGGAAGAAGAAGTGTATGGTGGCTGAAATAAGTGGAGGGGAGCCACCATGGTCCCACGAGGCAGGGGGCGCCGTGGACCCTCGTGGTCAGGTGCTTGCTCCCCCTGATGTGTTCTCAGTGCCAGATATTCTCAAATATTCCCAAAAAAATCATATTTCAATTTCGGGGCATTTGGAGAACTTTTAATTTTGGGGTATTTTTTATTGCACGAATAACTTAGAAAACAGATAGAAAATACTATTTTTTACTTTATTTAATCTAAATAAGAGAAAGTAAAAGGAGGGTACTGAGGGTTGTTCTTTCTAACTTCATCCATCTCATGCTCGTCAAAAGAAATCCACTAACAAGGTTGATCAAGTCTTGTTAACAAACTCATTCTGAATCGCATGAAACCAGAGAATTTTCGAATAGCACTAGGTTACCTCAACAGGGATACGCACGTCCCCAATAATAAGAATATCATGTTTCTTCTTGACAGTAGGTAGAGGAAATTCAAAACCTCCAAAAGTAATCGATCGAGTTTTTCCAATAGAGTTTATACTATGAACTTGAGGTTGTTTCCTTGGAAAATGTACCGTATTCTCATTGCCATTAACATGAAAAGTGACATTGCCTTTGTTGCAATCAATAACATCCCCTGCAGTATTCAAAAAGGGTCTACCAAGAATAATAGACATGCTATTGTCCTCGGGAATATCAAGAATAACAAAGTATGTTAGGATAGTAACGTTTGCAACCACAACAGGCACATCCTCACAAATACTGATAGGTATAGCAGTTGATTTATCGCCCCTTTGCAAGGATATTTCTGTAGGTGTCAACTTATTTAAATCAAGTCTACGATATAAAGTGAGAGGCATAACACTAACACCGGCTCCAAGATCACATAAAGCAGTTCTAACATAGTTTCTTTTAATGGAGCATGGTATAGTTGGTACTCCTGGATCTCCTAGTTTCTTTGGTATTCCACCCTTAAAAGTATAATTAGCAAGCATGGTGGAAATTTCAGCTTCTGATATCTTTCTTTTATTTGTGACAATATCTTTCATGTACTTAGCATAAGGATTCATTTTGAGCATATCAGTTAAACGCATACGCAAAAAGATAGGCCTAATCATTTCAGCAAAGCGCTCAAAATCCCCATCATCCTTTTTCTTGAATGGTTGGGGAGGAAAAAGCATGGGTTTCTGAACCCATGGTTCTCTTTCCTACCGTGCTTCCTAGCAACAAAGTCTCTCTTATCATAACGTTGATTATTTGATTGTGGGTTATCAAGATCAACAGCAGGTTCAATTTCTACATCATTATCATTGCTAGGTTGAGCATCAACATGAACATCATCATTAACATTATCACTAGGTTCATGTTCATCAATAGACTGTGTTTCAGCATCAGAAATAGAAATATCATTGGGATTCTCAGGTGTGTCAATAACAGGTTCACTAGAAGCATGCAAAGTCCTATCATTTTTCTTTTTCTTCTTTTTAGAAGGACTAGGTGCATCAACATTTGTTCTCTGAGAATCTTGCTCAATTCTCTTCGGATGGCCCTCAGGATACAAAGGTTCCTGAGTCATTTTACCCCCTCTAGTCATAACTCTAACAGCATTGTCATTTTTCTTACTATTTAATTCATTGAGCAAATCATTCTGAGCTTTAAGTACTTGTTCTACTTGAGTGGTAACCATAGAAGCATGTTTACTAATAAGTTTAAGTTCAACTTTAACTCTAGACATATAATCACTCAAGTGTTCAATCGTATAAGCATTGCGTTTTAATTGTCTACCAAAATAAGCATTGAAGTCTTCTTGCTTAACCATAAAATTATCAAACTCATCTAAGCATTGGCTAGCAAACTTAGTAGGAGGGATTTCAGCTTTATCATATCTATAGAGAGGATTTACCTTTACTACCTGTGTCGAGTTATCAACACCATGTATTTCTTCAATAGGCGGTAATTAAGACCATGTATTTCTTCAACAGGAGGTAAATTCTTAACATCTTCAGCTTTTATACCTTTTTCTCTCATAGATTTCTTTGCCCCTTGCATATATTCAGGACTGAGAAATAGAACACCCCTTTCCTTTGGAGTTGGCTTAGGAGTTGGCTCAGGAAGTGTCCAATTATTTTCATTAGTCAACATATTATTCAATAGAATTTCAGCTTGATCAACAGTTCTTTCCCTGAAAACACAACCAGCACAACTATCCAGGTGGTGTCTGGAAGCATCGGTTAGTCCATTATAAAAGATATCAAGTATTTCATTTTTCTTAAGAGGATGATCATGCAAGGCATTAAGTAATTGGAGAAGCCTCCCCCAAGCTTGTGGGAGACTCTCTTCTTCAATTTGCACAAAATTATATATTTCCCTTAAAGTAGTTTGTTTCTTATGAGCAGGGAAATATTTAGCAGAGAAGTAATAAATCATATCCTGGGGACTACGCACACAACCCGGGTCAAGAGAATTAAACCATATCTTAGCATCACCCTTTAATGAGAACGGAAATATTTTAACGATATAATAGTAGCGAGTTTTCTCATCATTAGTGAACATGGTGGCTATATCATTTAATTTAGTAAGATGTGCCACAACAGTTTCAGATTCATAGCCATAAAAAGGATCAGACTCAACCAAAGTAATTATATCAGGATCAATAGAGAATTCATAATCCTTATCAGTAACAAAGATATGTGAAGTAGCATAAGCAGGATCATATTTCATTCTAGCATTCAAAGTTTTTTGTTTCAGCTTTGCTAATAATTTCTTAAGATCACTTCTATCATTGCAAGCAAGAAAGTCTCTAGTAGTTTCATCATCCATAGCATAACCCTCAGGCACAACAGGCAATTCATATCTAGGGGGAGAATCTTCATCATCACTTTCATCAATATTATCAGTTTCAATAATTTCATTCTCTCTAGCCCTAGCAAGTTTCTCATCAAGAAATTCACCAAGTGGCATAGTAGTATAAAGCATAGAAGTAGTTTCATCATAAGTATCATGCATAGCAGAAGTGGCATCATCAATAACATGCGACATATCAAAATTAATAGAAGAAGCAGGTTTAGGTGTCGCAAGTTTACTCAAAACAGAAGGTTAATCAAGTGCAGAGCTAGATGGCAGTTCCTTACCTCCCCTCGTAGTTGAGGGGTAAATTTTTTTCGCGTCTTTCATGTTCTTCATAGTGACCAGCAGATATAAATCCCAAGTGACTCAAAGAATAGAGCTATGCTCCCCGGCAATGGCGCCAGAAAATAGTCTTGATAACCCACAAATATAGGGGATCACAATAGTTTTCGAGGGTAGAGTATTCAACCCAAATTTATTGATTCGACACAAGGGGAGCCAAAGAATATTCTCAAGTATTAGCAGTTGAGTTGTCAATTCAACCACACCTGGATAACTTAATATCTGCAGCAAAGTATTTAGTAGCAAAGTAATATGATAGTAGTGATAACGGTAGCAAAAGTAATATTTTTGGGTTTTGTAGTGATTGTAACAGTAGCAGCGGAAAAGTAAATAAGCGAAGAACAATATGTGAAAAGCTCATAGGCATTGGATCGGTGATGGAAAATTATGCCGGATGCGGTTATTCATGCAACAGTTATAACATAGGGTGACACAGACTAGCTCCAATTCATCAATGTAATGTAGGCATGTATTCAGAATATAGTCATACTAGCTTATGGAAGAGAACTTGCATGACATCTTTTGTCCTACCCTCCCGTGGCAGCGGGGTCCTATTGGAAACTAAGGGATATTAAGGCCTCCTTTTAATAGAGTACCGGACCAAAGCATTAACACATAGTGAATACATGAACTCCTCAAACTACGGTCATCACCGGGAGTGGTCCCGATTATTGTCACTTCGGGGTTGCCGGATCATAACACATAGTATGTGACTATAGACTTGCAAGATAGGATCAAGAACTCGCATATATTCATGAAAACATAATAGGTTCAGATCTGAAATCATGGCACTCGGGCCCTAGTGATAAGCATTAAGCATAGCAAAGTCATAGCTAGTAACATCAATCTCAGAACATAGTGGATACTAGGGATCAAACCCTAACAAAACTAACTCAATTACATGATAAATCTCATCCAACCCATCACCGTCCAGCAAGCCTACGATGGAATTACTCACGCACGGCGGTGAGCATCATGAAATTGGTGATGGAGGATGGTTGATGATGACGATGGCGAAGGATTCCCCTCTCCGGAGCCCCGAACGGACTCCAGATCAGCCCTCCCGAGAGAGTTTAGGGCCTGGCGGCGGCTCCGTATCATAAAACGCGATGAATCTTTCTCTCTGATTTTTTTCTCCCCGAACACGAATATATAGAGTTGGGGTTTAGGTCGGTGGAGTTCCAGGGGCCCACGAGGTAGGGGGCGCGCCCTGGGGGCAGGCGCGCCTCCCACCCTCGTGGACAGGGTGTGGGCCCCCTAGCCTTGATTCTTTCGCCAGTATTTTTTATTATTTCCAAAAATAATCTTTGTGAAGTTTCAGGTTATTCCGAGAACTTTCGTTTCTGCACAAAGATAACACCATGGCAATTCTGCTGAAAACAGCGTCAGTCCGGGTTAGTTCATTCAAATCATGCAAGTTAGAGTCCAAAACAAGGGCAAAAATGTTTGGAAAAGTAGATATGACGGAGACGTATCAACCGTCAAAAAAGATGCAAAACATTTGGGATGGCGGAGCCATCAAACACGGTTCCGATTTTAGTTGCGTGTGTGATGCAGGGCATATGGTTCAGTTCAATTAACTGTTTGCAATGAGGAAGAAGCAGAAATGCGCAGCCAGATGAAGGCGTGGGTGATATACGGCATACAGTTCACTCGGATTAACTGTTTGTGATGAGGCGGAACAACAGAAACGGGCAGCTAGATAAAGGTGTGTGCGATTGAGGGCATATGCTTCAGAAGGATTAACTGTTTGCGATTAGGCAACATAACAGAAATGGTCTGCCAGATCAAAGTGTCTGCGATTGACGGCATACACTTCACACGGATGAACTGTTTGCGATTAGCCACAACAGACAGAAACAGTTAGATGGATCAAGGTGTGTGCGCTAGATGGGCACACATTCTAATTAAAAGAATCGTGTGCGATGGTAATAACGAGCGCGCACGGTTGTCGGGACAAGACGTGTGCTGACATTGCCTATTGCGGTGCACCCTATGGTGCAAACGCCACGTACGCGGCCGA
The DNA here is from genome assembly GCA_904067115.1 of Aegilops sharonensis. NCBI lineage: Eukaryota > Viridiplantae > Streptophyta > Magnoliopsida > Poales > Poaceae > Aegilops > Aegilops sharonensis. The sequence goes on from LR880970.1 coordinate 727,259,635, forward strand.
GAAAGCGTGCCCACGTTACGTCGTCCGGGAATAGTGTCGCACTTAGAAATTATAGAACCGTCAATAAATTTTGAGCCTGCGTCCCGTCACGTTCCAAATTACTACCACGCTATATTTCATTGCAAACCTGTTCATACCGATCAAAACCTAAACGGTTTCCCACTTAGGAGCGTATTAGTACTCGGTTATAAATACTACTACTCCAAGATGACTGCACATTCCTCCTCAACAACTCATCCATAGAAACAAACAAGTTATTCATCATCGTTCCCTTGCGTCTGCCAAGGCCAGTGTGAGTTCTAGGTTGAGAGATTGCCACCAGGGAGAGGCGAGCATGGAAGCGGAAGCACGAGAGATGTCCCGCCTCGTCACGGAAGCAGCCAACATGTCCCGCCGCGCGGGCGTAGCAGCACAGAGGTCCCGCCACGCCGTCGAAGCAGCACGGAGGTCCCGCCGTGCCGTCGATGCACAGACTGGTCCGACCGCGCCGTGGAAGCAACAGAGATGTCCCGCCGCACCGCGAATGAAGCAGAGATGTCCTCCTGCATCGCGGCGGCCTGAGAAAATGTCTCACGGGCAGGCGAGGACTCTTACAGGCGCAGGCATACGATCATCCATAGCCAGATGGATCAGATCTTCGGCTGGGCGAGGTTGCAGGACGACATGAAAGCCTCGTTTGAACAGGCTACCGGCGTCATCCGACAACTAAGGGAGGGCAATGAGAAGCTCCGGGCCGACCGCGACCTGCTGAGGGCGAAGATCATCGGAAGTGCGAAGCAGTAGGAGGAGACCACTGCCTTGTTGAAGAGGACCAGCGTCATCGTCAAGAAACTTATGGACGAGAATGACATGCTCCGCATCGAGTGCCAAAGGCTGGTGGAGGAATCCGTGGATGCTCTCAAGCATCGTCTTGAGGACACGAAAGAGCTAATCGCCGCTCACCGCAGAGACTAGTTCCCGCGGCTTGCAGCAACGCATCAAGAAAGTAGAGATCAGTGAGCCAGATTGTTGTCTTCCTTCTTATTTTGCCCTTGTATATTTCGGGCGTTGCCGCATGTGGCTTTTTTAATTATCTTCCTAAATATGTAAGACAATTATTATCCACTGTCATCGTCCTTATAATCATCAGTCTTGCTATAAGTAGCAATCGATGCTATATAGGTGTAACATCCCAAAATTCTAAATTTTGGAATGTTATAATAATTAAAATATATGATTGTTTGATTGATTGTTGAGTGATTGATTGAGTGAAATTGATTGGAATTTTAAACTTTTGAAGTTTTGTTGAGAGGGAATAAAAGGACTTTCCAAAAAAAAGTTTTTGTTTGAAAATGTTTGAATTTGGAAATATTTCAAACTTCATGACACTTAATGATCCTCAGGATTTCTTCAATGAAAGAGAGTGGGAAGTAAAGAAAATTTTCATTTTGAAGTTGTCATTTAAATTTTGCTTTTTAACTCAAAGTGGCATTTGAGTTTTATTCAAAGACTTTTCTGACAAAGAACACTTGAACAAAAGTGTTGAGAGGGAGTAACATGACACCCCAAAAATGTTGGAATAAATTTTCCATAGAGTTTTGAAAGTCATTTTGATTTTTGTTTGAATTTTAAAAAATGACTTTTCAAGAAGTATTTTATTTGCCCCTGGAAAATATCCCATTAAATTGGGCTTATTTTTCTGATCGTTTTGATATATAATACTCCTATATTTTATCTTTTAAAATGATTTTTATTCACGGAATCTTTTTGAAAAGGAAAGGTATTTTTGTTTTGGGCCAAATCCGGCCCGATCGCGCCAGATCATCTCCTTCCTCACGAACAGGATTTCGTTCCCGAGCACAGCCGCGTCGGCCATCGCCGGAGATCGCGGGATTCGCGAAATCCCTTGCCCCCTCCTCCAAACTGACCTGCACCCCTATAAATGGCCACCTCCCGCACCCATTCCCGCCCCTAGAACCGCCTCTCCTCGCCCAACACTACCGCGCCACCTCCCCGGAGTTCGCCGGACCACCGCCGCCATTGCCACCCCGCCCCACCACCTCCGGCCCTCCCGGCCACCCGCCGCCGCCACCAGCCACTCCGCCCCGCTCCGCCACCCCCGCCCGTCCCCTCGCCTCGCCCGGAGGACCACAGGAGCCACGCCGCCAGAGCCCCTCGCCGGAACAGTTACAGTAACCCTGACCAGCTTTTTTTTCGTTCTATTTTTTTAAAACAGAATAGTTTAAATCTTGTAAAATACGCAGTTAATTATCTAGGAGGTATTTTTGAGTGATTCCAACTGCCTTGGATCACAAATTTTATGAAGTTTCTGTTAGTTCAATCATATTTCATATTTGAGGAGTTTAAATTTGTGTTTGTATGAATTTTCTCAAATCACTAGATTTGAGCTATTATGAGTTAGGAATATTATTTTTGACCGATTATTTTTGCTAATGGTTACTTATTAGACTAGCGACGCAGTAGTGTTTAGTTTGCATGTTAGTGAGTTAGTTATATTAGCTTTTTATTGTAAACAGTACTCTTTACTCTGTTTTTAGTACTGTTTGTAGTTTGATTATTATCAATTAGTTTTAATTAGTTTCTTTCGCTAGTTTTCGCCAGTGTGTCATATATTCTATTGTTTAATAGTAGGTAATTTCTAGGATTTATTAGACATAGTATTCTTGAGGTTCTAGGTGTTGTTTGTTGTATGACTAGTTGATAGCAATAGAAATAGTGTTAGAGATTCTAGGTACTGTTAGAATTTTATCATAGGAAAAATATTTTATGTTACTTAGCGAATAATTATTTTTACCTTGTGTTAAGTATTATGTTTTAGGATTTTTACTTGTTGTTGAGTAGAGTTGTTGTGGTGTAGATTAGCCCTATAAGTTTATTTGAGTGATTTGGAGTTTTATTTGGGTTTTACTTTCGATCCTATTGCAATTTCGTTGTTATTTTGATTGTTATGATTGAGTGCTGGAATGATTGCTTATGTGAATACTATGTTTTACTATATAGATTTTCATCGGAGAGTTGCGTATAGTGCTATCAATTTTTGCGAGAGCGATTTTATCTTCATCAAGTAATACCAGGCAAGTTCACTTTGACCATGTTTTTCATACCTATGTGTTTTTATTGCATTTAGTGGCATCTTTGCAACAACCCTCCAGTAGTGATATTGAATTCTTGTAGTTGAGTAGTATGCATGAGGTGAGGTAGGAACCCATCACCCTGTTACCAAGCCCGGGACGTTATTTATTTTAGTGCTACGCTATAGTAGACGAGGTTTGGTATGAGTGCTCGGGAGTGGTGTGAGAATGGAGGACTCTACGTCAATGATGACAACTCCATGATGACATCTGCAAGGACTGCATCTTCAAGGCCTCAAGACTTCAAGACTCGAGACAAGAATTCAATACACACTACTGGGTGAAGGATGGTTGACGGGCACCCTGGAGAAACCAGTGGATGGTCGGGATGCATGGAGAAGCGCCATGACATCTTGCGGAAAGCTTCACCCAGACTCAAAGAGATGGAAGAATACTTCATGCCCGGAAGCTTACCTGTGCAACCGCAAGTCACTATGGGCTCTGGCTTGGTTGACCTTAGTGGTGACTCTGGCTGGGACGGTGCTAGCAGATGTAGAACTACGGTAGGATTGGATGAGCACCGGACAGTGGTCAGGGGAACTCTTCGGAAGACCATGTTTCGGTCGTCTTGTTCTCAAACACCCAGAAGTGCGAGAACGTAAAAAGAGGGATCGAATCTTGCGGGTAAAGTGTACAAACCTCTGCAGATGGTTAAAACCTAATTGATTAGCCGTGTCCCCGGTTACGGACAATTTGAGCCTCTGGACTTGGATCTATCTCGGAACTCTCAACACCGGATTGATAACTTAATTGTGGGCAACTTATGATGATTTTGGGCTATGAGACATCGGTTGGCGGAACCATGTCATGATAGAAAACTCCATAGTACAGACTTCATTTATTCCTTTGATGTAGGGAAAATAAATCAGCTTTTACGCAAACAAAACTCAGATACAAAGCCACAAAGCCATATTGCATATAGTATAGTTTTATCATCTGTTTTCTCATGTTGTGATCTTGCCGGTACATTCAATGTATTGACCTACACGGATGCAACGTATCATGTTGTAGATATTTTTCTTCCGACGAGTAAGAGTACGGTACAGGGTTACAGTCTACACTCAACCTGCCGATGGCGTTGATGGGACTCCACACCCGATTACTTGTTTCCGCTGAGACTTATGAGGTATATATCAGTTTTACGTTATTTATACATGTGATTGCACTTTGATATATACATTGATGTACTGTGTGTGCCAGCATACTGATCCAGGGATGGCACGGATACACAGAGGCTTGACTGTCTGAGGTCGGGTCGCTACAATAGGTCCGTCGGATCTTACATTAAGATCCGTGCAAAACTTTCTTTTTAGATTTTATTTTTTCTCTCTTAAATCCTAGTCGAGTGAGACATAGCCACGCCGTGAAACAGGGCCTTGGGCGCCATTAATGGAGACGTTGGGAGGGAGGTGGCGGCGGATAGAGGTCAAAGGGCTCTCCTCCCGATGAGCACGCGCAGGGGTCTGATCGCACGCCTCCCGTACTCAAATAGCTACCCCGCACAACACCTCCTAGCCAATAAAAAAAGGGGACGCATGGTGGCACGTAATTGGTAAGTACAACGCCCACGGTTTCAATAATACTTGTGTTTCCGATTTGTAACGTGACAAGACTTGTTCCAAAATGACTTTGTTGATTGTTAATGTGTGCGCCTTCGCAAATCGAACAGAAAAATTACCACAACATGTTGGTGCCATGTCATGAACCATGCCAAGTTTCATGATTTTCAGGCAAGTTTTGGATTTACGGGAATTTTAAAACCAAGTTGCTCGATGTTTCCAGCCGAGCCAATACGCCCAGATATTTGAATTCTATTCCCACTTCTTCCATGGGACCTAGAAGTTCGCTCAAGCACACATAAATGATTTTCCAACTAACTTTTGCACACTGGAGCATGCGCTTGTACTTCAAATTTGAATTATGTGCATTAAATGCTTGAAAAATCAATTAATGTATGAAAAGGCCAAACGAACCTGGAATAATTCCAAAATTTAGCACGAAACTCCTATTTGGTCTAAGCTTCCTGTGTAAAAAAATCAAGGCGGGAGAAGGCAGTGTATGTCGTTTCGCACACGGAGGTGACACGTTCCCTCTCGGAACCATGAGCCTTCTTGAGAGAAGCTCCGGTTTGCAAGAAGCTTATATCAAAGCTTGTCCCAATTCGGCCAAAAAATTTACCACAGCATGTTGGTGCATGTCATGACACCATGCCAAGTTTCATGATTTTTAGGCGTGTTTTGGATCTACAGGAATTAAAAAACCAAGTTTCTCAATATTTCCAGCCAAGGCACGACGCCCAGATGTTTGAAATCCATTCCTATTTATTGCATGGGACCTACAAATTCACCCAAGGACACACATGTGATTTTTCAACCAACTTTGGTGCACTGGAGCATGTGCTTGTAGTTCAAATTTGAATTATGCACATTAAATGCCTAGAAATTCAATTAATGTATAAAAAAGGCCAAACAAACCCGGAATAATTCTAAAATTAGGAAGATACTTCTATTTGGTCTAATCTGCCTGTGTAGAAAAAATAAGGCGGGAGAAGGCAGTGTATGTCGTTTCGCACACGCAGGTGACACGTTCCCTCTCGGAACCACGAGCCTTCTTGAGAGAAGCTCCGGTTTGCAATAAGCTTATACCAAAGCTTTTCCCAATTCGGCCAAAAAAATTACCACAGCATGTTGGTGCCATGTCATGACACCATGCCAAGTTTCATGATTTTCAGGCGTGTTTTGGATTTATAGGAATTAAAAAAGGCAAGTTTTTCAATATTTCGAGCCGAGGCACGACACCCAGATGTTTGAATTCCATTCCTATTTCTTGTATGGGACCTACAAATTCACCCAAGGACACACATGTGATTTTTCAACCAACTTTGGTGCACTGGAGCATGTGCTTGTAGTTCAAATTTGAATTATGCACATTAAATGCCCAGAAATTCAATTAATGTAAAAAGGTCAAACAAATCTGGAATAATTCCAAAATTTAGCATGATACTTCTATTTGGTCTAATCTGACTGTGTAAAAAATTAAGGCGGAAGAAGGCAGTGTATGTCATTTCGCACATGGAGGTGATACGTTCCCTCTCGGAACCGCGAGCCTTCTTGAGAGAAGCTCCGGTTTGCAAGAAGCTTATACCAAAGCTTGTCCCAATTCGGCCAAAAAATTTACCACAACATATTGGTGCCATGTCATGACACCATGCCAAGTTTCATGATTTTCAGGCGTGTTTTGGATTTACATGAATTAAAAAACCAAGTTTCTCAATCTTTCCGGTCGAGCCACGACGCCCAGATGTGTTGAATTTCATTCTCATTTCTTGCATGGGACCTAGAAATTCACTCAAGGACACACATGTGATTTTTCAACCAACTTTGGTGCACTGGAGCATGTGCTTGTAGTTCAAATTTGATTTATGCACATTAAATGACCAGAAATTCAGTTAACATATAAAAAAGTCCAAACGAACCTAGAATAATTCCAAATTTTAACACGCACTCATATAGTTTTATGTTGCCTCTGTAAAAAATCAAGGGGGGGAGGCAGCGTATATCGTTTCGCACACAAAGGTGACACGTTCCCCCTCGAGAACCACGAGTCTTCTCGCGAGAAGTTCCGATTTGCAAGAAGCTTATACCAAAAACTTGTCCAAATGCGGCCAATTTTTTTACCACAGCATGTTGGTGCCATGAAATGACACCATGCCAAGTTTTATGATTTTCAGGTGAGTTTTGAATTTCCAGGAAATTAAAAACCAAGTTTCTCAATGTTCCCGACCGAGCCATGACGCCCAGATGTTTGAATTTCATTCCCATTTCTTGCATGGGACCTATAAATTCACCCAAAGACACACATGTGATTTTTCAACAAACTTTGGTGCACTGGAGCATGCACTTGTAGTTCAAATTTGAATTATGCACATTAAATGCCTAGAAACTCAATTAATGCATAAAAATGCCAAACGAACCCGGAATAATTCCAAATTTAAACACGACACTCATGTAGTTGCATGTTCACTGTACATAAATGTTCTAGAAATTCAGACACCATCCTTTCCCTCCGTAACACCATTTTTTCTTTCAAAAAATAATGAAAAAATCAGGTATACCACAAACAGTTTACTAGAAAGAATCATGTGGGTTGCGATATAAAATATCTTGGCGCACCGTCTTGTCTGGCTTACGCAGGAAGCTTCATTGTCTACAGTCCACCGCCCCCACTTGAACCACACTTGCGTCAGTTTCTCGCGGCACCGAGCAAAATTTTTCTGCCACCACGGAAATATCTATCTCCCCGCCCCTCCCTCCCACCAAAAGCCACATTTCCACTGTTCCTCCTTGCTTTTCAAGTTCAAACCTTCACTGCTGCTTACTGGCAGCTCAACCTCCTCGCCGGTGACCCTTCTTCTTGCAGCGCCGCCTCCTCGCCGGCGACCCTTCTTCGCCTCCTCGCTGCCGACCCTTCTTCTTACTGTGCGGCCTCGTTGATATGGTCAGGTAATCCACACCCCACCCACACCATCCTCCTCCTTCCTCGCCCACATGCCCCGACCGACGACGTGACACCTTCCACCGAAATCACTGCCCCCCTCCTCCAATTAAGCACCGCCCACAACCATTTTGCACACAGTATAACATGGATCTCAGTTGCATCTGGCAGCGGAGAAGCAAATCACGGCCACAGGCGCGCACGAGGTCGCTATGGCTGCCATGTGTGCCGACGTCCAGATCTTGGAGGAGCACCCCGTCTTTGAGGCCACCGTCGACACCGCCACGCAGTTGTCTACTTTAAAATACAGTTCGTGTTGTTTTCTCGAGGCCACCGCCAGTGCCTTCTAGTGATTTGTCCTCTATAATGTTAATATGCAATCTGATGTTCAGTTAATAGTTTGGTCCTCTGAAATGTAATGTTCAGTTAACAATTTGGTCCTCTGAAATGTAATGTTCAGTTAACAGTTTGGTCCAACAATTGCTACATTTCGCAGTACTGTTCTCAAGCATTCTTTATTTTGTTAACTATCTTCTTCTAGTACATGTTTCTATTCTGCAATGTCGTGCTCAGTTAACTGTTTTGGTTCATTTGATCTGCTGTCCATTTAACTGTTTGGTTCAATTCTACAATTTGATTTTCATTTGCTGTGGGTACAATTTTGGCTACTCAGTACATATTCTACTGATAGTATGGAAACTCTCAGTTAACCTGATCAAGATCTTCCTTATGTGTGTTGCAGGGAAACAATGGGAGACACTGCGGTTTACCATCAAGGTTTGCTCATGCATGGTCCTTTCGCTAATAGCACATTATTGTGCAGTTGCAGGAATCATTCTAATATTTAGTTTTCTTACAATTTGGTCTTGCACATGTAGGTCCTGCTGTCAGAGGCTTAGACCCACTGTTCGACCCATTTTGCATATGGAGAAATGAGATGTCCATGAATATCAGTCAAGTCAAGAAACTCAGAAAGATTGTTAGGATGAAGAAACTTGCGACGAATAACAACAAGATCTTTGTTTGCACAATGAAGAAGACATCAATCAACTATAGGATGGTACTAACTCTTTTACCCTTTTTTTACCCCTTGCACCATTTCAAAATTTATAACAGCGATTTATGCATATCTTTGTTTTCAGTACTTTTCAAAGCAGTTCATCGATGATTACCTCTCAAACCACCTGCAAGGTCAAGAGGCGAGGAAGGTATTCATTCAACACCCACGGTACAATATTGAAGTCTTCCTGAAGAGGGCGAAGGTTTGGCGAGCAATTATCCATAGCCACTGGCCTAAAGTTGCAAGGACATTCAACATCACCGAAGGCTCAATATTTCCCTTCCGGTTCTGCAGTTTCCCAGATGAGATTCATCTGTCTATTTACCGTGTATGATGCTACTTTCCAAAGGTTTTCGATGTTGCCTGTGAAACTTGGTGCTGTTGTGTAATGGCAAAACTGAGTGCCGAAGCTATCTGATGTAATTCGATTATGAAATCCTGGTTGTCGTTATACGGATATGAAATATCTGGTGTGTTTTATAAGAACTATCAATATGATTACTACATGGATTATCAATAATAGGCTAATTACCCTGCTTATTGGGGTTTTCTATTGCAGACGGTTACTCAGACAGCACCGTGGGCGATGAACTCAAACAACCCATGCGGTTTCTAGAAAGTAGGCATGTTCGATCAACTAACAATCACACACGGCTTCCGGCAGAGAACTGTTTGCGTTAGGCCACCTTGCACAATGTTTCCACACAAAAAATTGTGTGTGGTATGAATATACATACGAACGGAATTTTTTTTTTAGATTCACCGTGTGGGATGTACATACGAACAAAAATGATTGGGTTTTGATGCCTCGCCAGATCGCACACGAGCTCATTTTTCCCTAGCCTGTGTGCCAGGAGGGCCTATCCTCGACGGTTTCTGGGTCGTGTGGGAAGGACCCCCCTATCGCCCACACTCACTTGGCGACCGTTTGTATAACAGGTCTCTGCACCAGTGCTTGTGGGCCCCTCGTAACTCCTTTTCGCGTGATTCCAATGTTGAAAACTGTTATAAATATAGAAAACCCTAGAAATAAACCTAGAACTTCGACTCCGCCGCCGCAAGCCTCTATTCCGAAGAGATCCCATCTGGAGGCCTTTTCCGGCACCCTGCCGAAAGGTTAAATCGTCGACAAAGTCCATCTTCATCATCCCGACGGTCTCCATGATGAGGATGGAGTAGTTCACCCTCGAGGCTGAGGGCATTTACCAGTAGCTATGTGTTTGATCTCTCTCTCTCTCTCTCTCTCTCTCTCTCTCTCTCTCTCTCTCTCTCTCTCTCTTGTGTTCTTGATTTTGTAGTATCTTGATGTACCATGATCTTTGTTAACATAGTTGGATCATATGGTGTTCTTCACTATCTATCTTCGTTGTGATGAATTGAGTCTTGCTCTTTGAGGTTTCGTTATGTTGGATTGAATATTGGATTTGAGATCACTTGATGTATGTCTTNACACTCACTTGGCGACCGTTTGTATAACAGGTCTCTGCACCAGTGCTTGTGGGCCCCTCGTAACTCCTTTTCGCGTGATTCCAATGTTGAAAACTGTTATAAATATAGAAAACCCTAGAAATAAACCTAGAACTTCGACTCCGCCGCCGCAAGCCTCTATTCCGAAGAGATCCCATCTGGAGGCCTTTTCCGGCACCCTGCCGAAAGGTTAAATCGTCGACAAAGTCCATCTTCATCATCCCGACGGTCTCCATGATGAGGATGGAGTAGTTCACCCTCGAGGCTGAGGGCATTTACCAGTAGCTATGTGTTTGATCTCTCTCTCTCTCTCTCTCTCTCTCTCTCTCTCTCTCTCTCTCTCTCTCTCTCTTGTGTTCTTGATTTTGTAGTATCTTGATGTACCATGATCTTTGTTAACATAGTTGGATCATATGGTGTTCTTCACTATCTATCTTCGTTGTGATGAATTGAGTCTTGCTCTTTGAGGTTTCGTTATGTTGGATTGAATATTGGATTTGAGATCACTTGATGTATGTCTTACATGTGGATACCCATGATGACAATGGGGTATTCTATTGAGTCACTTGATATATGTTTTGGAAATCAACTCGCATTCCCTAGGTGACATTGGGGTAATCAAGGCACATAGGTTGATACACGTTTTTGTCCTACTTTATTTGATAGAAACTTTGAAGTGATTCTTTGTTGCACGTTGAGGGATTATTATATGATTCAATTATGTTAGCACTATTGAGAGATTGAACTAGTGAAAGTATGAACCCTATGCCTTGTTTCTAAGCATTGCAATACCGTTTGTGCTCACTTTTGTTATTTGCTACCTTGCTGTTTTTATTATCTCAGATTACAAAAACCTATATCTACTATCCATACTACACTTGTATCACCATCTCTTCGCCGAACTAGTGCACGTATACAATTTACCATTGTATTGGGTGTATTGGAGACACAAGAGATTGATTGTATTTGATTGCAGGGTTGTTCGAGAGAGATCATCTTCATCCTACACCTCCCACGGATTGATAAGCCTTAGATCCTCCACTTGAGGGAAATTTACTGTTGTCCTACAGAACTCTGTGCTTGGAGGCCCAACAGAGCCTACGAAAATAAAGTTGCGTAGTAGACATCAACTAGGTCTAGGGTTCATCCGGGTTTGGTATTTATGTGGGGTCGGTGAGGGCCACGGTGGGCCAGGTTGACGTGGCGGACGCACCCGAGACTCTCCATATCTGCTCTAAATTTGGGCTAGATATGAGGTGTGCCAGACAGCCTGGCGTTTAGTGCCGGTTTGAGGAGCCGGCTAGGTCATTTTTTTGACCGGGTGTATAGGTGCGCTTTGAGGCGCCTAGCTGTAGATGCTCCAAATGACCCATAGCAAAACTTAATCTGCTCGCTAACCCCTCGAAACCTATTTCAAAATCTGGCAACATTCATTCACGTCTAACCATCAGGCGCTTAACTTACATATGAAGGCATCTTACTCCAAGACGTCTTTGACCCTCGTTGGTCCATAGTCATCGGTCGTGTCATCAGTGTGACACCTCCTTGTCCCACCTGACGGTCAAGCGTGATACCAGTATGAAGGAAGTATGCCCTAGAGGCAATAATAAAGTTGTTATTTTATATTTCCTTATATCATGATAAATATTTATTATTCATGCTAGAATTGTACTAACCGGAAACTTGATACATGTGTGGATACATAGACAAAACACTATGTCCCTAGTAAGCCTCTACTAGACTAGCTCGTTAATCAAAGATGGTTAAGTTTCCTAACCTTAGACATGTGTTGTCATTTGATAAAGGGGATCACATCATTAGGAGAATGATGTGATGGACAAGACCCATCCTTTAGCTCAACATAATGATCGTTAAGTTTTATTGCTATTGCTTTCTTCATGACTTATACATATTCTTTGACTATGAGATTATGCAACTCCCGGATACCGGAGGAATACCTTGTGTGCTATCAAACGTCACAACGTAATTGGGTGATTCTAAAAATGCTCTATAGGTATCTCTGAAGGTCTTTGTTGGGTTGGCATAGATCGAGATTAGGATTTGTCACTCCGAGTATCGGAGAGGTATCTCTGGGCCCTCTCGGTAATGCACATCATAATAAGCCTTGCAAGCAATGTGACTAATGAGTTAATTGCGGGATGATGCATTACGGAACGAGTAAAGAGACTTGCCGGTAATGAGATTGAACTAGGTATGAAGGTACCAACGATCGAATCTCGGGTAAGTAACATACCGATGACAAAGGGAACAACGTATGTTGTTATGCGGTTTGACCGATAAAGATCTTCGTAGAATATGTGGGAGCCAATATGAGCATCCAGGTTCCGCTATTGGTTATTGACCGGAGAGGTGTCTTGGTCATGTCTACATAGTTCCCGAACCCGTAGGGTCGGCACGCTTAACATTCGACGACGATTTTGTATTATATGAGTTATGTGTTTTGGTGACCGAATGTTGTTCGGAGTCCCGGATGAGATCACGGACATGACGAGGAGTCTCGAAATGGTCGAGAAGTAAAGATTCATATATAGGACGATAGTATTCGGACACCAGAAGTGTTCCGGGGGTACCGGGTACGTATTGGGTCATCGGAAGGGGTTGCGGGCACCCCCCGTCAAAGATATGGGCCTTATTGGGCCAAGGGCGGGACAGACCAGCCCCTAGTGGGCTGGTGCGCCCCAATATAGGCCGAATAGGAAGGGGAAAGGAAAAGGGGAAGAGAGAAGGAAGTGGAGGCAATTCGGCCTCCCCCTTCCTTCCCTCCTCTCTCCCCTTTCCTTCCCTCTCCGGAAAACATGGTAAGGGGGGAGCCGAATTAGACAAGGCCCCCAAGTAGGATTCCTCCTACTTGGGGCGTCCCATGGTTGTCCCCCTCCCCCTCCCACCTATATATATGTGGGGAGGGGGCGCCTAGAACACACAACAAATATTGTTAGCCGTGTGCGCCGCCCCCCTCCACAGTTTACGCCTCCGGTCGTATCTGCGTAGTGCTTAGGCAAAGCCCTGCGCGAATCACTTCACCATCACCGTCACCACGCCGTCGTGCTGACGGAACTCTCCCTCGACACTTTGCTGGATCAAGAGTTCGAGGGACGTCATCGACCTGAACGTGTGCAGAACTCATGTCGTACGTTCGGTGCTTGATCGGTCGGAACGAGAAGAAGTTCGACTACATCAACCGCGTTAACAAACGCTTCCGCTTTCGGTCTACGAGGGTACGTGGACCACTCTCCCCCTCTATATCCTTGATAGATCTTGCATGAGCGTAGAAATTTCTTAAAAATGCATGCTACGTTCCCCAACACAGTATTCGTTGAAGCGACGAAACATTAGGCCCCTTGCGCAACTTGTTGTGCCTTTGTATTAGGCGTTTTCCATTTACATTTACTGGAACCTCTAACAATTTTTCTGGATGTCTCTGTAGCCATATGGATCCGTCAAAGCATTTGTCGCATCTTGCTTACCAGAGACGCTGACCTAATTGGCTTGTCAGAGCCTCTAATTGTTCTTGTCAGGGTATCCAATATCATTTTCTAAACTACTCTGGTTGTTTGGTGTGTCACACGAAAGTTGTCAAAGACTCGCACATATCATTTTGTAATTGGGGCTAAACGTTTATGATCTTGAGTTGTCAAAGTCAAATTGATAGTGTGTACAGTAATTTGAACCATATGTTCTTTAATATCTTTCCCTACAACAATTTCATTTTCCCCTAAAAACCCCATGTCTGGCCATCGATCTTCTTCCCCTCTGGATCGACTAGTTAGGAGGAAGGTCTCCATTCCTCGTTGTCGTATGTACTTGTAAGGTATCCATTCGGCAGCCATTTCCTTCTGTCAAGTTTTTGCTCTTCCACATCGTACATGCGTCGTGCGTTATGGGTCAACTCCCCTGCAGATCCACGTAGCATACTGTGAACTCTTGTTGTGAATCAGATCTCCTTCGCTTGTAGAGACAATTTTGAACTCTGTTAATGTGAGCCCCTGTTGTAGTGTGGATGTTTTAGAATATGTCTGAAGTAAGTTTGTACTCTTAATCTGTTGGCGATCGGATAAAAAGGTGACCTAATAATAATTTTTTTCATGTATTTTGCTGTATAGGCCTATGAACAATTATTCTCCAGATCATACCATGGTCAGCGTCATCGAGTCAGATTCGGGGCAAGATTCTTCTGGCTCTGATTTTGCACGGCCTACTAATCACACCAAGCATCCGTTTTATTTCACGCCAGAGCCACAGTGTGAAAGGCAAATAAAAAAGTGATCAATGCTCCAAGTTTGTTATGTGGAAACGCAAGAAGGAAGTACGTAAGCAGTTGAAAGGCCTTTAGAAACAGACGGTGCACAAGGCAGCTCCTACCGTGGGCATTGTCTTGAGCAACAATAAGGCCGCCCATCTCTGGTAGGACATTTGCACCGTCCCAGGAAAGCCGGAAAATTTATGTGCCAGATTGATGCTGATAAGTTTGAGTCCACTGATTTAGTTCTACCAAACAAGGTTGGAGCAAGGATGTTCAAAGGTACAAATGATACACACCTCATTATGAACCTGAGGGTTGGTCGAAGCTACATGTGGCATGTGGAGGTGAGGAAGTCGGGCGAAATTGTGTACCTAGACGAAGGCTCGCTTAATTTCGTCAATGATCATGAGCTGAAGCCAGTATGCACTTTGAGTTGGCCCTTGAGTTTGTGTGGGAAGTAACCATCTTTGACAAGTTGATGGTTGAGGCTGCTATGAAATGTTTGGAATGTGATGAGTGAAGTGATTTATTTCTATGCGCAGTCTGGTTAAGCTATCTTAGAGTGTATTTTGCTTGATCATCTAGTGGAAGTTAAGGTGATCTTGACTATTATGTTAAGTTATGTGCTACATTTTGATGCTGAAAGTGTTTAGTAGCAATGTATATTTTGATTAGTGGTTCTAACACCCCTTATTGTCTGAAAACATGTATGTTTTGATGTCTGATGTTAGTGTCGGGCACTGCAAGCCCATGTTGTCTATAACTCTGAACTATATAGTTTGATCAGGGGTTTCAACCCCCTGATGCAATGATGTGATCTTTTAATATTGTCGTAATGCACTCATTAGTATGTTGCTCAGGTTTGATGTGTACCATTTCGGTTGTCAGCAAACCAAATATCAAGGTGATGGGGAGAAACTAAGCAACATAGAATACGATTGCCCTGAATAATGCAAAATAAGCCCGTTTTATTTAGTCTTTTTGGTCCAACTCAATGCAACATAGGGTTTGTTGTAGTAGCAGATCTTAACCCTACTTAAGGTGCCACCCCCTTTCCTACATGGAGTGCCACATCACCCCCATTCCCCCACGCGGGTCGAGGTGTAGCGACCAAACACGCACCCTCGCCCGTAGTAGTGGGTCGGCCATTTCACTTGTTTTGTGTTTTTCTCTCTTCTTTCCCCCGTTTGTTACCTTAATTGATTTTTTATTTCTTTTGGCTTCCTTTTTGTTCTTTCCTTTTTATTTTTTATTTTTCTGATTTTTTTAGAAATACGGAAACAATTTTCAAATTCCCCGACTTTTTTGAAAAATGAGAACATTTTTAATTCGTGAATGTTTTTAATTTTGAGAACATTTTTTGACATCATGTATTTTCAAATTTATGAATATTTTTTAAAATACGAGAATTTTTTTCAAATTTGTGGATTTTTTTGAAACCCATAACATTTTTCCAAATTCATGAACATTTTACGAAATCCTGGAACATTTTTTGAAATCATTATTTTTTTTTTAAATCTGGAGCTTTTTCTCAAAGTAGTGAGCATTTTCGAATTCATGAAAAATTGTTCAATTTCAAGAACTTTTTCTGAAAAATGATTTTTTATTTCGTGATTTTTTTTTGAAATTATTTTTGAAAAAATTCATGAACACCTTTTTAAATTTCAGGAGCATTTTTTAAAAACATTGAACATTTTTTCAAATTCGTGATCATTTTTTGAATTCACCGCCGCAACGTGACGCACGGAATAGGAGCTCTAGTATTTATATTTGTTCTGAGTTGCGGGCTGCGGCACTAGTATTTGGTAGCTCCAAATGGGCCCATCTAAAAGAAGGGATGGGGATCGGGCCAAATTCAGCCGAGGCCCATTCCACATTCGCCCCATCGATTTCTTACTCCGAACACACAGGTTCGCTTCCGCACGCTCCATTACGAAATCCCAACGTCTCTCCGCAGCGCCTCCGTCCCCCCCTCTCTCCTCCGATGGAGCGGCGGCAGTGGAGCCTCTCCGACTTCGACATCGGCAAGTTCATCGGCGAGGGCAAGTTCGGCAAGGTCTATCTCGGCCGCGAGAGGCAGGTAGGCCCTCCAAACCCTAGCCCCCGAACCTTCGAACTTCGATTTCCCCCAAAATTTTCAACCCCGATGAGGCTGACGCGCCGGAGAACCGCGGCGGTCCAGAGCGGCTACGTGGTGGCGCTCAAGGTGATATACAAGACGAAGCTGGAGAAGTACCGGTTCCACGGGCACCTGCGGCGGGAGATCGAGATCCAGCACGGCCTCGACCACCCCAACGTGCTCCGCCTCTTCGCCTGGTTCCACGACGCCGACCGGGTCGTCCTCGTCCTCGAGTACGCCGCCCGCGGGGAGCTCTACAAGCTCCTCCGCAGCGTCGGCCACTTCTCTGAGCGGACCGCCGCCACCGTGAGCCCTCCCCACCCCTGTCCCTTTCCTGCCGTGTTACTTTTCCCCAGCCGTGTGGCGTTTATTGATTGGATCGGCCCAGTTGTTATTCGCTATCGTTTGTGGAATTAACTATCTGAAATCTCAAAATCTGCAATGAAGCTGGAATACTCGGAGCTCTGACTGTCCCGTAGAAAAGCCCACAAAAATCTATAGGGGGCATTTCCTAGCATTTCACTAGTGAAGTATTACTTCGATTGAGGTCGTGAGAGGTAGAAGGATGAGTTAAAAGAGTACTTACTGGCTCTTAGTACCTTAAGTCTATTCATTAGTAGGTGTTCTGAAACAATCTGTGTTTACTTATGTTGGTTTGTCATTAATTGTTGAAAGTGGTAAACTGTCTGATCGTAAAGAATTTTGGTATGAGCTATTCATTTCCATTGGGTTTAATGGATCTATGTATTTCACTGCAAGATGAAGAACCTAAGAACTCCAGAACATCTTTAGAAACACAAGGAAAAGCCTCACCCCTCTTTCATGAATGGGAGTGAGAACAAATCTAGCATTTTCAGTACAGAAAACCCACCTCAGGAGTGTCACTTCCAGCTCAGTCTGAGATCTAAACCATCCAACCCAAAGATCCAAACACAATAGAACCATATTTCCTTTGTCTGAACAGTAATGAGTCAAACTGCACTCTACTTAGCATGACATGTACTCATTTCTTAAAGTACTCAATCATGGTGGACCTACGTTGCTTTTCTACTGACTTACCATTTTTGTGCTGGATTTTCTGTTGATCCAATTCATCTTATTTTGCTTTAGTATGTAGCAAGCCTTGCTGGTGCACTGGCATACTGTCACAAGAAGCAGGTTATTCACAGGGACATCAAGCCGGAAAATTTGCTCCTTGATATCGAGGTTGGTTCTTCTGGATGCAGTTGCTACCTCTCTGCCACTGTTATGTGTTATCATACCAAACTGAAACTGCGTACTTTAAGAATTTATATGGGGCAATATTTTGATAAGCCAGTGGGTTAAATGCAATTTTTTTTTGTTTGCCATCCATGCTTGTCAACAACATGGAATCCGACTACACCATTGTTGTAAATTATGCCTGCCCACAGATGGATTAAACAATAGCTGGACCTATGCATTGCTGCAGTAATTTTAGTAGCATTTTGTCCTCTAATGAAGCAATATATATGTTTCCAGGAAATGCATGTTGTGCGTTGTGATCAGTTACGCAATCTCTTTCTATAGATATGGCCGATATGTGAAAATTACTTGAGATAAAATAAAACAGACAATATATCCAATTTGCCTTGGTCTTGCAGCAAGCATAAACTATCCAGATATCCTAGTAGCCTGAACTTTATTAAGATATATGTGGAAAATTTAGGAGCTATACATTGTGAATTGAAGCACTATGCATCTCATGTGTTGGGAATTTATGACCTTTGTTGATCAATCCAACTGTAGAGAAATTTTAGGTTATGGCACACATGGCTTGTATTTTAAAATCGGTTTTATAGAGAGACGAAATAGCAGATAAGCAGTAGGTTACTCTATAACTATTTGTAAGTAAAATAGTGCAGTATAAAGTTTTGACATCCCAAAGGTTTATAATTCGAATGCAAATTCTAGCAATGTACATGGGCGCCCCATTTCTTTTTGACTAATAGTATATGTTTTGCTGGTAAATACTGCTGGTCATACATGATTATACCGACTTGCACTTGTGTACTATATATGCCTCTGAACACCTGGTTACTTTGTAGATGCATGTCCTGTATAAATTTCTCGAGATTACTGAAGAGATACTTCTGTCGCTATAGGGACTATCAAATACTGTCAGAGACCTTATTAGTTGTGCTGTCCACATCCATATGAGTAAGAAACCAGTAAAGAACATCATTTGTTGTGCTGTCCACATTGGTATATGTCAGAGCTGATTGCTGTTGACACTTTTAACTCTGTGTTTGTGCATAAGTTGCTGAGCCTTTTTCTTTATAGAAGTCACTCAGCTTCCATTTTACAGGGCCGGCTTAAAATTGCAGATTTTGGATGGGCGGTTCGATCAAATGCTAAACGTCACACACTCTGTGGCACAATAGATTACCTGGCACCGGAGATGGTAGAGAAAAAGGCTCACGATTACGCCGTTGACAACTGGACTTTAGGAATCCTGTGCTACGAGTTTTTGTATGGCTCACCACCCTTTGAAGCTGCAGAACAGCAAGATACCCTGATGAGGTAAGAGCTACCCCCTCTGTAAATAAATATAAGAGCGTTTAGATCACTACTTTAGTAATCTAAACGCTCTTATATTTCTTTACAGAGGAAGTACAATGCATGTGTAACTATAATGTTTGTGTTTTGCCTGATCTTTCGCTGCAACATGAATTGTGAGCAGGATAGTCAAAGTGGACTTGCTGTTCCCTAAAACTAGTGACATATCTGCAGATGCCAAGGATCTCATTTGCAAGGTAACATTTGAAAATATTTGTTATATCTTTTTTTAAATAATGGATCCTTTAAGGTGATGAAGTTGAAATTACGAATTTTGTATGTAGCTGCTAGTGAAGGATTCGAGCAAGAGGATTTCTCTTGACGATATTCTGAAGCATCCGTGGATTGTAAAGAATGCAGAACCTTCAGGGAGTTGCATTGAGCAAAAAGCTAGTGCCTAAGCTCCTTAGTAAGTCCACGTATGTGTTCTGCTAAAAGGCTAATTGAATATGCATGTTATTTTACAATCGAAATACCGTCCATCATATAGTCCTGTAGTGTACTCAGAAATCTTAGCACAGTACATTTGCTAATCGAGATAACTCTCTGAGTTATATAAATTTAACGTTCTGGATCAATTTCTAGAACGTTTTCTACAGTATTATTTTGAATTTTGATGGCGTAGAATATATGACCTGGAAATGCAAACTGCGGATTATGTAACATGATAGGTCACCCTGTCAGCAAATTAGTTCAAACATGGTTTAATCAATTTATATAACATGCTTCAATGCCACCGTAAATTCATATTACGGATTTCCTGATGACTACTGGGAGCTACATTGCTCCTGGGTAGTGGGTAGAATATGTCGTTTATTGGAATTACCTTGCGATGTTTTGCAGCTCCCTGTTGTTTGTTGTCTGAATTCGGAAATTCAGTTAAATTGCTAAGTAGTAGAAAATTCAGTCTTGTCCCTGGTTGGGCAGGTTCCGCCTTTCTGTAATCTATATCCTCTACGAATAAAAATCTTCTTCCAGTCATAGATGAGCATCCCTATTTAGGTTGTGGAGGACCGAACGACATTTCTATTTCTCTAATCTTTGCCAACTAATCTCTTAGAACTGAACTCCCAGATGCAATGTACAGTATGAACCTGAATGCTTAGCATGTGCTACTAATGGTTTGGTGCTACCCGTTGCCCCACTGGTGTTGCTTGTCCTGATGAACTGTAGTTGTTTTCTCCGCAGGGTATTTCTCGCCGTGGCGAGCCGGCCTGGATTTTGGCGAAGTACTTGTTTGCCAACATGCCAAACATAGAAGTGAACAGTTAGCATCATCACAGTTAGCATCATCTGTACCATAGATTTTTTTAATTCTTTTTATCTTTTCGGGCGATTTGTAACATAGAATTTGGCCTTTCTCCAGAGAGGTTCTCTTAAGTTAACCTTACTACTAATGCTCTCTTGGTGGTGAATCAGTGTTCTGAAAATACGATTTCAGTGCATCTCCAGTGTGCCATCCAGTGCAATCCAGATCCAGTGCATCTGCAGCGCTACCACTGTTCTGAACTGCCGGATACTATCTTTGTTCCGTTGGTCCAGATGTCTCGCAAAATTGCAATCACACAAGTAATCGCCGCCGTTGAACTGCCGCTCGACTTCGAATTTGTATTCAAAACTGTCATGTTTATAGTATTATATACTACGCGAAAACGAGTTTTGCTTCGGTACACCCTCCTTGAAACTTTACACGGATCTTAAACTTACTAAACACGGATCTTAAAGTTACTAAGCAAACTCTTATGTGGTCGCAAGCAAACACGCACGCAGAAAGCCACCTGCCCACCTCTAATCCAGTTCTGGGGTCCCACGAGTCAGCCTCCCATTAAGCCTTTAACCACCCCCACCCCCACGGGCGCCATAATAATATCTCCAGAACCGTCCCCGTCTTCTTCTCCCCTCCGCCAAGAGATCCTCCGCCGGAGGGCTCGACCCGACCCGACACGACACCTACCTCTCACCGGCCAAACCCCAATCCATCCCTTCTAGAAGCTTCCAGATCCTCCCCCCTCCGCCACCATGGCCACGCCCCTCCCCCTCCCCCTCCCCCTCCTCCTGCTCCTGCTCCTCGCGCCGCTCCTCCCCTCCCCGGCCCCCGCCCGCGCCGCCTCTCTCTCCCCGCTCCCGGCCACCTCCAACGCCTCGGCGCACGCCTACGCCTTCGCGGGCCGCGAGCCGGCGCCCGCCCCGGATCCCACCTTCTTCGACGACGTCGTCGACGCCGTCGCCGACAAGTACGGCTGGGACCCCGACGCCGAGGTCCGGGTCTGGCCGCTCGACGCCGGGGGCGCGCTCGTCGGCGCCGTGCAGCGCTACGAGTTCCGCGCCCGCGCGGGGGGGCCCGCGGCCGCGCTGGCGCGGGCTTCCGACGGGTTCGTCGACTGGACCCGCCCCGAGGCGCCCGCGGTGGAGGAGGTGCTCGGGCCCGACGGGGTCGACTTCGTCGCCGGCGACGGCGCGCTGGCGTTCGGCTCCGGCGTCAGGGACCTCGACCTCGTCGGGCCGCTCGAGGTGTTCGTCTCCGATGGCGCTGGCGGGGAACTCGCGGAGCTCCGCTTGCCGTCGGTGAGTGCTGCTGTTTGACTTTTTGCTTTGCTGTTGCTTCAGATTTTTGCTTCCTGTTGCTTGCTTGCTTGGTATGCTAGCGGTGGTATCGGTACGGAATTGAAGTTGTGTCACCTTTAAGATGAAGCTAATTACTGTAATTGGTGAATGGTCTAGCTGCTGCCTGCTCCTTTTACTAGTTTTGATGATTGTGACTTCAAATTGGTTGCGGTTGTTGCAGGATGTGAACACTATTTGGTACAGATATATCTGGTTTAGTTTTCGTGGTGTGTACATTGTGTCAATTGGGCCAATTTTCCCCAAGATTTGGAGGTAAATTTGTAAGGATATGCAACAAAATTGAACATCAAAACCTTCAGTTCGGTTCCACTTGTCGTTCTGACCCTGATTGCACAGTGACCTTAAACTGTTGAATGCTATTAATGGAAGTAGCTAGTGTAACATGCTATGTGCATTTAAATTTGCTATGTTCGTCCATTTAAGTACACTTACACACATATGGAAACGCCTTCACTAGGGGTAGCATATCGATGCCCAATACAGTATGTGAGATACCAAAACATCGGACTCTTGTTCTCAGTGGCTTCTACTTCTATGTGGTTGAATTAAATGTAACTTCCAGGATATTTGATTTTGAATTTAGCTTAACTCCAAATTATTAAAGACAGGACACAAGCATTTTGTTCTAGCATGCCTGGGCAAGGGTTTGTTCTGGGTGGAAAAGGAATGAACACAAATAGGATAATCAGACATATGCAGTTTTGCTTGTTTAGTTGATTATAATGTACATCAGTGTTGTCTGTATATCTTTGATTGTTATATATGCTGGAGAATTGAGATAAACTGCTCTTGGATATATGTGTTTGCTGTATGTTAGCTATGTCTGTAACAGTCACCCAATAAAAAGTGGACATGCCACATACTGTGTTTGGCATTTGTTGTAAGCTGGGCATGACTAAATTATGTTACTCCCTCCGATCCATATTAATTGTCGCTGATTTAGTACACTAAATTAGTATGGATCAGAGGGAGTACCATCTTTCATGAATTAGTTTATATACGCTTCATCATACATTAAAGTCATAATGTTGAAAGATTTTTGTCTGTTAATGTTTGTTTAGTGCAATATTTGTTTCATCAATCAACTGCTGCAAAATCTTATGTTGCACCTCATATGCAGTTGAATGCCACGTATACAGGGCTGAAGAGGGTACTTGTTGCTGCTGGTGTTGCATTAAAGATTACTGGTGCACAGAGAGTGTTCTTTTCCCATCCTCACAGTATAGGTCTCTTAGCAAATGGAAGCTTGGTGGCTGCTAACAAGGACCTAAGTCAAATATTGCCCGTCAGCCACTCAACCTGTGCTCCGTTACTTCACATGCGTGTTGTAGGATCATCAGTTACAATAGTTGCACAT
Source organism: Aegilops sharonensis (assembly GCA_904067115.1). Lineage (NCBI taxonomy): Eukaryota > Viridiplantae > Streptophyta > Magnoliopsida > Poales > Poaceae > Aegilops > Aegilops sharonensis. The sequence goes on from LR880970.1 coordinate 727,282,726, forward strand.
GAAACCAATGTCTCTGGGGGGCACATGAAGCCCTTGTTGACTTCTGATGACGCCATCGAGTTACTATCAGACCAGTCTGAAGTGAACGACATGTCAGATCGATTGATCTCAGCATGTGCGTTCTGCTCAATTAGTCCAAGGCTGCCGAGGCTTGAAAAACTCCTGAAGACTTGGTTCAGTGAGAGGAATGGGTTCAACAGAACAATGAACTTCTTCGAAGCTAGAGTGACGTCACTGACCCTGGTAAAATTCCGTTTGGAGCTCGAGAGGGACATCACTGAAGAGGACGACATCTGGGACGATGTTCCGGAGTGGAAAACCCTGCCTGTGGTCCAGCGAATCACGCTTGACGTCATCGCTAGGGTTGAGGAAGAGGGAAGGCTCAAGGCTATATCGGTGAAGAAGGTGAGGAAATCTTTACAGATAGCGGACGCTACTTCGTGGAGCAGCCTGACTTCGAACGTCTCCTTCGCAGACTTCACGTCGTTGGTCCTACCGCCTGATCCATTGTCACTGGATGTAAAGTGGTAACAGTTTCTTCTTGTTTATTTACTTCTGATAGTGATAGGGGCTGATAGGAAATTGCACATATACATCAATTCCGTGTATAATTGTCGGGGCCGGAAGTGTACCTGCAAATGTGGTTTGTCTGTAACGCAATGTTGAAATTTTGTACTACTGTTCTTGACTACGTTGCTGCCTTTTCTCCAGACCACAGTGGGGGTGGTTGATTTGAGCTTATTACCTTAAGTTGTAGATATATCTATTTGTCAGTACAAAAACATCTAGTACTTCATAATGCAATGTGGTGATGATGTGATGGAGTATTTGTCGGTATTGGAACTTTGATGACACTTGATTTTGTTTCTAATGTGGCAACGAAGAACATTCATAACTCTCTTAAGAAAAAAAGAACATTCATCACTCCATCACGCACACATCTTACAATCGAGTGACACTGCAAAGAAAAAGGGAGGGTTGTCTTCAAAGAAACGTCGGCATGGATGCAGGTTGAATCTTTCTTTTCATGTCTTGCTAGTTAAATGTTTTGATCTTTTCATGTCTTGCTAGTTCAATGATTTGACAGAAGCGAGCGACCTCATAGATCTTTTAGCAAGGATCATAAACTCATGTTCTTATTTCTTTCGAACAATTGACAGCTACAATGATACTTCATATAGTTTCTCACAAAAGAAAAAATATATTTGAATACAAAATCAAAATCAACAACACAGAAGCAGATATTTTGCTCATATTTCTATCAAATAATTGACAGCTACAACAAACCTTCACATACTTGCTCAAGAAAAAGAAAAGATTCTTTGAATACAAGATCAAAATCAACAACACACAAGCACATATTTTGCACTCGCTCAGTTGGCTGTCAAGTGTACTGCTAAACAAAAATCTTGCGCTCAGTTGGCTGTCAAGTGTACTGCTAAACAAACATCTTGCCCATGCGGCCAACATACTAAAAGCTGAAAAGTCGCAGCATATCATTTCTTACGAACAACTCACAATTATTACAAAATGCCACAACTACATATCACAATCGACAACATCGAAGCACACAAGGCCAGAAGATCGCCTGTGATAAGACGCGTTTCAAAATTGGCCATGGTTTCCTCCATCAAACAAACATGTCGGATTCAGATGGTAACCAAAATTCTCTAGAAGGAACAGGATGAACAATATGGCATATGCTTTCTGCTTCTTATACATTATGATCTGAAACAGATCAACCAACTCTCCTTGTGCCAAACATAACAAAATTTCCATGCGCTGCCATGGACGCTCATTCGACAGGCGAGCCAGACCTTTGGTTACAGTACAAGAATTGTTGCCTCTAAACAAGCATCTGCTGGTAGGGCAGGGGAAAAACTGAGAGTCAGCCAGGCATTACGTGCAAGGCGACATCAATCAAATAAATAGCTAGAGGAGAAAAAAAATGCAACAGAGGTCATCATTGATTCTCTGCCAAAAAAAATGGGTTGGTTTAGCATTGCCGAACCAACTGTGCATCTCAGGAGATGCCTGCCATGCCATGAACCACATCATGGTCAATGTGGTCATAAATTGTATCTGTTATTTTCGATGGTGGCCAGTATCGAAGCACAGATCTCCCAAGAATGTTCTTCACGGGTAGCGGTCCCCTGTAATGACAAACATAGCACATGAGCTACATGTCCTGCAAATTAGTCTTAAGAAATCAAGCAGGTATCCTCTATAGAGGTTTAGCATACCAGTTATGGGAATCGAAGCTATTGTTCCTGTTGTCCCCCAGCACAAACACGTAGCCTTCAGGCACACTCTGGAAAAAGCAACCAACAACTGATCAATATATGTATACTCAAGTGTAAACTAATTTCAGAAAATGGAGCTACTTGCTTTATGATCAAGTCATGTAGGCTCTTATGGACCACCAATTTACCAGTGGACCAGTGAGTTCCACGTCACATTATATCAACTTAAAAACACAACTAATTTAACATTTTAAGCAACAAATATGTCAGCACATTATACCTTCATAACATATGAGGTTCAACAGTTTAATGATAGAAAGTTGGTACGATCAAACTTGTGATTTTGTCAAGTTACAACATTTGATCATAAGTATGATGCAGGAAGCAAAGATGGCGTACCACTGGGTCCATTTCATAATCGGGTGGCTCAAGCACAAAGTCCTCATCTTGGACTATTCCATTAACTAATAACTGACCATCAGCCACCTATTCAAAAAAGGAGGATACAAATGGTTAGAACTCATGCCAACAAAAGAAAGAAATAAGAGGGGGAATGGAAACAAATAGAAGCCACTACCCTTCGGATAAAAGCTTACTTCAACGATGTCCCCGCCCTTGGCCACAACCCTCTTGATGAACACATCACTTGAGCTGTAGCCCAATGCCTGCAAAAAAGAAGTCCAAATTATAACACATCCCATCATGAACGGGAGAGAAATAACAAGACAAACTGGATATCATACCTGAAGGACCAGAGGTGCACGGAAGATCACAATGTCCAAAACTTGTGGCTCCCGGAAAATATATGAAACCTGCAAATTGCAAGTATGCACCATCAGCAGACATACATCACAGAAAACTGCTACTCATGGAAGACTGGGAGTTAACTGTACCCTCTCGGCGAGAATCCGGTCACCAACATCAAATGTTGGATACATCGATTTTGAAGGGATGGACCTCGGCTCAGCTAGAGAGGATTTATGGAGCAGTGGCACAGTCACAGCAGCGAGGACGGTCTTTGCATCATCCGAGCAGGAGTTCACCCACCTTGACAGCCAGCTAGTTCTCTTGCTCGCCCCTGCAGCAGCACCAAGAGCAGCACTGCTCTGTCTCACCACCCCAGCAGCACCAGAAGCAACCGCACTACTACCAACTAGCGGCGCTACTACGCTGCCCACCTTGGAAGGGGCAGCCACCGCACCGCTACTACCAAACAATGCCTTGACGCCCATCTTGGCGGGGGCAGCCGCCGCACCGCTGCTACCAAGCAAGGCCATCATGCCCGCCTTCGAAGGGGCAGCCACCGCAGGGGAGGGCACAGGCGAAGGCGAAGAGCGACGTGAAGGCACATGTGTGGATGGTGCGGTCGACACATCGGCAGGGCGTACCGACCTGCGGGACGACGCACCGGTGATGATATCACTACAAGGAAGCCACTTTGTGGCCTGCAAGAACGGGAGCAGCGTGGCAGGGTTCAGCCCGGACGATATCGACGGCGACGCCGACAGCGAGGACACGCCGGCGATGCCAGGGCCCGAACCGACACCGGACACGAGCACCGATAGCAACCCCACCGCCAGCGATGGCGGGTCATCCGCCTTTGTCGAGCCGGACGGCGAGACAAACAGCGAGTAGCTGCCCCCGTCGGCGGGGACGAGCTTGGTCAGCTGCCTGCCTCCGGCGGCCGCGGGGAGAACCTTGGCGGGGCTGCTGCCCCCGGCGGCGGCGGGCGGGAGAGGCTTGGGCCCGGGCTTGGGCTTGGGGTGGTTGTGGTCCTCGGCGTCATTGTGCTGCTCGACGCGGCGGGAGGAGGCGAAGAGGCAGAAGGGGCGGGAGAGCGCGTCCTGGAGGACGCGGCAGCCGGCGCCGGGCGCGGCACCGGAGCCCGCGGCGGCGGCGGTGGTGCAGCGCAGGCCAAAGGTGGAGGCCAGGCTCTGCGCCACGTAGCCGGAGTAGGAGACGGTCATGCGGATCGCCATCGCGCGGCGTCACGCCGCCTCGCAGGCCAAAAAGGTCGAGTCTTGGCGGCCGGATCTCACGGGGCGCGGCGGAGCATTTCCTCCGGGGCGATCGGGACGGCGCCCCTCCGGAAGGGGCGCGCGATCGGGTGCCCAGGGGATCTAGGGTTCGGAGGATCGGCGGAGTCGGATGCTGACACGGCTCGCCGGGGCGAGGAGGGGGGTTTCAGATTGCGAAGGGGCCGGTGCATAGGGGAGAGGTCTTCGGCGATAAGGGGCCTCGTCGGCGGCGGTGGCCGACGAGGTCAGCGGCGGAGGGGTCAAGGTGGGGGGAGGGGGAGAAGTGGGAGATGGAAGGTGGAGGGAGGGAGGGTGAGCGGCGGCTTCTTTATGCTCTGTTGGGATGCGTGGCAGCGTGCGGGCCGCCAGGATTTTGGAGATCTTTTTCCGATTGCGGTTGGCCCCAATTAAGCCGGAGTGCGATGGCCGGATTATAAGTTTGAAAAATACTCTTATTTGAACAGAGGAGGTGAATCTCCTGTTATTTGGGCCATCTTGGTTGTTACCCGTGTCGGATTTGGTTGTGATTCTTCTTTTTTTTTTCTCTTGGATTGCAGAAGTTGATCGGTGCAGCTACTAGTCACTGTGCTCCACATACGAAGATTAAGCCGAATTTGTTGGTCACACGAAGAATACAAATTTTCACAACCCATGATCAATTCAAACGAGGCGCAAAAACAGATGGTAACCGAATTGTTACATCCACTTTATTTTTCTGACGTAACCGTTATATCCACACATCGTAAGCAATATTTTGAGGGAGTTTGCTCCCCGTCAACTCCTGTACAGTTTCTCTGCAACTTTTATCCCTATCCATCTATCTGATCATACAGTAATCACATCTAGGATCCACTAACACACCTGTGCACACGGTTCGAAAACCCAAAAATTTAGGCATAGGTGCCAAGAGAAAAAACAGAGAATCCCAGGCTGGGAATCCAAAGAACGTGGCAAATCGGGATGCCTCCTGTCGCAGGAGCCACTAACCGGGAGGGAACCTGTACGACCCGACTGACGTGCCACATCTCAACTGGGACTACGACCTGAAGAAGCACGCATATTCGCACTAGAATACAGCAGGTGCCACCGTCTCCTCCTCCTCCTAAAAGCCAGGCCAGGCCAAGCAAGCTAAAGTTGACCGCTCGTTCGTTCCCAACTGGTTGCTTCTCCGCAGCTTCCTTCCCCGGTCGCGGTCGAGGTCACCGATTACGCACGCCATCCATTGCCGCCCACGAGCAACCTACACAAGGCCAATTCAAGGAGCACGGTTAGATCCACATCCACCCACCCATCTTGAGCCACAACACGCCACCAGGGTTTGCGATACACAAATTGAACAAGAGATATAGTAAGTAGCAGATAAATCCTGACTGACTGAAATCCACCCATCGTGATGGCGCTCTAGGCTGTTTAGTTATTGTTAATACTCCTACTACTGTAGAAAAATTCAGAGATGGTCGTTGGGCAAGGGTGGGTCAATGACATGTATGCCTCTGCTTCACATACGACCACATACTGAAATACTAGTCAAGCAGCAAAAAGTCAAACGGCTACAAGTTCTTATTATCCTTGGGGTATGTGACATATGAACTGCCGTCACCGCTTACGTTCCCGCTGGCCAACAAGGCATATTATTGCATATATAACGAATGAGGAAATGGCAAGGCAAGATAGGAGAGGACAGCTATAGGCTGGGCAGACCACCAGAATTTGATAATGGAATACGACAACGTGCCATAACCGAGTAAGGACCCTCTCTGACTCCGTCGCAACATAATATATGGCTGTTCTCAACAAAGCAACACATACTGTACCCTTCAAAAAAAAAGAACAACAGAAGCATGTAATTCGGCACTTTGGAAGCCCTGACAAGCTGGAGCTCCTAGTAGTAAGTAAACAAAAAGGCAAATGCCACCTTGGAAAGGTAGAATAGTTTATTCCCCAAAAGTGGAAAAAAAAAGGGAAGAAAGAACGGAAGCATCAAATGCATCATGCATGCCAAAAGTCATGTGGACGGCAAACAGAGTGTGGCCCTAGACATTTTTCAAATACAGTTTACCCCAAGTCCTTGCTGTCTGTTAAAGTTCACCGAGTACTAACCGAAACCATTCGGTGAGAAGCCTCGACAGCAATCACCTTCAACCCCTAAATTTTGTTTGACCAAAAACACCTTCAGCGTTCCACGTCTGGTGGAATTTATAATCTGATAGCGTGGAAGATTTCACAATCACATGGAATTTCATTTTATTTTGTGAGAAAAATCTTGTATCCCGATTCCCAGCTCACAAACCTAAACGCGTAACGGCTAATCAATGCTTCAAGTGCAAGGCTCCACGATAAGATCATTTATGTGTCAAATTCAAACATGACATGGATTATCACAGTCAATACATTAATAATTAGCTTTGGTCAAAGAAGATTATATAATATACTCCCTCCGTCCCGAAAAATGTATCTAGACAAATCTAAGACAATCTTTTCAGGACGGAGGTTACAGTAAATTCAAAAGTTCGATTACATTCTGAGTTGTTGGACGAATCAAAAAGATTTCATTGGTGATTGATCTACAGAAATCGATGCCGGTGTTTAAAACTTCAAATGCGCTAAACTGCTGATGCAATTTTAGCTTTGCCACAGAAAGAAGTAAAACTGAGGTGGCCATAGCCATCTTCTTATAAATTGAGCCCTACAGACTTTTAGAAGACACGAGTCCTACAGATTTCGACATCATTACCAGGTATTTTTACATCTGGAAGAGAAGTCTACCCTTATCAGCTAGAGTCAGACAACTCCGCTGCAGTTGCTCATTAAACATGTAAATCACAAGCTGCTGCAAAACAAAAAAGGAGGGAAGAGGGATGGAGACAAAAGGACATACATGACAAAGGACTGATCTGAAGCTGATTCAATTACACATCTGCCGCCTGCTTCGGGTGTCGCCACTCTGTGAATTACACATGAGAATGACAATAAATGTAAATTGGAAAACCAGTCAAGGTTAGGATGAGAACCAAAGTTTAACATGACGCACGTGATATGTTAATTTTGAGAACTGCTACATGAAATTCAATGTTTACTAACCTGACTATATGAGATGTTATTTGTGAGAACTGCTATACAAAAGGTTTACTTACAGTTACAGGCAATGTTGGATGGACTATTCTGGCAGCAGCTTCTTGTTTCGCTGCCTCTTTTCTATCCGCTTCAACAAATGGATCATTCCAGTTACCACTGTTCCGCAGATCATTAAGATATTGAGTTCTTATTGTTTCAGCATGTTGATGAAGAATTTCCACCTGGACAAAACAAAAATGTCAGATAAGCTCCATTCTCTGTGAAAGCATCAAACTATAGTTGCCAAACAAGGATATTGTGTGCAAGGTATATTACCTTAGAAGCAACATAGATAAGATAATCATGCACATTCGACATAACTTTTGGCAGAGATTTCAAAGAAGCTGGATGGGTCTTATCATTCTTCGTTTGAACAAGCTGCTCTAGCTCTCCAATCAATTTGCAACATTCTTCAAGCTGCTTCTCAAATCTTTCAACAATGTGTTGCATAAAGAGAGAAGGCCGATATACAGAACCATGACAGTTACGAAAGGTTCGGGCCATTGTCGAGTGCCGGCTGAAATCAGTAGGGGCGCTTGAAGATCCAGCACAGTATGCAAGTTCAGCACCTCCGCTGACGAACCTTCGTCTCACTTCTGCATATGCACATATAGCAAAATCCACATGCGACATTATTTCTCTGATATCAGCCATTAAGCTCTGAATGGGAGCCTTCTCCCTGTCGATGATAGTGGAGATTAACCCAATCTCCTGTTACAGGAAGAAAAAATTGCTCCTGTCAAAAACATTTGTTCAAGTTAAAGGTGCTTTTCGGCAAGTTGGGTTCATGCATTATATCAAAAAGTTGCCCTGGTAGTCCCGAGAGTCTTTTCAATTTGAGGTTTAAGTGCCAGAAACCCGCCAATTTAAAGCATAGCTGAAGAGATAACTCTCCAAGTAAGATATGTATCTTTGCTTTTGCATCATATAGACATCTTACCCTCCATGCATACAACATGCCACACCAGCTATTTGATGCTAAAACTTCCCTGTGCCTACTTGACCTCAGAAAAAATATCTATATCTTGTGAAGAACATTGCAACGGCAGCATTTCAAGCCTTTGAATGAAGTAAGAACGGCTCTACCAACAGATTTGTATGCAAAGTACAACTCAATTATCAAACATAAACATCTAATGCAGTACTATCTAGCACAACCGTGCGGCGATTCAGATACACAATGGGCGCTTAGTATTGGCTGGTACCGGGCAATCCGTGCAGAATGACTCTCTCAAAGCAATAACCAAACGAGTACTGCATTTAATTTCTTCCTCTTCTCTGCAACGGTTAATTAGGACTACACTAATCCGTGAAGGTTGAAACGTTGTTCAAACATGTTTTGCAAATTAGAGGACAATCCACCCACAGAATAAAACCAAACCTGGGTAATCTGACGAGCATCCAGTTCAAAACCCTTGTTGGAGACTGACGGGTCACTGAGGCGCCTGCATTGTTCCAACTGCTCACACGCATGCCTCTCATCCCTTATCCTGTCCCTGCCAAATCACAGATGAACCAGATGATGGTAAGAGAGCAATGAGGCAAATCATTCTAATCACAAGGCAAAGTATACAAAACCAATCAAGGGAGACGCAATTGAACACACAGATTGAACAAAGAGATAACTCCTCTGATCCCCAATGCCTGCAGAATCCACCGCCACGAGATGTTTTCGAAACCCCAGAACGTCTCAGCGGCGGAAGCCGATAAACCACGGGTACCAAATTCGACAAGAAAGACGGGCACGAGATGGGATGTGACCAGGAACCTACTCGATTTGCAGGAGAAGGTGCTGGGACACCGGATGGAGCTCCTCCCACTTGGTCGCGTACCCCGCCGGTTCCCCTTCCGCCGTGTACAGCCTCACCTGCTGCTGCTGCTGCTCCGGCTGCGGCTGCGCCCACGCCTGATGCGGCCACGGTGAACGGCCCTGCCCCAATTGCGTCCACGCCGCCGCCCACGGCTGCTGCTGCAGCCCAGCTTGTCGCCCCCGCTCCCATCCCTCGTACGCGGCCACAAACGCCTGCTGCTGCTGCGCCGCCACCGACGCCTGCTGCAGCCCGGCCTGGCGCTGCTGCTCCAAGTGCCCCAACGCGGCCGCGACCGCCTGCAGCGTCTGAAGCGACGACGTCGACGCCGCGGGGGGTACGGGGGTCGCCTGCTGCGTCTCGAGCGGCGACGTCGGCGGCGCGGGAGGTACGACGGGGGCCGCCTGCGTGTGGGGCACGGACGGCGGTGCCTCCGTGTAGACCGTGAACCTCCCGCGCGTCGTCGCGCGAGGCGCCTGCGACGACGGGGGCGTCTGCGTCGTCGCCGTCGACGCCGACGACTGCTGCTCCCCTGGGTCCTCCGCGATCGGCGGGAGAGCCGGCTGCCTCCGGTTGGTCCGGGGCGGGAGGGGCGGCAACTGGCCCGGGGAGGCGGAGGAGAAGCTGAGGCGCCTGGCGACGCCGTCCAGGTCGGTGTTGCCGTCCAGCCGCGACATGGCGGTTCGAACCGGAGGGAGGGGCTCCGGCCCGCGGCGGGCGGGTGGGTGGATGGACGGGTTTGCCCCTTTGGGTGGCCGTCAACTGCGAGAGCGCCAGGCAGCCAGCGGTGGATGTCACGGGGGGTCCGGATGGTTGACGCGAGGGTATTTATGGGTTTGGGCTTTGGGGCTGGTTTGGCTTCCGAACCACGCTAGTGGAGTACTTTTCCAGTGGAAAAGAAAAGAGGAAGTAAATCTTTTTTCCACTTAAAAAAGGGGTATTTCACCTAGTGTCCCCGTTGAAACGAGAATCCTGCAATGGAAAAGAAAAGAGAAGTGAGTATTGGCCTTTACAGGGACACCGATGAGTGGTGACTCATGGCCATCTTTTGAGATTTTGATCCTTTTCACCCCTACGGTGGGGTAAATTGCAAGAAATCATCACATTAAAGGCTAGTTTAGCAGAAAACATTATTATACAATTTTTTTGACAAAAAACACCATATCTAGCGTAATCTTTTTGCAAATAACATTGATCGACGGATTAAGGTTGTTTGAACGTGTTTATGACAGACGGGGCTCACTGACTTGGAAAAAAAATGTCACATAGGCATGTTGACTCTTCCTCCTCTCTCTCTCCCCTCTTTTTAGCATTACGTCGAACAAGTTGTGTGCAAACGCCTCGGTATTCCTACGGTGCCACCTCTCTGCCGCAGCTGCCGCGGCGACCTGGGCAACAACGAGTGCGCGGCATGCGTGCGGGACGCCTCGCTGCGCAGCTCAACCACGCATGCGTCGGGGCTTGGAGGCGCGTCAGCTGCGCCCCGCCGCGGCCACCGTGCTCGACCTCTTCGACCTCGACCCCGCGCAGGCAGGCGACGGAGCCGCCGCGTACGGGCTGTATCAGTGCCGTGGCAACCTGGGCAACGACGAGTGCGCGACGTGCGTGCGAGATGCCATCACTATTAGGGAAAAGCCTAACAGTAGTGTTGGTTTTTTGTCTAGTAGTAGCTACTGCTACGGCACTACAGCTAAAGGGTAGAAGTAGCGTTTGTCCACCCGCGCTGCTGCTATACCTTCTTAGTAGTAGCGCTTCTTGAGGAACACGCTACTGGTAGTTACTAACAGCGCGCCTCCCTACACGCGCTACTACTATTATTACTTATTCTATTTCTTTTTTATTTTATGTCGTATTCATACACCATTATACAAGTTTTTATACAGTAGCAATTTAGAGATTGTTTCTACATCATGATGAGTTATTACATCAATGACTTGGTCACTTTGGATTCATCCACTTGAAACTAATCCGCGGTTGTTTCACCCAGTGATGCAGTAACTCATCATCATCATCATCATAATATCATTAACAACTTATCATCATAATACATCATTGTCATATAACAACTCCTCATGATCATCATTTTCGTCCATGGGACATCATATAACAACTTGGTCACTAGTCATAATCACAACTCCTCCTCCTCTGTGACGCCCCAAGACCGGAGCTTCAGTTGCCTTCCAGGGTTTCCGAGTTTTGTCGTGTGATTTGTTTTGTTTGAGCTTTCATCATGTCATCTCTTGCATTGCATCATGTCATCATGCCATCATTCATTAATTTTTAAAACTCTTCTAAATAAATTGCATGGATTTCTCGATCCATTTAAATCGAGGGAAGGGTGACTTCTCTTTATAACATATCCTCCCGATATTAGGGAGCTATATTAAAAATAATTCCATTTATTTGGAATTCACCATAACACACTTGCAAATTCCAATGCCCTTTCTGCTTCAAGTTTGGCCCCCAAACCTTGCCATTATTATTTTCATCATTTTCCGGAGTTCCACCAAAAATCCTTGGATCATTTTTGTTAAATTCCTCATATTTTTGTGAGCTCGGGAAAATCGTCCTCGTTCCCAAATTCTTTCCCTATCCCTCTCTTTCTTTTGTCTCTCTATTTTTTCTTTTCTGCTATATATATAAGAGTAGAAAGGAGAGAGAGAAGAGATCCCAGCCCAGCCGGTCCCTGGCCTTTCTCCTCCACCAGGCCGGCCCATTCCACCAAATCCCGAGGCCCAAGGCCCACCTAAACCCTATCCTAACCTAGCCCGCATCTCTCTCCTCCTCTCGTCCTCCCTCCAGCGCCGTCGCCTCCTTGCTCGATCCCCTCGCTCCTCCCTCGCGCAGTCGCTCCCGATCCCCTCGGCCTCCTCCCGATCCCATCTCCCTCGATCTCCTTCTCCCTCTCGCCTCTCATGGCGCCTCCAAGCCGGCCCCTTCCTCCCTCCACCGGCGCCACCCGTTCCCGCGCCTTCGCCTCGCGCCTCCGCCCCCTCGCGCCGACCAGCGAGCCCCGCGGCCCGTCGCCTGCGGCCCGCACCCGACCTCCTCCTCGTCGCCTCCGCACCTGCACCCGATCCCCGCCGCTCCTCCGCGCGACCAGGCCGGACCCCCCGGTGGCCTCCTCGTCGCCGACGAGCTCCACCAGGAGCGCCGCGCCCGCATCCAGTCTTCTCCAAGCCGCCGCCGTCCCTTCTCCGACTGCCCCGCCGGTCGCCTCTGCTTCAACTCCGCGTCCTCGCCTCCGGCGACCCTCGCCACCCCCTGCGCCCGTTCCCACCTCCGGCGCACCAAGCTTGCCGCCTCTGCCTCATGTAGTCCCCGCTCGGTCGGGAGAGGAGCTCCTGATCCTTGCGCCGCTCGTCCCCGTCGTTTTTGCCGGAGCACGCCGGGGCCCCAGCACTGGTCGCTGTCGTCCTCACACTGCTGCCGCTACTCTGTTGCCGCCCTCCATGTCGCCCAGCTCGTCCCGCCCCGTTCCCGGATGGATCCGGCGTCCCTGCGGCCTCCCGGTCCTCTCCTCGCGCCTCCCTGCTTCACGTCAAGGCCGAAGACACCAGGGGCGTCAAGGCCATCTTCAGGTTTTTCGCCAAGTACCAGGAGGTTGTTGACCCATCGAGTTCACCTACATACGTGCACGTCCACCGAACCTGGAAACGCCAAGTACCCCTTCGGAGATGCCAAGATCGACTACACGGTGATGTGCCAAGTACACGGATACGTCAAGTTCGACTTCACAAACTGCAAGTACCCCTACGAAACCCGAGCCGCCAAGACCGGATCCGACAAGTACCCCGATGACGTGTACCACTACCGTCGACCCTCGAAGACCCCGTGGACCCCGAACATCCACGGGACATGAACAACTACTTCCGATGACGAGATGTACCACTACCATCGAACGAGAACGTCTACTTCCCCCTACGCCGTGTACGGCTACCATCGCGAGACCGCAAGTACCACGACAACCCCGAAGGGTTTCGGACCCGTCAAGTACCTCTTCGAAAACGAACGTGAAACACTACTTCCTCTACTTCCCTCGACGACCCGTGAACGACTCCTTCCCTCTACGAAACTCGACCCGTCCCGTTTGAACGTTCCGAAGGTATAACCCGTGACGACCGCGATGAGATGCACGATATGTTTGCACCGTGATCGAATCATCCTTGCGATGCCCCTCTTTTGCCATGCCACCGTTCCGTGGGAACCCGGTATCCGGGATCACCCCACCATCTTGCATGACTCGCTCACGTCCACGCTTTCCTTTGCACCGATATCTCGATTGAGCTGTCGGAACCGATATGTTGCCGTGGCACCATTTTCGGATTCGTTGCCGTGGCACCCCTTTCTTCCACCACGGTGACACAATGCTTCTTAATGCTCATGTTAACGTTTTCATAAAATTGCATAAACTTGCACATGTCATCTGCATCATGATAACAACATTTAAATGTTTAAATTGTTGTTTGCATTAATTTGCTTAATTGCCATGCTAAAATGATTTATTTCATAACTAAATAACCGTAACTCGGATTTAAATAAATTATATATGTAAATGGGGTAGAAAAATGCCTGGTTTAACATGGTAGCATTGCTTTGCATGTTTAACAACTCTAAAATATGCTTTAGGTCAGATCTGTTCCAAACCCATAATTTGCATATGGGGATTTTCCGGAATTGTTGTTCGTTGTTTCCGGCCTCATTTAAACTTGCCTAGATAGGTAGTTTCATATGCTTCACCCTCTTGCCATGTTTAATAACATTTAATATTGTTGAGTACCTAACCGAGAGAGAACTAAATAATTGATGTGGTGTTCCGTCAATATGCAACTCGTTGCATATTGAGCTCCACTTAATTTGTAGGATTGTTTGTGCATATTGCCATGCTATTTAAACCGGACATGCATCATACTTGATTGTGCATCATGCCATATTTATGTGGTGGTTGTTTACTATGTTGTTTGTTTGTTTCCGGTTTGCTTTTCTCGTTAGCTTCGGTTCCGTTCCGGAGTTGTGAGGATTCATTCGACTTCGTCCGTTTGTCTTCTTCATGGATTCGTTCTTCTTCCTTGCGGGATTTCAGGCAAGATGACCATACCCTCGAAATCACTACTATCTTTGCTTGCTAGATGCTCGCTCTTTTGCTATGCCTATGCTACGATGCCTACCACTTGCTATATCATGCCTCCCATGTTGCCATGTCAAGCCTCTAACCATCCTTTCCTAGCAAACCGTTGCTTGGCTATGTTACCGCTTTGCTCAGCCCCTCTTATAGCGTTGTTAGTTGCAGGTGAAGATGAAGTTTGTTCCTTGTTGGAACATGGAGATGTTGTTCCTTGTTGGAACATGTTTACTTGTTGGGATATCACAATATATCTTATTTAATTAATGCATCTATATACTTGGTAAAGGGTGGAAGGCTCGGCCTTATGCCTGGTGTTTTGTTCCACTCTTGCCGCCCTAGTTTCCGNTAATGCATCTATATACTTGGTAAAGGGTGGAAGGCTCGGCCTTATGCCTGGTGTTTTGTTCCACTCTTGCCGCCCTAGTTTCCGTCATATCGGTGTTATGTTCCCGGATTTTTGCGTCCCTAACGCGGTCGGGTGATTTATGGGACCCCCTTGACAGTTCGCTTTGAATAAGACTTTTCCAGCAAGGCCCAACATTGGTTTTACCATTTGCCTCACCTATGCCTTTTTTCCCTTGGGTTTCCGGAGCCCGAGGGTCATCTTTATTTTAGCCCCCGGGCCAGTTCTCCTTTGAGTGCTGGTCCAAACCGAGCGATGTCCGGCGCCCCCTGGGCAATCAGGGTTTATGCCAACCCGACGTCTTGCTCATCCGGTGTGCCCTGAGACCGAGATATGTGCAGCTCCTATCAGGATTTGTCGGCACATCCGGGCGGCTTTGCTGGTCTTGTTTTATTGCTGTGAAATGTCTTGTAGCCGGGATTCCGAGACTGATCGGGTCTTCCCGGGGAGAAGGAATATCCTTCGTTGATCGCGAGAGCTTATCATGGGCCAAGTTGGGACACCCCTGCAGGGTTTGAACTTTCGAAAGCCGTGCCCGCGGTTATGTGGCAGATGGGAATTTGTTAATGTCCGGTTGTAGAAAACCCGAAGTTGATCTTAATTAAAATACACCAACCGCGTGTGTAACCGTGATGGTCTCTTCTCGGCGGAGTCCGGGAAGTGAACACGGTGTTGGAGTTATGTTTGACGTAAGTAGTTTCAGGATCACTTCTTGATCATAGTTGTTCGACCGTGCTTTGCCTCCTCTTCTCGCTCTCTTTTGCGTATGTAGCCACCATATATGCTAGTCGCTTGCTGCAGCTCCACCTCACTACCCTGTCCTACCTTTAAGCTTAAATAGTCTTGATCTCGCGGGTGTGAGATTGATGAGTCCCCGTGACT
>LR880970.1:727330029-727346215 GCA_904067115.1 Aegilops sharonensis
CTTCCTCAAAACCGCCACCATACCTACCTATCATGGCATTTCCATAGCCATTCCGAGATATATTGCCATGCAACTTCCATCATCATCATATACATGACTTGAGCATTTATTGTCATATTGCTTTGCATGATCGTAAGATAGCTAGCATGGTGTTTTCATGGCTTGTCCTTTTTTGATGTCATTGCTACGCTAGATCGTTGCACATCCCGGTACACTGCCGGAGGCATTCATATAGAGTAATGCTTTGTTCTAGATATCGAGTTGTAATATTGAGTTGTAAGTAAATAAAAGTGTGATGATAATCATTATTAGAACATTGTCCCATGTGAGGTTATCAAAATAAAAGTGGCCAAAGAAGCCCTAATAAAAAAGAGAGGCCAAAGAAGCCTATATATAAAAGAGAAAAAATGAGAGAAAAGAGAGAAGGGATGATACGTCTCCAACGTATCTATAATTTTTTATTGTTCCATGCTATTATATTATCCATCTTGGATGTTTATGGGATTTATTTTACACTTTTATATTATTTTTGGGACTAACCTATTGACCCAGAGCCCAGTGACAGTTCCTGTTTTTCCCCTTGTTTCAGTGTTTCGAAGAAAAGGAATATCAAACGGAGTCGAAACGGAATGAAACCTTCTGGAGAAGTTATTTTTGGAAGGAAAGCTACCCGATAGACTTGGAGTGCACGTCAGGAAAGAAACGAGGGAGCCACGAGGTAGGGGGGCGCGCCCACCCCCCTAGGGCGCGCCCTCCACCCTCGTGGGCCCCTTGTGGCTCCCCTAACGTACTTCTTCCGCCTATATATCTCCATATACCCTAAAAACTTTGGGGAACAGAATAGATCGGGAGTTCCGCCGCCGCAAGCCTCTGTAGCCACCAAAACCCAATCGGGACCCTGTTCCGGCACCCTGTCGGAGGGGGGGATCCCTTACTGGTGGCCATCTTCATCATCCCGGCAATCTCCATGACGAGGAGGGAGTAGCTCACCCTCGGGGCTGAGGATATGTACCAGTAGCTATGTGTTTGATCTCTCTCTCTCTCTCTCTCTCTCTCTCTCTCTCGTGTTCTTGATTTGGCACGATCTTGATGTATCGCGAGCTTTGCTATTATAGTTGGATCTTATGTTGATTCTCCCCCTCTACACTCTTGTAATGGGTTGAGTTTTCCCTTTGAAGTTGTCTTATCGGATTGAGTCTTTAATGATTTGAGAACACTTGATGTATGTCTTGCCATGCGTATCTGTGGTGGCAATGGGATATCACGTGATTCACTTGATGTATGTTTTGGTGATCAACTTGCGGGTTCCGCCCATGAACTTATGCATAGGGGTTGGCACACGTTTTCGTCTTGATTCTCCGGTAGAAACTTTGGGGGTACTCTTTGAGGTTCTATGTGTTGGTTGAATAGATGAATCTGTGATTGTGTGATGCATATCATATAATCATACCCACGGATACTTGAGGTGACATTGGAGTATCTAGGTGACATTAGGGTTTTGGTTGATTTGTGTCTTAAGGTGTTATTCTAGTACGAACTCTAGGGCTGTTTGTGGCACTTATAGGAATAGCCCAACAGATTGATTGGAAAGAATAACTTTGAGGTGGTTTCGTACCCTACCATAATCTCTTCGTTTGTTCACTATTAGTGACTTTGGAGTGACTCTTTGTTGCATGTTGAGGGATAGTTATATGATCCAATTATGTTATTATTGTTGAGAGAACTTGTACTAGTGAAAGTATGAACCCTAGGCCTTGTTTCCTATCATTGCAATACCGTTTGTGCTCACTTTTACCACTTGCTACCTTGATGTTTTTATAATTTCAGATCACAAAAACCTATATCTACCATCCATATTGCACTTGTATCACCATCTCTTCACCGAACTAGTGCACCTATACAATTTACCATTGTATTGGGTGTGTTGGGGACACAAGAGACTCTTTGTTATTTGGTTGCAGGGTTGTTTGAGAGAGACCATCTTCAACCTACGCCTCCCACGGATTGATAAACCTTAGGTCATCCACCTGAGGGAAATTTGCTACTGTCCTACAAACCTCTACACTTGGAGGCCCAACAATGTCTACAAGGAGAAGGTTGCGTAGTAGACATCAAGGGACAATGTTACTATCCTTTTACCACACTTGTGCTTCAGAGTAGCACCATGTTCTTCATATAGAGACTCTCTTGAGTTATCACTTTCATATACTAGTGGGAATTTTCATTATAGAACTTGGTTTGTATATTCCAACGATGGGCTTCCTCAAATGCCCTAGGTCTTCATGAGCAAGCAAGTTGGATGCACACCCACTTAGTTTCAATTTGAGCTTTCATACACTTATAGCTCTAGTGCATCTGTTGCATGGCAGTCCCTACTCCTCGCATTGACATCAATTGATGGGCATCTCCATAGCCCATTGATTAGCTGCGTCGATCTGGGACTTTCTTCCTTTTTGTCTTCTCCACACAACCTCCACCATCATATTCTATTCCACCTATAGTGCTATATCCAAGCTCACGCTCATGTATTGCGTGAAAGTTGAAAAGGTTTGAGAACATCAAAAGTATGAAACAATTTCTTGGCTTGTCATCGGGGTTGTGCATGATTTGAATATTTTGTGTGGTGAAGATGGAGCATAGCCATACTATATGATTTTGTAGGGATAAGCTTTCTTTTGCCATGTTATTTTGAAAAAGACATGATTGCTTTATTAGTATGCTTGAAGTATTATTGTCTTAATGTCAAATGATAGACTATTGCTTGGAATCACTCGTGTCTTAATATTTATGCCATGATTAGGTTACATGATCAAGATTATTCTAGGTAGCATTCCACATCAAAAATTATCTTTTTTATCATTTACCTACTCGAGGACGAGCAGGAATTAAGCTTGGGGATGCTGATACGTCTCCGTCCTATCTATAATTTTTGTATCTATAATTTTTGATTGTTCCATACCAATATTCTACAACTTTTACATACTTTTGGCAACTTTTTATACTATTTTGGGACTAACATATTGATCTAGTGCCCAGTGCTAGTTCCTGTTTGTTGCATGTTTTTTGTTTTGTAGAAAATCCATATCAAACGGAGTCCAAACAGGATAAAAAACTTACGGAGATTTTTTTGGAATATATGTGAATTTTGGGAAGTGGAATCAACGCGAGACGATGCCCGAGGGGCCCATGAGGGCGAGGGGCGCGCCCCAGGGGGTGGCACGCCCTGGGCCCTCGTGGCCACTCCGTAAGGCGGTTGGAGCCCTTCTTTCGCTGCAACAAAACCAATATCCGGATAAATATCGTGTCCAAATTGCAGCCCAATCGGAGTTACGGATATCCGGGAATTTAAGAAATGGTGAAAGGGCAGAATCAGGGAGCGCAGAAACAGAAGGAAACAGAGAGAGAGATCCAATCTCGGAGGGGCTCTCGCCCCTCCGCCGCCATGGAGGCCATGGACCAGAGGGGAAAGCCTTCTCCCATCTAGGGGGAAGGTCAAGGAAGAAGAAGAAGAAGGGGGGCTCTCTCCCCCTCTCTCCCGGTGGCGTCGGAACGCCGCCAGGGCCATCATCGCGACAACGATCTACACCAACAACTTCACCGCCGTCATCACCAACTCTTCCCCCATCTATGCAGCGGTGTAACCCCTCTTTTACCCGCTGTAATCTCTACTTAAACATGGTGTTCAACGCTATATATTATTTCCCAATGATGTATGGCCATCCTATGATGTTTGAGTAGATCCGTTTTGTCCTATGGGTTAATTGATGATCGTGATTGGTTTGAGTTGCATGTTTTATTATTGGTGCTGTCCTATGGTGCCCTCCGTGTCGCGCAAGCGTGAGGGATCCCCGCTGTAGGGTTTGCAATATGTTCATGATTTGCTTATGGTGGGTGGCGTGAGTGACAGAAGCACAGAACCGAGTAAGTAGGTTGTTTGCGTATGGGAGTAAAGAGGACTTGATGCCTTATAATGCTATGGTTGGGTTTTACCTTAATGATCTTTAGTAGTTGCGTATGCTTGCTAGAGTTCCAATCATAAGTGCATATGATCCAAGAAGAGAAAGTATGTTAGCTTATGCCTTTCCCTCAAATAAAATTGCAATAATGATTACCGGTCTAGTTATATATCGATTGCCTAGGGACAAATAACTTTCTTGTTGACAAAAACTCTCTACGAAAACTAACTTAGTTGTGTATTTATCTAAACAACCCCTAGAATTTATTTACGTGCTCTTTATTATCTTGCAAACCTATCTATGACACCTACAAAGTAATTCTAGTTTCATACTTGTTCTAGGTAAAGTGAACGTCAAGCGTGCGTAGAGTTGTATCGGTGGTCGATAGAACTTGAGGGAATATTTGTTCTACCTTTAGCTCCTCGTTGGGTTCGACACTCTTACTTATCGAAAGAGGCTACAATTGATCCCTTATACTTGTGGGTTATCAATGCACAAGCAGTATTCCCTCTTAGTACAAGTGAAGGCTAGAGATTGAGGAGCGACCAACTAGAGAGCGACAACTGTCATAAACATGCATTGAGATTAACCAACATTGAGTGTAACCATGAGTAGGATATAAATCACCATGAACATAAATATCGTGGAGGCTATGTTGATTTTGTTTCAACTACATGCGTGAACATGTGCCAAGTCAAGCCACTTGAATCATTCAAAGAAGGATACCATCCCATCATACTACATCACAACCATTTTAAAATCATGTTGGCACACAAGGTAAACCATTATAAACTCCTAGCTAATTAAGCATGGCATGAGTAACCATAGTCTCTAATTGTCATTGCAAACATGTTCCATTCATAATGGGCTGAATCAGGAACGATGAACTAATCATATTTACAAAAACAAAATAGGTCGAGTTCATACCAGCTTTTCCTCGTCTCAATCATTTCATCATATATCGTCATTATTGCCTTTCACTTGCATGACCGAACAATGTGGATAATTATAATAGTGCACATGCATTGGACTAAGCTGGAATCTGCGAACATTTATTCAAAGGAGAAGACAAGGTAATATGGCCTCTTTGTTAGATCAACAATAATGCATATGAGAGCCACTCATCATTTTCATCGTGGTCTTCTCCTCTCGACCCCCAAAGAAAAGAAAAAGAATTTCAAAGAAACACACTGAAATGTTTTTGGAGTCTTTATTTTTCTGAAGAAAGTAAAACAAGAACGAGAAAAACTATTTACACGGGAAAGCTCCCAACAAGCAAAAGAAGAACGATAAATATTTTTGGTTTTTTTCTTTAATAGTACTACTACATAAACATGTAAAGGAAACTAAACAGAAGCTACAACTAATTTTTTTGGTTTTTCTCAAAGTTTTTCAAACACACAAGAAGAAAGCGGGAAAAAGAAAATAAACTAGCATGGATAATACAATGAAAAAGTATGAACACTGACAACTGGAATGAATGTGTAAACATGAATGTAATGTCGGTGAGAAATATGTACTCCCCCAAGCTTAGGCTTTTGGCTTAAGTTGGTCTAGGGCCACGGCTGGCCCGACAGATATCCAAAGTTGTAGTCGGGGTTGTACCGGGATGCGGCAGCCACTGCCTGAAGGGCTGCAGCATGGAGGCGAGCGGCCTTCACCTCTCTCTCATACTCATTTGCCTCCTCTCTAGTTATAAAATATCTCCCCTTTACCTGAAAGTTAAAGAAGTCAGGAGCAGGAAGGGTAATATGGACAACACGCTGTCTGTCAAAGATTAGTCGGTACAGGAGGGACTGTCCGTTCCTCACAAGAAACTGATAGCGTACCAAAGCATTATAATCAAGGAAAGCAGGTGGTAATTAACTCAATGTCATTCTCCCTTATTGGTACCCCAAGATAATTAGCTAAACGGGTGACATAAATCCCACCAAAGAAATCACCATCCTTAGCATTAAGATGTAACCTCCTCACAACAATAGCCCCAAAGTTATATCACTTATCACAACACCACATACTTGAGGACACTAAGGTCTGATGCAAAAACGTGGCTATGATCATGTTTACCATTAATGCATCTACCTATGAAAGAGAGTAAAATAATGTATGGCAGGAAAATGAATGCTCCCCATGGAGGCTTGTGTGATATCTCTAGTTTCTCCCACAGTGATACTAGCAAGGAAATCATTGTATTCAGTTTTGCGAGGCTCACTAGGAATGCCTAATTGTGGAATTTTGCATGCATCATTAAAATCTTCTAGGTCCATGGTATAAGATTTATCATAAAGATCAAACAAGACAGTATGAGTATTGCGCTGGGATGTAAATTTAAATCTTCGCACAAATGAATCAGCGAGGTGATAGTATTGTCGGCACTTATCTGACACGAAGTCCTCAAGGCCAACATTTTGTACGTATGCATCAAACTCATCCATGAAACCTGCATGAATCATGAATTGATCCAACAGCCATTCACAAGGCCGTACTAGAGCTTCTCTCGGTGGTTTAAGGTCCGGCTCACGTATCGCGAGCCTTGGGGCTTGCTTCCTCGAGGAACCACCTTGGTAAATCTTCTTAAACATTTTTCTTCCTCTGAAATTTTTAGTGACTCAAAAATAAAAGTGAACCAAACTCAACAAGATTGATAGAAACTACTCCTACAAGTGCCTAGAGGCTAAATCATGCATCAAAACTACTTTGGACCATATAAATTTGACATGCAAGCTCAAGAACAGGGTCACCTAAGCAGCACAAATTTGCAATAAATAAAGCACTAGAACAAAAACTAATTGGACCATTGGAGGAGTCACATACCGAAGAACAATCCCCCAAAACAGTTTTGCAAATGGAGTTTTCCACAAGGAGATTGAAAATGGCAGCAAGATGAGCAAGAACACAAGTTTGAGCTACGTGATGGTTTTTCTGGAGGAAGACAAAGTGGATGGGTGCTGGAATAAGTGAGGGGGACCCACAAGGCAAGGGGCGCGCCCAGCGGGTAGGACGCGCCCTCCACCCTTGTGGTCCACTGGTGCAGCCCCCTAGTGCATTCTCAGTGCCAGAAATTCTAAAATATTCTATAAAAATCTTACTAAATTTTCAGGGCATTTGGAGAACTTTTATTTCTGGGGCTTTTTTTGTTGCACGGACAATTCAGAAAACAGACAGATAATACTATTTTTGCTTTATTTATTCTAAATAACAGAAAGTAAGAGGTAGGTACAGAAAGTTGTGCTTTCTAAATTCATCCATCTCATGCCCATCAAAAGGAATCCATTAACAAGGTTGATCAAGTCTTACTAACAAACTTCTTTTGAATAACATGAAACCTGAGAATTTTCAAATAACAGTAGGTTACCTCAACGGGAATATGCATGTCCGCAGTAATAAGAATATCATATTTCTTTTTGACAGTAGGGAGAGGGAATTCAAAACCTCCAATATTAATAGTTGAAAAATTTCCAATAGAATTGATACTATGAACTTGAGGTTGTTTCTTCGGAAAGTGTACTGTATGCTCATTACCGTTAACATGAAAAGTGACATTGCCTTTGTTGCAATCAATAATAGCCCCTACAGTATTAAAATAGGGTCTACCAAGGATGATCGACATAATGTCGTCTTCGGGAATATCAAGAACAACAAAGTCCGTTAAGATAGTAACGTTTGCAACCACAACAGGCACATCCTCACAAATACCTATGGGTATAGCAGTTGATTTATCGTCCATTTGCAAAGAGATTTCAGTAGGTGTCAACTTATTCAATTCAAGTCTACCATATAATGAGAAAGGCATAACACTAACACTGGCTCCCAAATCACATAAAGTAGTTTTAACATAGTTTCTTTTAATGGAGCATGGTGTAGTTGGTATTCCTGGATCTCCAAGTTTCTTAGGTATTCCACCCTTAAAAGTATAATTAGCAAGCATGGTACAAATTTATCTTTCGGTATCTTTCTTTTATTAGTAACAATATCCTTCATATACTTAGCACAAGGAGACATTTTCAGAATATCAGTCAAACGCATACCCAAAAAGACATGTCTAAGCATTTCACAAAAGCGCTCAAAATCCTCATCGTCCTTTTTCTTGGATGGTTTAGGAGGAAAAGGCATGGGTTTCTGAACCAAAGGTTCTCTTTCTTTACCATGCTTCCTAGAAACGAAGTCTCTCTTATCATAACGTTGATTCTTTGATTGTGGGTTATCAAGATCAACAACAGGTTAAATCTCTGCATCATTATCATTACTAGGTTGAGCATCAACATGAACATCATGATTAACATTATCACTAGGTTCATGTTCATGTTCATCACCAGATTGTGTCTCAGCATCAGAAATAGAAATATCATCTGGATTCTCAGGTGTGTCTATAGTAGGTTCACTAGAAGCATGCAAAGTCCTATCAGTTTTCTTTTTCTTTTTACTACTAGGACTAGGTGCATCAGTATTAATTCTTTGAGAATCTTGCTCAACTCTCTTAGGACGGCCCTCAGGATACAGAGGCTCCTGGGTCATTTAACCACCTCTAGTCATAACTCTAACAACATTATCATTGTTCTTACTATTCAACTCATTGAGCAAATCATCATGTGCCTTAAGTACTTGTTCTACTTGAGTTTTAAGTTTTAACCATGGAAGCATGCTTACTTATAATCTTAAGATCACTAACAGTTCTACTCATATAGTCACCCAAGCAGTCAAGCATGTAAGCATTACGTTTCAATTGTCTACTAACATAAGCATTGAATTTTTCTTGTTTAACAATTAAATTATCAAACTCATCCAAGCATTGACTAGCAGACTTATTAGGAGGAATATAACCTTCATCAAATATATAGAGAGAATTTACCTCTACCACCTGTGTCGGGTTATCAAGACCATGTATCTCTTCAATAGGTGGTAAATTCTTAACATCTTCACCTTTAATACCCTTTTCTTTCATAGATTTCTTTGTGTCTTGCATATCTCCGAGACTGAGAAATAGAGTACCTATTTTCTCAGAGTTGGTTCAGGAAGTGTCCAATCATTATCATTACTCAATATATTATTCAATAGCAATTCAGCTTGCTCAATAGTTCGTTCCCTGAAAACACAACCAGCACAACTATCTAGGTGGTCCCTAGAAGCATCAGTTAGTCCATTATAAAAGATATCAAGTATTTCGTTTTTCTTGAGAGGATGATCAGGCAAAGCATTAAGTAATTGGAGAAGCCTTCCCCAAGCCTGTGGGAAACTCTCTTGTTCAATTTGCAAAAAGTTAAATATTTCCTATAAGGCAACTTGTTTCTTATGAGCAGGGAAATATTTTGCAGAGAAGTAGTAAATCATATCCTGGGGACTATGCACACAATCAGGAGCAAGAGAATTAATCCATATCTTAGCATCACCCTTTAATGAGAAAGGAACCAACTTAAGAATATAGTACTAACGATTTTTTTCCTCATGAGTAAATAGGGTGGCTATATCATTCAATTTAGTAAGATGTGCCACAAAAGTTTCAGATTCATAACCATAGAAAGGATCAGATTCAACCAAACTAATTAACTCAGGATCGACATAGAATTCATAATCCTTATCGGTAACATAGATAGGTTAAGTAGCAAACTTAGGATCATATTGCATTCTAGCATTCAAAGATTTTTCTTTCCACTTGCATAATAATTTATTAAGATCATCTCTATCCTTACAAGCAAGAAAGTCCCTAGCTACCTCTCCATCCATAACATAACCCTCAGGCATAATAGGAAGTTCATATCTAGGAGAACTAGGTCTAACAGGTGTTTCAATGTTTTCAGTTTCAATAATTTCATCAGTTTCAGAAATATCATCATCTTCAGCATAATCAATAGTTCTAAGTCTAGCAAGGTGTTCATCAAGTAATTCACCCAGTGGCACAGTTTTATCAAGCAAAGTGAAGGAAATATCCCCTAGAGGCAATAATAAAGTTGTTATTCATATTTCCTTATATCATGATAAATGTTTATTATTCATGCTAGAATTGTATTAACCGGAAACTTAGTACATGTGTGAATACATAGACAAAACAGAGTGTCCCTAGTATGCCTCTACTTGACTAGCTCGTTAATCAAAGATGGTTATGTTTCCTAACCATAGACATGCGTTGTCATTTGATGAACGGGATCACATCATTAGAGAATGATGTGATGGACAAGACCCATCCGTTAGCTTAGCATAATGATCGTTTAGTTTTGTTGCTATTGCTTTCATCATGACTTATACATGTTCCTCTGACTATGAGATTATGCAACTCCCGAATACCGGAGGAACACCTTGTGTACTATCAAACGTCACAACATAACTGGGTGATTATAAAGATGCTCTACAGATGTCTCTGAAGGTGTTTGTTGGGTTGGCATAGATCGAGATTAGGATTTGTCGCTCCGTGTATCGGAGAGGTATCTCTGGGCCCTCTCGGTAATGCACATCACTATAAGCCTTGCAAGCAATGCCACTAATGAGTTAGTCACAGGATGATGCATTACGGAACGAGTAAAGGGACTTGCCAATAACGAGATTGAACTAGGTATGATGATACCGACGATCAAATCTCGGGCAAGTAACATACCGATGACAAAGGGAACAACGTATGTTGTTGTGCGGTTTGACCGATAAAGATCTTCGTAGAATATGTAGGAACCAATATGAGCATCCAGGTTCCGCTATTGGTTATTGACCAGAGATGAGTCTCGGTCATGTCTACATAGTTCTCGAACCTGTAGGGTCCGCACGCTTAACGTTCGATGACGATATGTATTATGAGTTTTGTGATTTGATGTATCGAAGGTTGTTCGGAGTCCCGGATGTGATCACGGACATAACGAGGAGTCTCGAAATGGTCGAGACATAAAGAATGATATATTGGACGATGTTATTCGGACACCGAATGAGTTTCGGGGGTCACCAGATAGATATCGGAGTGCCGGAAGGGTTATCGGAACCACCAGAGAAGTAATGGGCCTCATTGGACCTAGGGGAGAGAGAGAGAGAGGCAGCCAAGGGCTGGCTGCGCCCCCCATGGGCCTAGTCCAAATTGGACTAGGGGGAGGGGCGGCACCCCCTCCTTCCTTCTCTTTCCCCTCTCCTTCCTTCTTCTCCTAGTTGGACTAGGAAAGGGGGGATCCAACTCCTACTTGGAGTAGGATTGCCCCCTTTGGGCGCGCCCTATGAGGGCCGGCCAGCCTCCCCCTTGCTCCTTTATATACGGGGGCAGGGGGCACCCCAAAGACACAAGTTGATTCTTAGCCGTGTGTGGTGCCCCCCTCCACAGATTTCCACCTCGGTCATATTGTCGTAGTGCTTAGGTGAAGCCCGGCGTCAGTAACTTCATCATCACCGTCACCACGCCGTCGTGCTGACGAAACTTTACCTCGGCCTCAGCTGGATCTAGAGTTCGTGGGACGTCACCGAGNACCTGTAGGGTCCGCACGCTTAACGTTCGATGACGATATGTATTATGAGTTTTGTGATTTGATGTATCGAAGGTTGTTCGGAGTCCCGGATGTGATCACGGACATAACGAGGAGTCTCGAAATGGTCGAGACATAAAGAATGATATATTGGACGATGTTATTCGGACACCGAATGAGTTTCGGGGGTCACCAGATAGATATCGGAGTGCCGGAAGGGTTATCGGAACCACCAGAGAAGTAATGGGCCTCATTGGACCTAGGGGAGAGAGAGAGAGAGGCAGCCAAGGGCTGGCTGCGCCCCCCATGGGCCTAGTCCAAATTGGACTAGGGGGAGGGGCGGCACCCCCTCCTTCCTTCTCTTTCCCCTCTCCTTCCTTCTTCTCCTAGTTGGACTAGGAAAGGGGGGATCCAACTCCTACTTGGAGTAGGATTGCCCCCTTTGGGCGCGCCCTATGAGGGCCGGCCAGCCTCCCCCTTGCTCCTTTATATACGGGGGCAGGGGGCACCCCAAAGACACAAGTTGATTCTTAGCCGTGTGTGGTGCCCCCCTCCACAGATTTCCACCTCGGTCATATTGTCGTAGTGCTTAGGTGAAGCCCGGCGTCAGTAACTTCATCATCACCGTCACCACGCCGTCGTGCTGACGAAACTTTACCTCGGCCTCAGCTGGATCCAGAGTTCGTGGGACGTCACCGAGCTGAATGTGCACAGATCACGGAGGTGCCGTGCGTTCGGTACTTGGTCGGTTGGATCGCGAAGACGTTCGACTACATCAACCGCTTTACTTAACGTTTTCGCTTTCGGTCTACGAGGGTACGTGGACACACTCTCCCCGCTTGTTGCTATGCTTCTCCTAGATAGATCTTGTGTGATCGTAGGATTTTGTTTCTTTAAATACTACGTTCCCCAACAGTGGTATCAGAGCCAGGTCTATGCGTAGATGTTATATGCACGAGTAGAACACAAAGAGTTTTGGGCGATAATAGTCATACTTTGATTCGGCGGTATTGTTGGATGAAGCGGCCCAGACCGACATTACATGACCGCGTTCATGAGACTGGTTCTACCGCCGTGCTTTGCACACAGGTGGCTAGTGGGTGTCTGTTTCTCCAACTTTAGTTGAATCGAGTGTGATACGCCCGGTCCTTGTTGAAGGTTAAAACAACACACTTGACAAAAAATCATTGTGGTTTTGATGCGTAGGTAAGAACGGTTCTTGCTAAGCCCGTAGCAACCATGTAAAACTTGCAATAACAAAGTAGAGGATGTCTAACTTGTTTTTGCAGGGCATGTTGTGGTGTAATATGGTCAAGACGTGATGAGATATAAATTGCTGTATGAGATGATCATGTTTTGTTAAAGTTATCGGCAACTGGCAGAAGCCTTATGGTTTTATCTTTATTGCATAAGATGCAAGCGCCATGTAATTGCTTTACTCTATCACTATGCGATAGCAATAGTTGCAAAAGCAATAGTTGGCGAGACAACCATGTGACGACACGTTGATAGAGATCAAGATGATGGAGATCATGGTGTCATGCCAGTGACGATGGAGATTATGACAGTACTTTGGAGACGGAGATAAAAGGCACAAGATGATGATGGCCATATCATGTCACATATTTTGATTGCATGTGATGTTTATCTTTTATGCATCTTATTTTGCTTAGTACGACGGTAGCATTATGAGATGATCCCTTACTAAAATTTCAAGGTATAAGTGTTCTCCCTGAGTATGCACCTTGCGATAGTTCTTCGTGCTAGGACACCACGTGATGATCGGGTGTGATAAGCTCAAAGTTCACATACAACGGGTGCAAGCTAGTTTTGCACACGCGGAATACTCGGGTTAAACTTGACGAGCCTAGCATATGCATATATGGCCTCAGAACACTGAGACCGAAAGGTCAAACATGAATCATATAGTAGATATGATCAACATAGTGATGTTCACCATTAAAAGCTACTCCATCTCACGTGATGATCGGACATGGTTTAGTTGATATGGATCACGTGATCATTGAACTTAAATTTATCATGAACTTAGTCCTGATAGTATTTGCATAACTATGTTGTAGATCAATAGCTCGCGATGTAGCTCCCCGTTTATTTTTTATATGTTCCTAGAGAAAAACTATGTTGAAATATGATAGTAGCAATGATGCGGACTAGGTCCGTGATCTAGGGATTATCCTCATTGTTGCACAGAAGAATTATGTCCTTGATGCACCGCTAGGTGACAGACCTATTGCAGGAGCAAATGCAGACGTTATGAACATTTGGCAAGCTCGGTATGATAACTACTTGATAGTTTAGTGCGCCATGCTTTACGGCTTAGAACCGAGACTTCAAAAACGTTTTGAACGCCATGGAGCATATAAGATGCTCCAAGAGCTGAAATTGGTATTTCAGACTCATGCCCGAGTCGAGAGGTATGAGAACTTTGACAAGTACTTTGCCTATAAGATGGAGGAGAATAGCTCAACCAGTGAGCATGTGCTCAGATTGTCTGAGTACTACAATCGCTTGAATCACGTGGGAGTTAATCTTCCAGATAAAATAGTGATTGACAGAATTCTCTAGTCATTATCACCAAGTTACTGGAACTTCGTGATGAACTATAATATGCAAGGGATGACAAAAACGATTCCCGAGCTCTTCGTGATGCTGAAATCGATGAAGATAGAAATCAAGAAAAGCATCAAATGTTGATGGTTGACAAGACCACTAGTTTCAAGTAAAAGGGCAAGGGAAAGAAAGGGAACTTCAAGAAGAATGGCAAGCAAGTTGCCACTCCCATGAAGAAGACCAAAGCTAGACCCAAGCCTGAAACTGAGTGCTTCTACTACGAAGGAAATGGTCATTGGAAGTGGAACTGCCCCAAATACTTAGCAGATAAGAAGGATGGCAAAGTGAACAAAAGTATATATGATATACATGTTATTGGTGTGTACTTTACTAGTGTTCATAGTAGCCCCTGGGTATTTGATACTGGTTCAGTTGCTATGATTAGTAACTCGAAACAGGAGTTACAAAATGAACAAAGACTAGTTGAGGGCAAGTTGACGATGTGTGTTGGAAGTGATTCCAAGGTTGATAAGATCACCATCGCACACTCCCTTTACCTTCGGGATTAGTGTTGAACCTAAAATAAATGTTATTTGGTGTTTGCGTTAGGCATAATATGATTGGATCATGTTTATTGCAATACGGTTATTCATTTAAGTCAAAGAATAATTGTTATTCTGTTTACATGAATAAAACCTTCTGTGGTCATACACCCAAGGTGAATGGTTTATTGAATCTTGATCATAGTAATACACATATTCATAATATTGATGCCAAAAGATGCAAAGTTGATAATGATAGTGTAACATATTTGTGGCACTGCCGTTTAGGTCATATTGGTGTAAAGCACATGAAGAAACTCCATGCTGATGGGCTTTTGGAATCACTTGATGCTTGCGAACCATGCCTCATGGGCAAGATGAATAAGACTCCGTTCTCCGGAACAATGGAGCGAGCAACTAACTTATTGGAAATAATACATACTGATGTATGCGATCCGACGAGTGTTGAGGCTCGTGGCGGGTATCTTTATTTTCTGAACTTCACAGATGATTTGAGCAGATATGGGTATATCTACTTGATGAAACATAAGTCTGAAACATTTGAAAAGTTCAAAGAATTTCAAAGTGAAGGGGAAAATCATCGTAACAAGAAAATAAAGTTTCTACGATCTGATCACGGAGACGAATATTTGAGTTACGAGTTTGGTCTTCATTTCAAACAATGTGGAATAGTTTCGCAACTCATGCCACCTGGAACACTACAGCGTGATGGTGTGTCCGAACATCATAACCATACTTTCTTAGATATGGTGCGATCTATGATGTCTCTTACCGATTTATCACTATCGTTTTGGGGTTATGCATTAGAGATAGCTGCATTCACGTTAAATAGGGCACCATCTAAATCTGTTAAGACGACACCATATGAACTGTGGTTTGGCAAGAAACCCAAATTGTCGTTTCTTAAAGTTTGGGGCTGCGATGCTTATGTGAAAAAGCTTCAACCTGATAAGCTTGAACCCAAATCGGAGAAATGTGTCTTCATAGTATACCCAAAAGAAACTGTTGGGTACACCTTCTATCACAGATCCGAAGGCAAGGTCTTTGTTGCTAAGACTGAATCCTTTCTAGAGAAGGAGTCTCTCTTGGAAGAAGTGAGTGGGAGGAAAGTAGAACTTGATGAGGTAGTTGTACCTTCTCCCTTAATGGAAAGTAGTTCATCACAGAAATTAGTTCCAGTGATTCCTACACCAATTAGTGAGGAAGCTAATGATGATGATCATGAAACTTCTGATCAAGTTACTACCGAACCTCGTAGGTCAACCAGAGTAAGATCCGCACCAGAGTGGTACGGTAATCCTGTTCTGAAGGTCATGTTACTTGACCATGACAAACCTATGAACTATGAGGAAGCGATGATGAGCCCAAATTCCGTGAAATGGCTTGAGGCCATGAAATCTGAGATGGGATCCATGTATGAGAACAAAGTATGGACTTTGATTGACTTGCCCGATGATCGGCGAGCCATTGAGAATAAATGGATCTTCAAGAGGAAGACAGACGTGATAGTAGTGTTACTATCTACAAAGCTCGAATTGTCGCAAAACGTTTTTGACAAGTTCAAGGTGTTAACTACAATGAGATTTTCTCACTCGTATCGATGCTTAAGTCTGTCCGAATCATGTTAGCAATTACCACATTTTATGAAATCTGGCAAATGGATGTCAAA
>LR880970.1:727346415-727359481 GCA_904067115.1 Aegilops sharonensis
GCCCAAATTCCGTGAAATGGCTTGAGGCCATGAAATCTGAGATGGGATCCATGTATGAGAACAAAGTATGGACTTTGATTGACTTGCCCGATGATCGGCGAGCCATTGAGAATAAATGGATCTTCAAGAGGAAGACAGACGTGATAGTAGTGTTACTATCTACAAAGCTCGAATTGTCGCAAAACGTTTTTGACAAGTTCAAGGTGTTAACTACAATGAGATTTTCTCACTCGTATCGATGCTTAAGTCTGTCCGAATCATGTTAGCAATTACCACATTTTATGAAATCTGGCAAATGGATGTCAAACCTGCATTCCTTAATGGATTTCTTAAATAAGAGTTGTATATGATGTAACCAGAAGGTTTTGTCGATCCTAAAGGTGCTAACAAAGTGTGCGAAGCTCCAACGATCCATCTATGGATTGGTGCAAGAATCTTGGAGTTGGAATATACGCTTTGATGAGTTGATCAAAGCATATGTGTAGGATCGAAAGTATGTCTAGAGGGGGGGGGGTGATTAGACTACTTGACCAAATAAAAACTTAGCACAAGTCAAGCAATCTTAACACAATTCAAGCAAGCAAGCATGCAAAGAGTATATGAGCAGAGTTTAGCTAACTTAGCACAAGTCAAGCAATCTTAACACAATTCAAGCAAGCATGCAAAGAGTATATGAGCAGTGAAAAGTAAAGCATGCAACTTGCAAGAATGCAAAGGGAAGGGTTTGGAGAATTCAAACGCAATTGGAGACACGGATGTTTTTGTCGTGGTTCCGATAGGTGGTGCTATCGTACATCCATGTTGATGGAGACTTCAACCCACGAAGGGTAATGGCTACGCGAGTCCATGGAGGGCTCCACCCATGAAGGGTCCACGAAGAAGCAACCTTGTATATCCCACCATGGCCGTCGCCCACGAAGGACTTGCCTCACTAGTGGTAGATCTTCATGAAGTAGGCGATCTCCTTGCCCTTACAAACTCCTTGGTTCATCTCCACAATCTTATCGGAGGCTCCCAAGTGACACCTAGCCAATCTAGGAGACACCACTCTCCAAGAAGTAACAAATGGTGTGTTGATATGAACTCCTTGCTCTTGTGTTTCAAATGATAGTCTCCCCAACACTCAACTCTTCTCACAGGATTTGGATTTGGTGGAAAGAAGATTCGAGTGGAAAGCAACTTGGGGAAGGCTAGAGATCGAGATTCATATGGTAGGAATGGAATATCTTGGTCTCAACACATGAGTAGGTGGTTCTCTCTCAGAAAATGCAAGTTGGAAGTGTAGGTTCATTCTGATGGCTCTCTCCACGAATGAAGAGGAGGTGGAGGGGTATATATAGCCTCCACACAAAATCTATCCGTTACACATAAGTTGCCAATCTCGGTGGGACCGAATTGAGAAACTCGGTCGGACCGATTCAGCAAATCTAGTGACCGTTAGGATTTTCGGTGGGACCGACATGCAACTCGGTAGGACCGATATGGTTAGGGTTAGGGCATAACGTAATCTCGGTGAGACCGATTACACAAACTCGGTGGGACCAATTTTGGTAATAAGCTAACCAGAGAGTTGGTCAGGTAAACTCGGTGGGACCGGTTCGCTCATTTCGGTGAGACCGAAATGTTACGAAAGGGAAACAGAGAGTTTACATTGCAATCTCGGTGGGACAAATCACTCATCTCGGTGGTACCGAAACGTTATGAAGGGAAACAGAGAGATTACAATCCGATCTCGGTGAGACCGAGATCCCTATCGGTGAGACCGATTGGCCTAGGGTTTGTGGCATTGGCTGTGACATCTGAACTCGGTGGCGCCGGATAGAAAGAATCGGTGGGGCCGAGTTTGACTTTTGGTTTAAGTCAAAGGTGGATGTGAGAAAGTAGTTGAGGGCTTTGGAGCATATCACTAAGCATTTTGAGCAAGAACCTCATTAAGCAACACCTCATCCCTCCTTGATAGTATTGGCTTTTCCTATAGACTCAATGTGATCTTGGATCACTAAAATAGAAAATGTAGAGTCTTGAGCTTTGAGCTTGAGCCAATCCTTTTGTCCTTAGCATTTTGAGGGGTCCACTATTCTCATCCATGCCATGCCAATCATTGAGCTTTCCTGAAATATTAATCTTGAAATAGCATTAGCTCAATGAGCTGTATGTTGTTAGGAATTACCAAAACCACCTAGGGATAGTTGCACTTTCAATATGGTTTTATACAGACTTGCGGTGAAGCCTGTATTTACAAGAAAGTGAGTGGGAGCACTACAACATTTCTGATAAGTATATGTGAATGACATATTGTTGATCGGAAATAATGTAGAATTTTCTGGAAAGCATAAAGGAGTGTTTGAAAGGATCTTTTCAAAGAAAGACCTCGGTGAAGCTGCTTACATATTGAGCATCAAGATCTATAGAGATAGATCAAGACGCTTGATATATTTTTTCAATGAGTACATACCTTGACAAGATTTTGAAGTAGTTCAAAATGGAACAGTCAAAGAAGGAGTTCTTGCCTGTGTTGCAAGGTGTGAAGTTGAGTAAAGACTCAAAACCCGACCACGGCAGAAAATAGAAAGAGAATGAAAAGTCATTCCCTATGCCTCAGCCATAGGTTCTATGAAGTATGCTATGCTGTGTACCAGACCTATTGTGTAACTCACCAAGAGTTTGGCAAGAGGGTACAATAGTGATCCAGGAGTGGATCACTGGACATCGGTCAAAATTATCCTTAGTGGAATAAGGATATGTTTCTCGTTATGGAGGTGACAAAAAGTTCGTCGTAAAGAGTTACGTCGATGCAAGCTTTGACATCGATCTGGATGACTCTGAGTCTCAATCTGGATACATATTGAAAGTGGGAGCAATTAGCTAGAGTAGCTCTATGCAGAGCATTGTAGACATAGAAAATTTGCAAAATACATACAGCTCTGAATATGGCAGACCCGTTGACTAAATTTCTCTCACAAGCAAAACATGATCACTCTTTGGGTGTTAATCACATAGCGATGTGAACTAGATTATTGACTCTAGTAAACCCTTTGGGTATTAGTCACATGGAGATGTGAACTAATCACATAAAGATGTGAACTATTGGTGTTAAATCACATGACGATGTGAACTAGATTATTGACTCTAGTGCAAGTGGGAGACTGAAGGAAATATGCCCTAGAGGCAATAATAAATTCGTTATTTATATTTCCTTATATCATGGTAAATGTTTATCATTCATGCTAGAATTGTATTAACCGGAAACTTAGTACATGTGTGAATACGTAGACAAAACAGAGTGTCCCTAGTATGCCTCTACTTGACTAGCTCGTTAATCAAAGATGGTTATGTTTCCTAACCATAGACATGTGTCGTCATTTGATGAACGGGATCACATCATTAGATAATGATGTGATGGACAAGACCCATCCGTTAGCTTAGCATAATGATCGTTTAGTTTTATTGATATTGCTTTCATCATGACTTATACATGTTCCTCTGACTATGAGATTATGCAACTCCCGAATACCGGAGGAACACCTTTTGTGCTATCAAACGTCACAACGTAACTGGGTGATTATAAAGATGCTCTACAGATGTCTCCGAAGGTGTTTGTTGGGTTGGCATAGATAGAGATTAGGATTTGTCACTCCGTGTATCAGAGAGGTATCTCTGGGCCCTCTCGGTAATGCAAATCACTATAAGCCTTGCAAGCAATGTGACTAATGAGTTAGTCACGAGATGATGCATTACAGAACGAGTAAAGAGACTTGCCGATAACGAGATTGAACTAGGTATGATGATACCTACGATCGAATCTCGGGCAAGTAACATACCGATGACAAAGGGAACAACGTATGTTGTTGTGCGGTTTGACCGATAAAGATCTTCGTAGAATATGTAGGAACCAATATGAGCATCCAGGTTCTGCTATTGGTTATTGACCAGAGATGAGTCTCGTTCATGTCTACATAGTTCTCGAACCCGTAGGGTCCGCACGCTTAACGTTCGATGACGATATGTATTATGAGTTTTATGATTTGATGTACCGAAGGTTGTTCGGAGTCCCGGATGTGATCACGGACATGACAAGGAGTCTCGAAATGGTTGAGACATAAAGAATGATATATTGGACAATGTTATTCGGACACTGGATGAGTTTTGGGGGTCACCGGGTAAATATCGGAGTGCCGGAAGGGTTATCGGAACCACCGGAGAACTAATGGGCCTTATTGGGACTAGGGGAGAGAGAGAGAGAGAGAGAGAGAGAGAGGGGCAGCCAAGGGCTGGCCGCCCCCCATGGGCCTAGTCCGAATTGGACTAGGGGGAGGGGCGGCGCCCCCTCCTTCCTTCTTTTTCCCCTCTCCTTCCTTCTTCTCCTAGTTGGACTAGGAAAGGGGGGATTCAACTCCTACTTGGAGTAGGATTGCCCCCCTTGGGCGCGCCCTATGAGGGCCGGCCGGCCTCCCCCTTGCTCCTTTATATACGGGGGCAGGGGGGCACCCCAAAGACACAAGTTGATTCTTAGCCGTGTGCGGTGCCCCCCTCCACAGATTTCCACCTCGGTCATATTGTCGTAGTGCTTAGGCGAAGCCCTGCGTCAGTAACTTCATCATCACCGTCACCACGCCGTCGTGCTAACAAAATTCTCCCTCGGTCTCAGCTGGATCTAGAGTTCGTGGGACGTCACCGAGCTGAATGTGCGCAGATCGCGGAGGTGTCGTGCGTTTGGTACTTGATCAGTTGGATCGCGAAGACGTTCGACTACATCAACCGCGTTACTTAACGCTTCCGCTTTCGGTCTACGAGGGTACGTGGACACACTCTCCCTGCTCGTTGCTATGCTTCTCCTAGATAGATCTCGCGTGATCGTAGGAATGTTTTTGGAATACTACGTTCCCCAACACAAAGTAGTAGCATCATAAGCATCATTCATAGCAGAAGTAGCATCATCATAACATGCGACTTATCATAATCAATAGCTGGTGTAGGTGTCGCAAGCTTATTCAAAATAGAAGGTGAACCAAGTGCAGAGCTAGATGGCAGTTCCTTACGTCCCCTCGTAGTAGAGGGATAGATCTTGGTTCTAGTATCTTTCAAATTCCTTAGAGTGATCAACAGATATAAATCCCAAGTGACTCAGAGAATAGAGCTATGCTCCCCGGCAACGGTGCCAGAAAAAGGTCTTGATAACCCACAAGAATACGGGATCGCAACAGTTTTTTAGGGTAGAGTATTCAACCCAAATTTATTGATTCGACACAAGGGGAGCCAAAGAATATTCTCAAGTATCAGCAGCTGAGTTGTCAATTCAACCACACCTGAAAGACTTAATATCTGCAGCAAAGTATTTAGTAGCAAAGTAGTATGGAAGTAACAGTAACGGTGGCAAAAGTAACAGTAGCAGTTTTGTAGCAATCGTAACAGTGGCAACGGAAAAGTAACTTAGCAAAGATCAATATGTGAAAAGCTCATAGGCAATGGATCAATGATGGATAATTATGTCGGATGGCATTCATCATGCAACAATTATAACCTAGGGTGACACAGAACTAGCTCCAATTCATCAATATAATGTAGGCATGTATTCCGAATATAGTCATACGTGCTTATGGAAAAGAACTTGCATTACATCTTTTGTCCTACCCTCCCATGGTAGCGGGGGCCTAATGGAAACTAAGGGATATTAAGGCCTCCTTTTAATAGAGAAGCGGACCAAAGCATTAGCACTTAGTGAATACATGAACTCCTCAAACTACGGTAATCACCGAAAAGAATCCCAATTATTGTCACCTTGAGGTATGAAGATCATAACTCGTAATAGGTGTCTACAACTTGCAAGATCGGATCAAGAACACAAATATATTCATGGAAACATAAAGCGTTCAGATCTAAATTCATGGCACTCGGGCTCTAGTGACAAGCATTAAGCATAGCAAAGTCATAGCAACATCAATCTCGGAACATAGTGGATACTAGGAATCAAACCCAAACAAAACTAACTCGATTGCATGATAAATCTCATCTAAACCATGACCGTCCAGCAAGCCTACGATGGAATTACTCACGCCCGGCGGTGAGCATCATGAAATTGGTGGTGGAGGATGGTTGATGATGACGACGACGACGGATTCCCCTCTCCGGAGCCCCGAACAGACTCCAAACCTGCCCTCCCGATGAAGAACAGGAGGCGGCGGCTCTGTATCGTAAAACGCGACGAATCCTTTTCTCAGTTTTTCCCTTCCTGAACGTGAATATATGGAGTTGGAGTTGAGGTCGGTGGAGGTCCAGGGGACCCACAAGGTAGGGGGCGCTCCCTCCACCCTTGTAGACAACAGGTGGGTCACCCTCGGTTGATTCTTTCGACAATATTTTTTATTTATTCCAAAAATATTCTCCATGGATTTTCAGGTCATTCCGAGAACTTTTATTTCTGCACAAAAATAACACCAAGGCAATTCTGCTGAAAATAGCGTCAGTCCGGGTTAGTTCCATTCAAATCATGCAAATTAGAGTCCAAAATAAGGGCAAAAGAGTTTGAAAAAGTAGATACGATGAAGACGTATCAGTACACAACACTACATATCCCATGTCTACTCTACTACATCTATGAAAACATCTACATCATCATCAACATGGGGATTTGGCTGGTCTCACCTCGAGGTTGGAGGGGGTCGGTGACGGGGCCGATGCAGGGCTACTTGATTTCTGCAAAAACAAAATATAAACAAAAACATTATTATCCTCATTTTAGTACTTAGTGAAACCCTAAACCCTAGAAAAATGCCGTGGGTTTTTACCTACTGTCTACTTCTTGAACCATAGAAAAATGCCCTGATTTCACATAACTTAGAGTTTGATTGCTGAAATATATTTGAAAATATACTATGAACCCTAGAAAAAGCCCTAATTTCAAACTAAATGTAGTAAAATACAAACTATAATATAGAAACTATTAGTATTTTTTTTCTATTCTATTCTATTCAAATAACCTGAATTAATACTAAATTTTCAAAGATATTTGGTTGTTTTGCCCCTACATTACTAAAAAAATCTATTCTATTAAAATAATCTAAATTATTGAAAAATTTGTATTCTATTCAAATAATCTACAATACTAAATATCTTATAACCCCCACATTCTACATTATATTATATTTGAAAAACATTATAAAAAACTACATTTCTACAAGAACAGAGGGAGGAGGGATGGAGGGAGGAAGGAGGAAGGGAGGGAGGGGAGAGAGAGAGGAGGAGGGAGGATGGTGCCCGGAGGAGGAGGGAGGGAGGGAGGGAGGAGAGAGAGGAGGAAGGCGGCCGACCGAGGAGGGAGGAGGGAGGCGGCTTACCGACGAGGAAGGAGACGACAACAACGGTAGAAATGCGGCAGAGGAGGGCGGGCGCGGGCCGGGGGAGGGCGGCCGGAGTAGCGCGGGGGCAGGCCGCCGTCGACGAGGGTGGGAGAGAGAGTGGAGATGGAGAGTGAGGAGGGGAGACTAAGAGGTCAGGCGCGGGCCAATGATAGCCTGGGCTTAGTAGTAGCGCGTTTCTAGGTAAAACGCTACTACTACAGTCAATAGCTATAGCGCTGGTCCAAGACAGGCGCTACTGCTAAGTTTAGATGGGCACCTGAGCCCGGGCGGACCATAGTAGCAGCGCGTTATTCCAGAACGCGCTACTGCTAACCACCTACTAGTAGCGCTCATAACTATAACGCACTACTATTACTTATCAGTAGCGCCTTTTTTTAACCCACGCTATTGCTAAGACTATGTGTATAAGGTTTTTTCTAGTAGTGCATGGCACAACTCAACCAGGCGTACGTCGGGGCGCCCTAGCGTAGCTCAACCAGGTGTGTCCTATACACGGCATCGCTGCAGCTGGAGGGGTGCTAGTGCGCTACGACAGCACCAACTTCATGGGCCAGCCGCCCAACCCAACACAGCCATGGTGTACCGCAAGTGCAGCACCAGCACCAGCGGCGACAACGACTTCCTCAGGGGCCGGGACGCCGTGTTGGGCGGCCTGCAGGCAGTGGCCAGCGGATACAAGGTGAGCATCTCCGGCAGCGTGTAGGGGGTCTCAAAGTGCCTGGGCGACCTGGCCGCGGCCGACCGCACGGTGTGCCTGGCGCAGGCGGTCGGGTGGCTCAAGGGCACCTGCAGCGCATCGCTGGCCGCGGACATGCACCTGGTGCAGTGCTACGCCAGGTACTGGCCAGCGGCTACCGCCCCAACGACCACAGCGCCTCCAAGCCCCGTCGCGATTTTTGCTGGCAATGGCGGGCATCGGTGTAGAGTGCAGTGGATGGGACGACGGAGGCGGCCGACGTGGTGCGCTTGGCAAAGTGCCGCATGACGGGGAGGAGGCGCGATGAGAGGGACAACGGTTGGAACGTCGCGGACGTGTGCCGTGCTGCCTCCCGCCATCGTCCGCGGTAATTGTGACATAGAGGAGGTGACACCGGAGGAATGCCGAGGCATGTGCACACAACTTGTTCGACGTAATGCTAAAAAGAGGGGGGAGAGAGAGAGGAGGAAGAGTCAATACGCCTATGTGGCATTTTTTGACAAGTCAGCTCCTGACGAGTGAGCCCCATCTGTCCTAAACACGCTCAAACGTCCTAATCCGCCGATCAGTGTTATTTGCAAAAAGATTACGCTAGACATGATGTTTTCTGCCAAAAAAATGTATAGTAGTGTTTTCTGCTAACATAGTTTTCAATGCGGTGGTTTCATACAATTTACTTCCTACAATGAGGTGTCTGTCGATCCGATTCGCTGCGAGAGCCCCAAGGCCCAACAATGATGACTCGAAGCGAACTGCGCAGCGGACACCGAGCCAACCACGTCCGAGGAACCGCGCCAGGAGCACGATCCATGTGCCAACCCCAGTCGCCGCACCGCAGTCCCCCTCCACGCCACCGCGTACCGAACTTGGGTGCACGGGCGAGTGACGCGGCCGGCGTCCGGTTGCTCGCATCCCCCTTCCCACAATCCGCCTCCGTACGCCCCTCTCGATGCCCCCCTCGTCAACTCTCTGTTTCCGATCTGATCTTCAGAGTCCAACTCTTCCGGGCCACCGACCTATGGGGATCGATTGCGCGCGGAGCCCTCTGTGTTTTCACAAAGACAAAACTGCTGTTCTGCTGCTGACCAGCCTGCTTGTTTCACGTCAGGTGTGAGGAGGGGCCAGCACCAGCGCAAATGCTGCAAGAACATGATGTTGATGCCTCGTCCCTGAATGAGAATGACTTGCCCAACACCGCGACACTGGACGGATCGCCCCCTCCGCGCTACCCTGTGTTGCGCTTCGATGTGCCCGCCATCGACGGGCGAGAGATCGTTTCCGTCGATTCGGGTGGGATTGCCCGTTTCTCTGTGGAGGAAGGCCCGGTGATCTTTGTGGACCAAGTGGATGGGAAGAACTACATCGCGAGGGACCGTCGTCTTCCCGGCGAACCGTTTGAAAGCGTCACTCAACTCATCCAATCAGCCGGTCTCCAGTTGCTCGCAGCTTTCGCCGATCTGCCTCCGTACGTATGCCCCTCTCCATGCCTTCATCATCAGTTTATTACTAGTTACGATCTGATCAAAGCTCAACTGTTTTATGTGTACAGAAATATGTATTTCAGTTAGATTTCTGTCTGGTGAATTGCAAGCTGCATGTAGATTTCTGGCCTCGTACCATTTTTCTTTTGTAGAGAGCCAACTGAGAAGTTTTTTGTTTTGTTTTTGTTAACTTGGCCACACCTGCTGATCCAGCCTGCTTGTTCCACTTCAGGCGTGAGGGGCAGCAGCACGTGAGGGGCAATTCATCTTCCCAAATGCCTGCTCTAGAACTCCTGCATCACCACGCTGAAGCCTCCTGTGATCTACTGTATGATTACTGCACCGCTCATGCATTTTCAATTCCTCGTCTAGCCGATACCGAATTGTTCTGTTCATATTTGGGGCGGTTCTCGTACAGAGAGGTCTTTCTCTTGGATTTCTGTCTACAGAAGCTGCCTCTAGATTTCCGGCCTCTTACCTTTTTCATAGAAAGTAAAAGGGAAAAAGCTCATTTTATCTATTAACGCGGCCATACTACAATTGTAATTCGAGTTATTCATCATCTCCAAAGCTATACTGCTGTAGTTCTGCTGACCAGCCTGCTTGTTCCACTTCAGGTGTGAGGAACAGCCTGTGGCTGAGACTGCATCAGCACATTCAGCACAGATGCTGCAACCCATCACAGCGACTTCCTCGGCCTCTGTTCAGGCCGATGCAGCAGTAACTCAGGAGGACACCGTTCATGTCTCGCCGCCACTTCTGCGTTTTCTTTCATCGTCACCCATTTGGGGCTTGCGCCGGGGGGGCTGGGGATACACATTCTTCTACATCAGGATTGATCTCAAGGGATCTTTCCACACGTATCCTCCGGTGGGTGGGCCATTTCAGAGCTTAGAGCAAGCTTGCAGCGCTATCGACCGCTATCTTGAAGAACAACGACATCCAACAATGTAGGGTTCCTCAACTTCATTCCAGATTTTCATTGTTTATTTTTATTTCTATTTGGTGTGCACACTAGCAATAAAGCGATTTTTGCCATGTGGTCCACGAAAGATGATCGCAGCTTGTACAGCATGAATCTCGAATGAACTTATGACCTGAAGTTAAGACGGTAGAAAAGCTGAATAGTTGACACGAATAAAGCTACCATCCTGAATTATTTTCTTATTTCATGCCTTCGGATCACCTTTAGTTGATGAAACTTTTTTTAAACTGTATTTTTAAGGGAATTGTCCGAGTAGTGCAGCTGACTATTAATAAAGTGCACACAGATACTACACTACTGCTTTGTATGTAGATCTCTTTAGACAATTGGTTAGCTTTTACCCAGGCACATCCACACACCTTTGTTACCTGGTGGACAACACAATGGTGATAGCTTCTTCATAAAAGGATAATGTATTGGGAACTTATACGCATGTAAAACTATTTCAGTGTTGTATTGTGTTGTTCTTATTGTTGATTACTACCACAAGTCATGTCAAGAGGTCACTTCAGAGCTGTTTGATCCTATCCAACTAACCTTGCCCACAAACTACTAGTTCACTCCAAAAGACCTATGTCGACATGGTGCTTAGTACTGTATCACTTTGTGTTCCCCTCCT
Organism: Aegilops sharonensis; assembly: GCA_904067115.1. Lineage (NCBI taxonomy): Eukaryota > Viridiplantae > Streptophyta > Magnoliopsida > Poales > Poaceae > Aegilops > Aegilops sharonensis. The sequence continues at coordinate 727,357,556 of LR880970.1, forward strand.
TTCAAAATATATAACATACTAATCTTGTATGCTATAATGCTCTAACATAAATTAGGTTCATGGATCAACCTGGGATGTCTCAAGTGGATAAAGTCATACGCCAATGTCTCTACTGGCCCGATGGCACAAGGAAGAAGTTGATTGATGAAAGGCGTGACTGGATGCGCCTGTTGCTTCAAGCTTTGCTGGACAAGTATAACGATTATAACCATCTTCTCGGGGTTTGCTCTCTGTCCCTCCCTACTTCTCTCATTCTTTGTCGTACTGGTTCGTGGTTATTGTTTTACTCATTCATGTAACAATCAATTGCTGATCAGGCGTAGGCATTTCTTAATTTAGGATCCCACATACGAACTCAAAGATGTAGTGTGCTTCGAGTCTGTTCATGGGCCCAATGACCATACTAGGCTGTACCATCACATTAATTTCACTGCAAAGACTAAAGGAACCGATGATGATGATTCTAATTGTGGCATCGAGGATCTATTCTTCGCTGAACTCATGTGGGAGCGAGGTGAACGTATAGAATTGGTGGTCAGCTGTTTCTGCGTGCTTAAACCAACAGACAACGGTATGATATGCTCTTATCTTTGCCTGCATCTTGTGTAAATACAGTTTTGTGGGTTGCACTAATTTGAACTCATCCCTTAAATTTGAGCCTTTTAAATTTGTAATGTCTGCTTAGTGGTTTGTGCAGTCACGTGTAGTAATAACTGCATGCACGCTTTCTTTTTTGCCTTCTGCTCTTCATTTATTCTTATGCGATTGTGCGCCGTTGGTTATTTAGAAGTTTAACGAGAATTTCCCTCCTTGTAAAAAATGAAGGTCGCTGCGATGCTTGTGATGCGAAGCACCCCAATGATGCTGCATACACTCATCAAATAAGCCCATTGGGTGAATGTGCTAAGATTGGTAACATTGTGTATGTGGGCTATGACGAAGACGTACGTATGGTTTAATCCCTGCTGAGCTTGTGTTTACATTTTTTGTTGCCTTATTTTTTGTTAATCACATGTCTTTTACTATAGTTGAAGGAGGAGGAAGAAAGGGTAAGACGTTACTACGAGGTAATGACATCTTGGGCCTAGTGCCTTTTTTTAGTTGCATGATGATGTTGGCTACTTGATTGATTATTCCTTTGCTTGTGTATTCTTTAGGGCCGTGATGATCCAGAGGGAATGAATCGAAAATTGACAACCATTCAGACCTAAATATCTGGGTGTGGCAGCTACTGGGAAGAGACTGACAATGGCGCTCGCGTGAAAGAAATCTCTGAACTTTCTTAATTATTACTTCTACGTTGAGTTTGTCTAGTTGTAAACTCGAAAGTAATACCATGTTTTTTCGCTAGACCAAAAAGGAAAGGGCACGTGGTTTGAGATGGACTTGCATAAACAAAGGGGGTCCGTAGCTGTCATCCTCCAAAAATCCGTTTATCAAAAGTGGCCACACATAGCCTGATCGGCTTCCGGATTTTTAACGACTGGCTTCTTATGTGTATGGATTTTATACAAGTATGCCCAATCCAAACAATTTTCTGTTTTGCTGCCCTACTATCCATTTAGGGTCCGCTTGGAATTGGTGTAAACTTCTACACCCGGATTTAATTTACAGGTGTAAATTACCGGTCGTAGTGTGATTTTCGCCCGAAATAAAAACAACAGCTCAAGGTCTATCGATTACACCGGTATTTAGGATCCAACCGACGATCCAAGCGAGCCCTTAAGGTGAATTCATTGGCGTGGTATCTATGTTAGCGGACTATGGAAAACAGCGGCGAGCCTCCGAACCAGCTATAGCGGGCTATTTGAGAAGGCGACCATTTAGCGGCACCCTGTTGAAAAGGCTATAATGAAGCTATAGTATGGGTACAGGGGATTGTTGGGAGTCTTCTCTAGTGCTCCGAGGCATAGAGGGATGGTTGGG
>LR880970.1:727383491-727394308 GCA_904067115.1 Aegilops sharonensis
AAACTCAAACCCTCCCTCAAGGTAATCTTCTCCGATCCCCTTGTTTTTATCCAAGTAATGATAACAAATTGCTCATTTGTTGCTAGTTTGGGGAATCCCTAGTTTTGTATGGATCTAGAGATTTGCATGGAGATGTGAGATGTTTGTTTGTCAATTTCCTATGATTAGGCTTGTTAGTATGTTAGGGTTATTCTTATGGGTGTTCTTATGTTGGTGCTAGGGTTAGGGTTAGGGTTGTTGTTTTTCATATATAATTTATGGTTTGTCCTCCGTGTTAATCTTTGGATTAGTACTCATGGAAGCAATGTACGTTGTGTTGTTTGAATGCTTATAGGGATGGGAAGAACATGTGTGTTTGTTCATCATGGGGACAAAGACGCCTTCTCGAAAGGCAATATTGAACCGGACCCGGATGAGCTTGACATGGTGTTTGATAGTAGTCCTAGCTATGCGGAGCTCTTTGCAACAAATGAGGAAAGATTTGAATTGGATGGACCCTAGTGATATTGTTGATTTGGAGGGAAGGCATAATGTTGGTTTTGGAATGCACATCCGTTGGAAGACAATGCGTGTCAACTCGGAACAAAGTTGGGTTGCATACAAGGAGATGGTGGCCGAATCACTAGACAAGGCTCTTGAGTTATTCGCAACGAAGAAGGTTGATTTAAGTTTGCATTTGGACTTGAACCGGAACCACTCCCCTTTGATTGCTAGTAGCCCCCCACCCTTGAAGCGAGATGAAATTGTTGAACCTCCTTTGACCCAAGAAGTGAAGCCAACATTGAGCCCGTTTGCAAACAACCAAAATGAAGCTTTGCAAGAGGAGAATGATGAGTATGCGGACGATGACAATGAAGTTGATCTCCATGACAACAATGTGGGTGATCTCGACAAATATCATTTGCAAGAGACAATGGACCATTCCATCCCTTATTCCCGTGGCTATGCATCGGATTCGGATGACGAAGGTCCCGATGAACAAGTTGATGAGGAGGGGTTCACGGTGAAGGAGGCTGAAGCTTTCGAGAAGGTATTCGGTCGGGATCATCGGACTACATTGTTTAAGGTTTTTAGTCTCGCGGATGAAGCCGTGGTAGATGGTGGCCAAGGTATATCTCTTGGGTTTAGGCCAAGCTCTCACCGTGATTTGGGAGACGGCAAAAACCGGGTTGCTAAAGGGTCTAAGTTCGAAACCTTGTTGGAATTGAAGATGTGGCTCGACAACTACTCGGTTACGCATTATCGTCCACACAAGGTGGTGAACTCGGACGTTAATGTGCGCTACACGGTTGCATGTGCATGTGAAGATGAAATATGTCCGTGGATTGTGCGTGCAAGACCATGGAAAGGAGGTCCCACTTGGCACGTAGTGAGTTGTGTGCCAACTCACATGTGCCGAGACAAAAGGGTGGATGGCAAGATTGTGTCCCAAGACCACAGACAACTCAAGTCCGAGTTCATCGCTTATAGGCTATCCAACTCAATATCCACACTTCCAACAATGAGCGTCCAACATGTCATTGACCTTGTGAAAGCCATCTTTCATTACAAGGTTAAGTACAGCAAGGCATGGAAGGCAAAGAAAGCCACATTTAAGATGTTGTATGGTACTTGGGAGGAAGCATACAACCGAATCCCTAGGTTGTTGTTAGCCATGGCCGCCACAAACCCGGGCATCGTTCATGTGGTCGAGCCTCATGAGGAAAAAACAACGGTTCATGAAGGAAGGAAAGTCCGAGTATTTGGCCATGCATTTTGGGCGTTCAAGCAATGCGTGAGGGCTTTCGAACACTGTAGGCCGGTCATCGCCATTGATGGCACGTTCTTTACTGGACAATACAAGGGCACCTTGTTGGTTGCGATAGCAAGTGATGCCAATAACCGGGTGTTGCCATTGGCGTTTGCTTTGGTTGAGGTGGAGAACAATGACAACTGGGAGTGGTTTTTGCGTCTTTTGAGGACGAAGGTGTTACCTGCTCAGAGGGAAATTTGTGTCATATCGGATCGGCATCAAGGAATTCTTAACGCGGTGGGGATTGACATTCCCGGGCATGCTCCGTTGCACCATCGATGGTGCATGAGGCACTTTTATTCGAACTTCTATAGGGCATGTGGCCTTAAGGAGTTGGCCGATGATCTCCAAGATTGTTGTCTCGCTGTCTCGGACAAGCGGTTCGCCACTTTGTACAACAAATTGCTCGCACACAAAAAACTTGATCCCGGGGTTCAAGACTTTCTCAATAGGCACATTGAATATCGGAACAAGTGGGCACGTGCTTTTGATGAAGATGGTCGGAGATACGGTCAAATGACAAGCAATATGGTCGAATGCTTCAATAAGGTTCTCAAAGGTGCACGTGGATTACCCGTGACGACAATAATTCAATACACAGTTGACAAGATGAATGCGTACTTTCTAAAGTACTTGATGGAAACGGATGCACAGATAGCGGGTGAGAACAAGCGCAAGTACAAGTACAAGTTCCCACCCAAGGTAGATGAATGGTTGGAATTTCAATCACGAAAGGCGGACTCACAAGAAGCTATACTATATGACAACGAAGAGTGGAAGTACGAAGTGAAAGAGCTAGGAGGAACCACAAACGATGGCCGCCAACATGGAGGTCGGGCTTTCAAGGTGTCGTTAACACGTTGTGATTGCTCTTACGGGACGCCATTGATGCTTCATCTCCCATGCTCACACTTGTATACCGCCGGTCGCGTTAGGAATGTGGACATCAATCACCCCCTCACCGTGAGGGAGTCAGAGTTCTCAATCATGACGGTCAAGAAAACATGGGCTCCCCGCTTTCACCCATACTTTGACCAATCACAATGGCCGGAGTACCATGGAGTTCAACTATGGCCGGATCCGGAGTTGAAGGTTGTTAAATGGGGTAGACGTAAGACAAAGCGTCTGGCTAGGAAGAGCAACACGCTCTGGCTCCGGCTCCGGTTCCTCCACGTCATTCACATAGTCATACAAAGCCGCCATCCGCGAGGTGCTGACTGTCCTTTTGCCTCTTTGGGTGAAGTCTTCAGGCGTGTATTTATTGATTCCCTTCCTAGGCTTTAACTCTTATGCTGACCGAACTTGATAGGTCCCCAAGGTCATATCATCATGAACCTATTACAACAACAAAAGATATGGAAAAGACCGTGTGTGAGGATAAAGTTAGCAATGCATATATAATTCAATATATGCTCATGCCATACCTCTTGGGTAACCACACCCACATCCTCATCATCCAAAGGATCACCATGGCCAGAAGTGGGATTTGATGGTGTCGCTGACCTAGACCGTTCAGGTGATACATACTCGGGGTCATGACAACCTAAAAGGCTTGATAGCTTCCTTAACTTTTGGCCCTGGCGCTGCAACATGTAAAAGTGAATTAGCTATCGAACGTAGCAACACATGTTAAGTGGTAGTTTGAAGGAGACGTGAACCTTAATGAATGCTCGAAGTTGAAAGGATCGAGAAGAGGTGTCTAGAGGGGGGTGAATAGACTCTAATCAAGAAAAGTTGCAGTTTTTAATTCTTTAGGTTGATGTGGAGTTTTAGTACAAGTTTAGGCATTCACAATACATATCAAGCAAGCATGCCAAGAGTATATGAGCAGCGGATAGTAAAGCATGCAAGTTGCAAGAATGTAAAGAGAAGGGATTGGAGTGTGCAAACACAATTTGGAGACACGGAGATTTTTTATCCGTGGTTCCGATAGGTGGTGCTATCGTACATCCACGTTGATGGAGACTTCAACCCACGAAGGGTAACGGTTGCGCGAGTCCACGGAGGGCTCCACCCACGAAGGGTCCATGAAGAAGCAACCTTGTCTATCCCACCATGGTTGTCGCCCACGAAGGACTTGACTCACTAGGGTAGATCTTCACGAAGTAGGCGATCTCCTTGCCCTTACAAACTCCTTGGTTCAACTCCACAATCTTGACAGAGGCTCCCAAGTGACACCTAGCCAATCTAGGAGACACCACTCTCCAAGAAGTAACAAATGGTGTGTTGATGATGAACTCCTTGCTCTTGTGCTTCAAATGATAGTCTCCCCAACACTCAACTCTCCCTCATAGGATTGGATTTGGTGGAAAGAAGATTTGAGTGGAAAGCAACTTGGGGAAGGCTAGAGATCAAGATTTATGTGGTGGAATGGAATATCTTGACCTCAACACAAGTGTAGGTGGTTCTCTCTCAGAAAATATGTGTTGGAAGTGTAGGCATGTTTTGATGGCTCTCTCCACGAATGAAGAGTGGGTGGAGGGGTATATATAGCCTCCACACAATATCTAACCTGTACACACAAATCACCAAACTCGGTGGGACCGATTCAAAGAACTCGGCCACACCGATTTGGTTCATAATGTGACTGTTAGGCATTTCGGTGGGACCGACTGGATCAACTCGTTGGGACCGATGTGCTAGGGTTAGGGTAAATCCTCATCTCGGTTTGACAGATTACTCAAACTTGGTGGGACCGATTTGGGTAATAAGCGAAATAGAGAGTTGGCCAAACAAACTCGGTGTGGCCGATTGCATATCTCGACGGGACCGAAATTATTGCAATGGGCAATAGAGAGTTTGCAAGCCCATCTCGGTGAGACCGAGATCCCATCAGTGAGACCAAATTGATTAGGGTTTCTGGCAGTGGCTATGTCAACTGAACTCGGTGGCTCCGGATGGAAAGAATCGGTGGGGCCGAGTTGGACTTTTGGTTTGGGACATATGTGGATATGAGAAAGTGGTTGAGGGCTTGGAGCATATCACTAAGCACTTTGAGCAAGCAAGCCATTAAGCAACACCTCATCCCTTCTTAATAGTATTGGCTTTTCCTATGGACTCAATGTGATCTTGGACCACTAAACTGAAAATGTAGAGTCTTGTGCTTTGAGCTTGAGCCAATCTTTTGTCCTTAGCATTTTGAAGGGGTTCCACGTCCTCTAGTCCATGCCACTCCATTGTTGAACTTATCTGAAACATACTAGGTAGAAGCATTAGTCCAACAAGAGATATGCTGACATTAATTACCAAAATCACCAAGGGAGCACTTGTGCTTTCAATCTCCCCCTTTTTGGTAATTGATGACAACATACATCAAAGCTTTAGATAAATATATAGAGAACAACAAGTAAAGCTTTGGAAAGACATGTAACATACATAGGCTCCCCCTATATGTATGCAATCATATAAATATGGAACATAGGAGTATGTGAATGCATAAGCATGACAGAGCAAGCCATGTGTCACTTGTATCTTGGCTATATGCATCAGAGCAAATGATGTAAGTATAGGATATGTACCTTCATGCTCATGAGTCCTTCTTGCAAACAGTATGTACAACAGCAAGAGATCCTCATACACATGACTGTGATGCATATACTTACCTTGTGATCTTGAGTTGGCTTAGGAAAGAATGAACCTGAGTAAACAAGGTTAGATAACACAGATACACCTACTAGCCATATCAAACAAAAGAAACCACAAGAGTACCAAGACTGGGATAACATGTAGAGAGTGAGTAATGAGTACTCTATTGGATATAGACATGTCCCCAAAGGTAAAGATGAGCAATGAATTCAAGGATTTGCTTCCCTTAGTTGTCTTGCTCCCCCTGAATCTTGCATGGGATATTGAGAGAAGATAGGGAACAGAAAATCAGAGCAAAGAAAAGAAACAGAGCTAATGCAAACAATCAAATATGAACATGTCTTTCCCCTCTCAAGGACATGTCACTTCTCTTCTCTTGAACACCAAGCATCTAGGGTTTCTTACATTATCCCCCTGAGTATTCTCTCCCCCTTTTTATGTGATCTCTCTTTAAGCTTTGATGTGATCTCTCTCTCCCCCTTTGACATCAATTTCCAAGAAGGGCTCTTCTGGATTTTTATTACAAATGGGTTTGGTCCTTGAGTACAGAGCAAAGTAGCAAGTCGAATGTGATGCTTGTAGAGGACAAGAATCATTGAGTGGAGCTGGAGCATAAAAAATGCAGGAACAAGTGGCAAGCTGTCTTTTCTGCAGTGAAATCGGTAGCACCGAGTTGTGTGCTTCGGTGGCACCGAAAGAATTCGGTTGGGCCGAAGAAAACAAACTGGTGTGACCGAGCCCATCACAGTGAAAACACTTGTCACCTCAGCTCTCTAGGCAATTAAGATCTCACAAGGATTTGCAAGGAATTAGCTAAAAGATTTGCAATGAATTCGATGCAGAGAATGCAGAACACAAAAGAATCTAGATGAAGTTTTTTTTGTTTATTAAAAAGGGGAAATAAATGTGCACGAGACAAATGCAAGACCACGGAGAAACACAAGAGAACTTCATCTAGAATTGGGTGGCGACAAAGTCACCTATGTTAGAGTATATTGACTTAGGAGTCAAGTGACGACACTTGATCATAGGTCATACTCATCGTTTAAGCTCAAAATTGGGGTACCATTTTTCGTTTAAGCATCTTGATGTATTCGCATATTGTTGAGTTGCTTTGCCCCATGACTTGGAGTGAAGCTTCTCTAAGATGGAATAACATACCTTGGGTGGTGGTGTTGAATTTGATCATGTAATTGAACTTGTGTGGGTTGCTCAAGGTTGATGTAGCTTATCAAGAATTTGGAGCACCACTTGGAATTTGAGTTCATCTACCTACATGGGTTAGACTTGCAAGGAAGAGCACTTGTGTATCCAAAATGACAATCATAGAATTTAATATAGAATTTGTCAAAGGATATGTTTGAAGGGTTTCAAGCTTCCTTGTCTTCAACCACCATTGTGTAGAGACTTGGTGATGTAGAAATTTCTCAAGATATGAGTGAGTTGCAATTTCATGAATTTAGATCCATCCAAATACCTACAAGGATTAGATAGCATGCAAGGGCGCAAGTATATCCAAGACATATAGATAGCATCATGAAGGAAATTTCAAGGATTAGTCAAAGGCTCATGCCTTGCATGTATCCAAATGGAGTTCCTACTCCAAGTTTGAAGCATCAATGATGTTCAATTCTCCTCTGAAACGGCAAAAGACTTTCTCATCAAGCGGTTTGGTGAATATATTCACCAATTTCTTATCGGTACGAACATGCTTAAGATCAATGTCCCCTTTGGCAACGTGATCTCGAATGAAATGATGACGAACTTCAATATGCTTAGTTCGAGAATGTTGCATGGGATTGTGAGCAATTTTGATAGCACTTTCATTGTCACAAAGCAATAGAACATGTTTCACATATATCCCATAATCTTTAAGAGTTTGGGTCATCCAAAGTAAATGAGCACAACATGAACCAGCGGCAATGTATTCCGCTTCGGCGGTGGATAAGGATACCGAGTTTTGTTTCTTGGAGGACCAAGACACAAGAGATCTACCAAGAAATTTACAAGTACCCGAAGTGGACTTTCTATCAACCTTTTCTCCAGCATAGTCCGAATCGGAGTAACCAACAAGATCGAAAGAAGACCTCTTAGGATACCAAATGCCAAAATTTGGTGTGTGTATTAAGTATCTCACTATCCTTTTCACAGCCTTAAGATGACACTCTTTAGGGGCCGCTTGATATCGTGTGCACATGCACACACTTAGCATAATATCAGGACGAGAGGCACATAGATATAACAATGAACCAATCATAGAACGGTAAACTTTTTGATCAACCGGTTCACCGTCCTTAGTCAAGTCAAGATGTCCACTAGTAGGCATGGGTGTAGACATACTTTTGCGTTCTTGCATATTGAACTTCTTGAATAAGTCCTTGGTGTACTTTGTTTGAGAAACAAAGGTACCTTCCTTGGTTTTCTTGATTTCCAAACCAAGAAAGAATTTGAGTTCACTCATCATAGACATCTCAAACTTCTCTGACATTAGATTTCCAAACTTCTCACTAAAATTAGGGTTAGTCGAACCAAATATAATATCATCAACATAAATTTGGCATACACATAGTTCTCCATTAACCCTTTTAGTAAAAAGAGTAGAATCAAATTTTCCAATTTCAAAGCCTTTTTCAATAAGGAACTTGGTCAAGCATTTATACCATGCTCTAGGAGCTTGTTTAAGACCATAAAGGGCTTTGTGAAGTTTGTAAACATGATTAGGTTTCTTAGGATTGACAAAGCCGGGAGGTTGCTTAACATAAACTTCCTCCTCAATTTCACCATTTAGAAAAGCACTTTTAATGTCCATTTGGTACAAGGTGATATCATGGTGATTAGCATAAGCAAGTAAGATGCGAATGGACTCAAGTCTAGCAACGGGAGCATATGTCTCACCATATTCTATACCTTCGACTTGAGTGTAGCCTTGGGCGACTAGGCGTGCTTTGTTGCGGACGACTTGACCATCTTCATCTTGCTTGTTGTGAAACACCCATTTGGTACCAATGATGTTGTGGTTGTTGTCGGGCTTCTCGACCAATGTCCACACTTGGTTTCTCTCAAAGTTGTGTAGCTCTTCATGCATAGCGTTTATCCAATCTGGATCTTCCAATGCTTCTTCAACCTTCATAGGTTCAATGCTAGAGATGAATGAATAATGCTCACAAAAATTAGCCAAACGAGTTTTAGAGCGAGTGATTCTCCCGGTTTGGATATCATTGTAGATTTGCTCGACGATATGGTCTTTGGCGATTCTTGCTCGAACCCGTGGGAGCTTTGGCTTGGCTCGGGGTAGAACATCTTCTTCATCTTGTTCTTCTTCTTGGTCTTTGATACGTCCATTTTGCATCATGCTTTTATATCGATATTTATTGCATCATGGGCTGTTATTACATATTATGCCACAATACTTATGCTTATTCTCTCTTATTTTACAAGGTTTACATAAGGAGGGAGAATGCCGGCAGCTAGAATTCTGGCTGGAAAAGGAGTAAATATTAGAGACTTATTCTGCATAACTCCAAAAGTCCTGAAACTCCACGAAAGTTGGTTTTGGAAATAATTAAAAATACTGAGCGAAAGAAATACCAGAGGGGGCCCACACCCTGGCCACGAGGGTGGGGGCGCGCCCTACCCCCTGGGCACGCCCCCTGCCTCATGGGCCCCCTGTTGGTCCCCGGTGCCCATCTTCCGTTATATGAAATCTTTCGTCCGAAGAAAAATAATAAGCAAGCTTTCGGGACGAGACTACGCCGCCACGAGGCGGAACCTTGGTGGAACCAATCTAGGGCTCCAGCAGAGCTGTTCTGCCGGGGACACTTCCCTCCGGGAGGGGGAAATCATCACCATCGTCATCACCAACGCTCCTCTCATCGGGAGAGGGCTAATCTCCATCAACATCTTCACCAGCACCATCTCCTCTCAAACCCTAGTTCATCTCTTGTATCCAATTCTTGCCTCTAAGTCTAGGATTGGTACTTGTAGGTTGCTAGTAGTGTTGATTACTCCTTGTAGTTGATGCTAGTTGGTTTATTTGGTGGAAGATCATATGTTTAGATCCTTTATGCATATTAATACTCCTCTGATTATGAACATGAATATGCTTTGTGAGTAGTTACGTTTGTTCCTGAGGACATGGGAGAAGTCTTGCTATTAGTAATCATGTGAATTTGGTATTCGTTCGATATTTTGATGAGATGTATGTTGTCTCTCCTCTAGTGGTGTTATGTGAACGTCGACTACATGACACTTCACCATTATTTGGGCCTAGAGGAAGGCATTGGGAAGTAATAAGTAGATGATGGGTTGCTAGAGTGACAGAAGCTTAAACCCTAGTTTATGCGTTGCTTCGTAAGGGGCTGATTTGGATCCACATGTTTCATGCTATGGTTAGGTTTAACTTAATACTTGTTTTATAGTTGCGGATGCTTGCAATAGAAGTTAATCATAAGTGGGATGCTTGTCCAAGTAAGGACAACACCCAAGCACCGGTCCACCCACATATCAAATTATCAAAGTACCGAACGTGAATCATATGAACGTGATGAAAACTAGCTAGACGATAATTCCCATGTGTCCTCGGGAGTGCTTTACTTTATATAAGAGTTTGTCCAGGCTTGTCCTTTACTACAAAAAGGATTGGGCCACCTTGCTGCACTTTATTTACTTTTATTACTTGTTACCCGTTACAAATTATCTTATCACAAAACTATATGTTACCTATAATTTCAGTGCTTGCAGAGAATACCTTGCTGAAAACCGCTTATCATTTCCTTCTGCTCCTCGTTGGGTTCGACACTCTTACTTATCGAAAGGACTAAGATAGATCCCCTATACTTGTGGGTCATCAAGACTCTTTTCTGGCGCCGTTGCCGGGGAGTGAAGCGCCTCTGGTAGGTGGAATTTGGTAAGGAAAAAATTTATATAGCGTGCTGAAATTTATTGTCACTTGTGACTATGGAAAGTAATCCTCTGAGGGGCTTGTTCGGGGTATCTTCACCCCGACCAGTAGAGAAAAGAGTTGCTCCTCAACCTACTGAACCTATTGAAAATGAAAATGTCTACTTTGAGATTCCTTCGGGTATGATAGAAAAACTGCTAGCTAATCCTTTTGCAGGAGACGGAATAATGCATCCTGATGAGCACCTAATCTATGTGGATGAAGTTTGTGGATTATTTAAGCTTGCAGGTATGCCCGATGATGTTATCAAGAAGAAGGTCTTCCCTTTATCTTTGAAGGGAGATGCATTGACATGGTATAGGCTATGTGATGATATGGGATCATGGAACTATGAACGATTGAAATTGGAATTTCATCAGAAGTTTTATCCTATGCATCTTGTTCATCGTGATCGTAATTATATATATAATTCCTGGCCTCGCGAAGGAGAAAGCATCGCTCAATCTTGGGGGAGGCTTAAGTCAATGTTATATTCATGCC
>LR880970.1:727439357-727490165 GCA_904067115.1 Aegilops sharonensis
TAATAAGTAGATGATGGGTTGCTAGAGTGACAGAAGCTTAAACCCTAGTTTATGCGTTGCTTCGTAAGGGGCTGTTTTGGATCCATATGTTTCATGCTATGGTTAGGTTTACCTTAATACTTTTGTTGTAGTTGCGGATGCTTGCAATAGAGGTTAATCATAAGTGGGATGCTTGTTCAAGTAAGAACAGCACCCAAGCACCGGTCCACCCACATATCAAATTATCAAAGTACCGAACGTGAATCATATGAACGTGATGAAAACTAGCTTGACGATATTCCCATGTGTCCTCGGGAGCGCTTTTCCTATTATAAGAGTTTGTTCCGGCTTGTCCTTTGCTACAAAAAGGATTGGGCCACCTTGCTGCACTTTATTTACTCTTGTTACTTGTTGCTCGTTACAATTTACCTTATCACAAAACTATCTGTTACCACTTATTTCAGTACTTGCAGAGAATACCTTGCTGAAAACTGCTTATCATTTCCTTCTGCTCCTCGTTGGGTTCGACACTCTTACTTATCGAAAGGCTATGGTAGATCCCCTATACTTGTGGGTCATCAATGGGTTATGTTTTCTTATATCTGAAATAAATTATATTGTCATGCATCATCCAACATGTTGAGCTTGCCTTTCCCCCTCATGCTAGCCAAATTAATTGCACCAAGTAGAGATACTACTTGTGCTTCCAAATACCCTTAAACCCAGTTTTGCCATGAGATTCCACCATATCTACCTATGGATTGAGTAAGATCCTTCAAGTAAGTTGTCATCGGTGCAAGCAATAAAAATTGCTCTCTAAATATGTATGATTGATTAATGTGGAGGAAATAAGCTTTATACGATCTTGTGATGTGGAAGAAATAAAAGCGACGGACTGCATAATAAAGGTTCATATCACAAGTGGCAATATAAAGTGACATTCTTTCGCATTAAGATTTTGTGCATCCAACCCTGAAAGCGCATGGCAACCTCTGCTCCCCTCTGCGAATGGCCTATCTTTTACTTTTATCTTCTACCTTATGCAAGACTCATGGTGATCTTCACCTTTCCTTTTTACATTTTATCCTTTGGCAAGCACAATGTGTTGGAAAGATCCTGACATATATATCTAATTGGATGTAAGTTAGCATGAACTATTATTGTTGACATTACCCTTGAGGTAAAAGGTTGGGAGGCGAAACTATAAGCCCCTATCTTTCTCTGTGTCTGATTAAAACTCCGTAACCACAAGTATTACGTGAGTGTTAGCAATTGTGAAAGACTAAATGATAGTTGAGTATGTGGACTTGCTAAAAAGCTCTGACATAGACTCTTTCCGATGTTATGATAAATTGCAATTGCTTCAGTGACTGAGATTATAGTTTGTTAGTTCTCAATAAAGTTTCTGATTCATACTTTGCATTGTGAATAGATTATTACTTGAGCATAAGAAATCATATGACATCATCCATATATGTTGCTGTTATGAGAATAATCATGATGCCCTCATGTCCGTATTTTATGTTATCAACAGCTCTACCTCTAAACATGTGGGTCATATTTATCGTTATCGGCTTCCGCTTGAGGACAAGCGAGGTCTAAGCTTGGGGGAGTTGATACGTCCATTTTGCATCATGCTTTTATATCGATGTTTATTGCATTATGGGCTGTTATTACACATTATGTCACAATACTTATGCCTATTCTCTCTTATTTTACAAGGTTTACATAAGGAGGGAGAATGTCGGCAGCTGGAATTCTGGGCTGGAAAAGGAGCAAATGAGACTTATTCTGCATAACTCCAAAAGTCATGAAACTCCATGAAAGTTGTTTTTGGAAATAATAAAAAATACTGAGCGGAAGAAATACCAGAGGGGGCCCACACCCTGGCCACGAGGGTGGGGGCGCGCCCCCCTGCCTCGTGGGCCCCCTGTTAGCCCTCCGGTGCCCATCTTCTGCTATATGAAGTCTTTCGCCCGAAGAAAAATAATAAGCAAGCTATCGGGACAAGACTCCGCCGCCATGATACGTCTCCGTCGTATCTACTTTTCCAAACACTTTAGCCCTTGTTTTGGACTCTAACTTGCATGATTTGAATGGAACTAACCTGGACTGACGCTGTTTTCAGCAGACTTTCCATGGTGTTTTTTTGAAACTCTGAACAGTAGGAGCACCTCCCACTGTTATCTTTGTATTAAATTAGCAAAGTACAAATTACATGGTGACTGTACAAGTGTCATCACCCCATTTTGGAGGTGTGTTAGAAAGCTAATGTAAAGGAGAGAGGATTATGGGGATGAGGTGTTTGTGTTTTTCCTTGACCCTATAGGCAAGGAGAGAAAAGTCTGTCTTAAATCTGTCCAACCAAGAGTTTTTTGTTGGAACAATCCCCCTGAAGTGCTTATTGTTGCGTTCCTTCCATAAGCTCCAAGACGCAAGTAAAAACATCTCCATGAAGAGAGGCCCATTCCAACGATGTTTGGCCATAACCACATTCTGAAGGCGTGACATTCCTTGCGGCCAGGAGAGGCCCAGACTTGTCCAACAATCGATGCTGAAGCGACACTCAAAGAACAAGTGCTCCAAAGTTTCCTCGATCTGCAGCCCACAGAGGATACAGTTATGGTCATCACCAATATTGTAGTGTCGTCTTTTGAGCATGTTCCTGGTATTAAGGCGGCCGGCCAGAAGCAACTAGCTGAAAACTTTGATTTTCATGGTTGATCTTGACTTCCAAATCCAACCAAAGGCTTCATGTGCTCGAACCTCTCTGAAGTAATATGCATAGTATTTGTGAGCTGTGAATTGATCTGACCCCCATGCATACAACCAAACATATTTCTCTTTAGATAGGGTAGTCGAGGACAGGTCCGATTGCATCTGTCTAACTTCAGCGTAGGCTTGCTCTGAAAGAGGAAGGTGAAACGCCTCCCGCAGTGATGTGATGGACAAGAAATCCCGGACAGAGATGTCTTCATTGATGGTGTAGGAGAAAGCACGAGGGTAACTCTCCGCAATAATGTTATCCGCCCAAAAGTCTTTCCAGAAAAGAACATTCTTTCCGCTTGCTACCTGGATATTTATGTTATTTATGTGCAGAAACAAAAGTTCTCGGAATGACCTGAAACTCCACGGAACATATTTTTGGAAAATATTAAAAATACTGGAAGAAGAATCCACATCAGGGGGGCCTCCACCTGTCCACGAGGGTGGAGGGTGTGCCTGCCCCCCTGGGCGCGCCCCCTGCCTCGTGGGCCCCCTGACGCTCCACCGACCTCAACTCCAACTCCATATATTCACTTTTGGGGAGAAAAAAATCAGAGAGAAGGATTCATCACGTTTTACGATATGGAGCCGCCGCCAAGCCCTAAAACCTCTCGGGGGGGCTGATCTGGAGTCCGTTCAGGGCTCCGGAGAGGGGAATCCGTCGCCATCGTCATCATCAACCTTCTTCCATCGCCAATTTCATGATGCTCACCGCCGTGGGTGAGTAATTCCATCGTAGGTTTGCTGGACGGTGATGGGTTGGATGAGATCTATCATGTAATCGAGTTATTTTTGTTAGGGTTTGATCCCTAGTATCCACTACGTTCTGAGATTGATGTTGCTATGACTTTGCTATGATTAATGCTTGTCACTAGGGCCCGAGTGCCATGATTTCAGATCTGAACCTATTATGTTTTCATGAATATATGTGAGTTCTTGATCCTATCTTGCAAGTCTATAGTCACCTACTATGTGTTATGATTCGGCAACCCTGAAGTGACAATAATCGGGACCACTCCCGGTGATGACCGTAGTTTGAGGAGTTCATGTATTCACTATGTGTTAATGCTTTGGTCCGGTACTCTATTAAAAGGAGGCCTTAATATCCCTTAGTTTCCATTAGGACCCCGCTGCCACGGGAGGGTAGGACAAAAGATGTCATGCAAGTTCTTTTCCATAAGCACGTATGACTATATTCAGAATACATGTCTACATTACATTGATGAATCGGATCTAGTTCTGTGTCACCCTATGTTATGACTGTTACATGATGAACCGCATCCGGCATAATTCTCCATCACCGATCCAATGCCTACGAGCTTTTCACATATTGTTCTTCGCTTATTTACTTTTCCGTTGCTACTGTTACAATCACTACAAAACCCAAAAATATTACTTTTGCTACCGTTACCGTTACTTCCATATTACTTTGCTACTAAATACTTTGTTGTAGATGCTAAGTTATCCAGGTGTGGTTAAATTCACAACTCAGCTGCTAATACTTGAGAATATTCTTTGGCTCCCCTTGTGTCGAATCAATAAATTTGGGTTGATTACTCTACCCTCGAAAACTGTTGCGATCCCCTGTTCTTGTGGGTTATCACGCCACGAGGCGGAACCTTGGCGGAACCAATCTAGGGCTCCGGCGGAGCTGTTCTGCCGGGGACACTTCCCTCCGGGAGGGGGAAATCATCGCCATCGTCATCACCAACGCTCCTCTCATCGGGAGGGGGCTAATCTCCATCAACATCTTCACCAGCACCATCTCCTCTCAAACCGTAGTTCATCTCTTGTATCCAATTCTTGCCTCTAAGTCTGGGATTGGTACTTGTAGGTTGCTAGTAGTGTTGATTACTCCTTGTAGTTGATGCTAGTTGGTTTATTTGGTGGAAGATCATATGTTCAGATCCTTTATGCATATTAATACTCCTATGATTATGAACATGAATATGCTTTGTGAGTAGTTACGTTTGTTCCTGAGGACATGGGAGAAGTCTTGCTATTAGTAGTCATGTGAATTTGGTATTTGTTTGATATTTTGATGAGATGTATGTTGTCTCTCCTCTAGTGGTGTTATGTGAACGTCGACTACATGACATTTCACCATTATTTGGGCCTAGAGGAAGGCATTGGGAAGTAATAAGTAGATGATGGGTTGCTAGAGTGACAGAAGCTTAAACCCTAGTTTATGCGTTGCTTCGTAAGGGGCTGATTTGGATCCATATGTTTCATGCTATGGTTAGGTTTACCTTAATACTTCTTTTGTAGTTGCGGATGCTTGCAATAGGAGTTAATCATAAGTGGGATGCTTTTCCAAGTAAGGACAGCACCCAAGCACCGGTCCACCCACATATCAAATTATCAAAGTACCGAACGCGAATCATATGAACATGATGAAAACTAGCTAGACGATAATTTCCATGTGTCCTTGGGAGCGCTTTACTTTATATAAGAGTTTGTCCAGGCTTGTCCTTTGCTACAAAAAGGATTGGGCCACCTTGCTGCACTTTATTTACTTTTATTACTTGTTACCCGTTACAAATTATCTTATCACAAAACTATCTGTTACCTATAATTTCAGTGCTTGCAGAGAATACCTTGCTGAAAACCGCTTATCATTTCCTTCTGCTCCTTGTTTGGTTCGACACTCTTACTTATCTAAAGGACTACGATAGATCCCCTATACTTGTGGGTCATCAGTCTTCTTCATTGTTGACATTGTCATTCTCTTGTCGTGGTGGAGAAGGAGGTTGTAGATGTTCATCTTGGTGTACATCCTCGTTTTCTTCGTCTTGGTGTGTCCCACTTGTGGATGCTTCCATATCAATTCTTGCTTCACCTTGTCGTGAGGTAGAAGCTTCCACTTGGACGGACGAGGTAGTCTCCTTCACCTTCGTTGGATGAATCTTGCCAATAGACAAGTCTTGAATTGCTTCCGAAGGGTCTTTGTCTCCTACATCAATTGGCAATTGCTCTACTTGCGAGCCGTTAGATTCATCAAACTTCACATCTACCGTCTCTTCAACCTTTCGGGTGAAATTGTTGTAGACACCGTAGGTGTGAGAGTTTGAGCCATAACCAATTAGGAAACCTTCATGAGATTTAGGAGCAAATTTAGAACGATGATGCTTATCAAGAATGTAGCACTTTGAGCCGAATACTCAAAAGTATCCAACTTGGGGTTTGTTACCGTTGAGAAGCTCGTATGCCGTCTTGCCGAGTAGCTTGTGAAGATACAAGAGATTTGTTGCATGACAAGCTGTCTCAACCGCTTCCGCCCAAAAGTGTTTTGGAGTCTTGTACTCATCAAGCATCGTTCTTGCCATCTCAATAAGAGTCTGGTTCTTTCTCTCAACAACTCCATTTTGTTGAGGCGTGTACGTAGCCGAGAACTCGTGTGAAATCCCTTCTTCACCAAGAAAGGTATCCACGTTTGTGTTCTTGAACTCCGTTCCGTTGTCACTCCGAACCTTCTTGATCTTCACGTTTTGGGCCTTTCTAGCAAAGTTTTTGAAGATCTTTTGGACCTGCGATTTATCATCAAGAAAGAACACCCACGTAAATCTTGAATAATCATCAACTATGACTAGACCAAATGAGTTACCACCGAGACTCTTGTAAGCTTTGGGACCAAAAAGATTCATGTGTAGTAGCTTGAGTGCTCTTCTCGTGGTCATGATATTCTTCACGCGATGACTCCCTCCAACTTGTTTTCCTGCTTGACAAGCACTACAAAGTCTATCCTTGTCAAATATAACATATTTTACTCCAAGGATATGATCACCTTTAATAAGTTTATCAAGATTTCGCATGCCCACATGACCTAGCCTTCTATGCCACAACCAGCCTTTAGAAGATTTAGCAATTAAGCAAGTTCTAGGTTGAGCCTTTTTAGTGAAATCAACAATGTAAATATCACCTCTACGTATACCGGTAAAGACCATTTTATGATTGTCTCTTTGAGACACTTGGCAATCTACCTCAGTAAATAGGACACTGAAACCGAAATAAGCAAGTCTAGATACTGAAAGTAAATTGTACCCAAGAGATTCAACGAGCATGACATTTTGTATGGAGCTATCATGTGAGATGGCCACCTTACTGAGGCCAACCACCTTACCCTTTGAGTTATCACCAAAGGTGACATACTTTCGAGGGCCGTCATTTTCAGCAAGCTCACGGAACATATCTTTGTCTCCGGTCATATGATCAGTACGTCCACTATCAAGGACCCATTCATTTCCTCCAGCCATGTAGCCGTGAAGATTTGCCATAAGACCAAAGTGTCTCATTGCATTATCAAGATCATAGTCACTATCATCATCCTCATCATAGTATCCATGTTCAACATCATCTTGTGATTCATCAACCCCTAGAGAGGGTAATTCATTAGATACATGATCATTACTATGGTTATCTTTATGAATTCTAATAACTTCGGAAATAATGTTGCTAATGATTCCAACAACTCCTTTGGCACGCATGAGATTGGTGAGCTCAAATAGACAATCACCAAAGCTAGGATCACTAGAATTCATCTTACTCAAGGCAATAGACTTATGGAGAATTTCGTCTAAATTTTTCAAGGAATAATTTGGAAATCGTTCCTCAAGAAATCTCCATATAGTATAGGCACAATCAAGAGTAGGTAAATTTGCAATCAAATTTTGGGGCAATCCTCTAATGATAAGATTGATAGTTCTAAGTTTCCGAATTATGTCAAGATCCTCTTCGGGTGTAGGATGCAAAGGATCAATATGAGGTGCACAAGGGCTAGTAATGTACTTGCTCAAATGATATTCATTGAAAATCTCAAGCATTTCATTTTTTCCACTCATAGAAAAACTCTCCATCAAGAATAGGCACTCTATGTCTAAGACTCCCCAAAGTAGACACATCCATCTTCCTCCAAAGGTGTTTAAACCAAGGCAATGGAGACAAAAGCTCTCATACCAATTGAAAGGATCGAGAAGAGGTGTCTAGAGGGGGGGGGTGAATAGACTCTAATCAAGAAAAGTTACAGTTTTTAATTCTTTAGGTTGATGTGGAGTTTTAGCACAAGTTTAAGCATTCACAATACATATCAAGCAAGCAAGCCAAGAGTATATGAACAGCGGAAAGTAAAGCATGCAAGTTGCAAGAATGTAAAGAGAAGGGATTGGAGTGTGCAAACGCAATTTGGAGACACGGAGATTTTTTATCCGTGGTTCCGATAGGTGGTGCTATCGTACATCCACGTTGATGGAGACTTCAACCCACGAAGGGTAACGGTTGCGCGAGTCCACGGAGGGTTCCACCCACGAAGAAGCAACCTTGTCTATCCCACCATGGCCGTCGCCCACGAAGGACTTGCCTCACTAGGCTAGATCTTCACGAAGTAGACGATCTCCTTGCCCTTACAAACTCCTTGGTTCAACTCCACAATCTTGACGGAGGCTCCCAAGTGATACCTAGCCAATCTAGGAGACACCACTCTCCAAGAAGTAACAAATGGTGTGTTGATGATGAACTCCTTGCTCTTGTGCTTCAAATGATAGTCTCCCCAACACTCAACTCTCCCTCATAGGATTGGATTTGGTGGAAAGAAGATTTGAGTGGAAAGCAACTTGGGGAAGGCTAGAGATCAAGATTTATGTGGTTGGAATGGAATATCTTGACCTCAACACAAGCGTAGGTGGTTCTCTCTCAGAAAATATGTGTTGGAAGTGTAGGCATGTTCTGATGGCTCTCTCCACGAATGAAGAGTGGGTGGAGGGGTATATATAGCATCCACACAATATCTAACCGTTACACACAAATCATCAAACTCGGTGGGACCGATTCAAAGAACTCGGTCACACCGATTTGGTTCATAATGTGACCGTTAGGCATTTCGGTGGGACCGACTGGATCAACTCGGTGGGACCGATGTGCTAGGGTTAGGGTAAATCCTCATCTCGGTTTGACAGATTACTCAAACTCGGTGGGACCGATTTGGGTAATAAGCGAAACAGAGAGTTGGCCAAACAAACTCGGTGTGGCCGATTGCATATCTCGGTGGGACTGAAATTATTGCAATGGGCAACAGAGAATTTGCAAACCCATCTCGGTGAGACCGAGATCCCATCGGTGAGACCAAATTGATTAGGGTTTCTGGCAGTGGCTATATCAACTGAACTCGGTGGCTCCAGATGGAAAGAATCGGTGGGGCTGAGTTGGACTTTTGGTTTGGGACATATGTGGATATGAGAAAGTGGTTGAGGGCTTGGAGCATATCACTAAGAACTTTGAGAAAGCAAGCCATTAAGCAACACCTCATCCCTTCTTAATAGTATTGGCTTTTCCTATGGACTCAATGTGATCTTGGACCACTAAACAGAAAATGTAGAGTCTTGTGCTTTGAGCTTGAGCCAATCTTTTGTCCTTAGCATTTTGAAGGGGTTTGCTACGTCTTGAGCTTGCGTTGGTTTTCCCCTAAGAGGAGAGGATGATGCAGCACAGTAGCGTAAGTATTTCCCTCAGTTTTTGAGAACCATGGTATCAATCCAGTAGGAGTCCACGCACAAGTCCCTCGTACCTGCACAAAACGATAGCTACTCGCAACCAACGCGATTAGGGGTTGTCAATCCCTTCACGGTCACTTACGAGAGTGAGATCTGATAGAGATAATATTTTTGGTATTTTTGGTATAAATATGCAAAGTGAAAAGTAAAAGGCAAAGTAAAACAAAGCAAGTATAAAAGTGATGGAGATTGATATGATGAGAATAGACCCGGGTGCCATAGGTTTCACTAGTGGCTTCTCTCAAGAGCATAAGTATTCTACGGTGGGTGAACAAATTACTGTTGAGCAATTGACAGAATTGAGCATAGTTATGAGGTTATCTAGTTATGATCATGTATATAGGCATCACGTCTGAGACAAGTAGACCGAAACGATTCTGCATCTACTACTATTACTCCACTCATCGACCGCTATCCAGCATGCATCTAGAGTATTAAGTTAAAAACAGAGTAACGCCTTACGCAAGATGACATGATGTAGAGGAATGAATTCATGCAATATGATAAATACCCCATCTTGTTATCCTCGATGGCAACAATACAATACGTGCCTTGCAACCCTTTCTGTCACTGGGTAAGGACACCGCAAGATTGAACCCAAAGCCATGCACTTCTCCCATTGCAAGAACTACCAATCTAGTTGGCCAAACCAACGGATAATTCAAAGAGACTTGCAAAGATAACTCAATCATACATAAAAGAATTCAGAGAAGATTCAAATATTATTCATAGATAAGCTGGATCATAAACCCACAATTCATCGATCTCAACAAACACACCACAAAAAGAAGATTACACCGAATAGATCTCCATGAGAGAGGGGGAGAACATTGTATTGAGATCCAAAAAGAGAGAAGAAGCCATCTAGCTACTAGCTATGTGTCGGGTGGTAGGAGCGACATATGCCAACGGGTGGCTTATCATTGTGGGAGCCAATAAGACGTCGCTGGTGCCTGGAAACGGGATGAGGCGAAGACATGCACGCCGACGAATCTTACCCAGCTTCGGGGCTCTCCGTGGAGATAACACCCCTACTGCTGCTCTGCGGGGTCTCCGCATGGTCACTAGATGAACAAGTGGCTACAAGGGGCTCCTTGAGCTGTTTGATGAGAGGAAGAAGAAAGGCTAGGCTAGCTCTCCTCTTCCCTCTATGTGGTGTCTAAAACTCTCAGAGATCAACCCTTTGCATGGGTGCCCTGGGGGGTTTATATAGGCCTACCCCCAGGGGTACAATGGTAATCTGGCTGGGCGCGGGCCCTAGTCGTCAGTGTCTTCGTCCGCCGGCTTCTCCGCCGGCCGCTGGGGCCCGCCGACCGGTGGGTCCCGCCGGCTGCCGGCCTCTTGGTCGACAAGCTAGTCCCACAGAAGAGGGCCTTGTCGGGGGCTAGTTACTGTAGCCTCATCCTGATGACGAGGGCTTTGTCTGGGTAAGCATGCCTACAGCGTCGCCGCCTTGGCGGCGATCACTGTAGCCTCACCTCGTCTTGTCTCCTTAATGAGGCGCCTCCTTCGAGGGAGGGAGTAAGCCGGCTATGGGAAGCCGTCCATATCTCAGGCCGACTGGGGGAGGCCGAGCCGCCTTCGGGCATCTCTCTGGCCGGAGGGGCCCGCCGCCTGTGGGTCGTACTGACAACCCGTCGTGTCTGACGGCATGGTTAGCATGGCAACAGTGCCGCGCCGGACGGGAGATGGCCGCCCCGTACGGCGCACTGTGGCCATGCGCGCTCCGGGATACGGGGGTGGCAGGCTTCACTGTAGCCACGCCCTGTTTCATCACCGTTATGTAGGTGCAGATTCTGAGGGTGTGGCCTTGGCCGCCTTCTTGGGAGCCGACTTCTCGGAGTCGGCCTTCTCGTGGCCGGCTTCGCGGAGTCGGCCCTCTGGTTGCCGGCTCTTTGGGAGTCGACCCTCTTGTGGCCTTCTGCCTGTAGGTTTTAGGGCCGGGCCGCCTCCTGATAGCCGGCCTGAGAGTCAACCGGCCGGGGGAAGGCGGCCCCACGCCTTGGATGTTGGAGGGCCTGATTGGCTCATAATTTTTTCAGAGGTCCCAGGGGGAGCCGGCTAGGCTACCCGTGGTTATTTACTCCGACAGTAGTCCCCGAAGCTGGTTGAGCTTCGAGGCTGAAAGGAGGACGAGAAGCACGATCAGCTTCCTATCCTGAGGGGCCGGCAGCTAGGATCTGGCCTTGAGCTGGTGCGCCGTCTTCGGGAAGTTCTGCAGCCCGAAGGTGAGAACATGAGCCGAATCGCGCGTTGACCGCGCACCACCCCGCGCGCCATGTGGCCAAAAAGGCCTGCCAGCCCACGCGCGCGACAGGGACGTCGCCGCAGGCTGGGGCCCGCCATACCTAGGCCTCGGCCCATGTGCGGATCCTTTGTGGCCTGAACGAACCGCTCACCTTCCCGCGGCGGTTTCAGCATGCCTTTAGGGCGCAATAATCGCGGGACGTGGGGGAGTGGGCGCAGTTAATCCCACGTTCCCCCACACCTCGCCTCCTCGGCTCTGCCGCACGGGCCTATAAGTAGGGGGAGGAGGGGGAGCGGCAGACGCTCGCACGCTCGCCCTCGCTCCACCCTTCCTTCTCCTTTCTTCCACCGTCGCAGCGCCTTCACCGCCGCGCCGTTTCACCGTCGACCTTCTTGGTTTGCCGCGGCTCCGCCGCAGCGTGGTTGCGCTCTCCGCCGCCGCGCCTCTCTCGCTTCCTCTCGCTCCCATGGCGCTATCTAGCTCGTGGGATGGTTCCAACATCCATGAGGACCACATTGATTGGCTTCGCAAGACGCGCCGGTTGCCGGGCGAGGGCTACGTGAAGACCCGCCTCGCGCCGGAGGCGGAGGTTTCGCCGGCGCCAGAGGAGGGCAAGCGGGTCATCTTCCGCGCGCACTGCCTGCGCGGCCTCGGCATGCCGGCGAGCGGGTTCTTCTGCTCCTTCCTCGAGTTCTACCGCCTCCAGCCGCATCATCTCACCCCCAACACGGTGATGCTGCTGTCGGCCTTCGTCACCCTGTGCGAGGGTTTTCTTGGCGTCCTCCCCACCCTTGAGCTCTTTGGGGAGTTCTTCCAGTGCAAGCTCGGCACCATCTCTGCGGGTGTGCCCGCTCCCTGTGGCGCCTTCATCGCCATGCGGAGGTCAGCTGGCAACAACCCTTTTCCGCCTATCCCGCTGATCCAGTCGGTGAAGCTCTGGCAGCAATCGTACTTCTACGTGAAGAACGTCGCCCGCAAGGCGACTTCGTCAATCTGCCGGCTTACATAGCCGGCCCGCCGGCTGGGAGGCAGCCGTCTTGTTCCTACCGAGCCAGGTCGCTCTCTCTGGCTGGGAACGCTGCCGTCACCCGGCTCCGGGCGATGGTCCAATCGGAGGGCTTGGTCGGGGCCGACCTGGTCGCCGCCTTCGTGTAGCGCCGGGTGCTCCCGCTCCAAGGTCGGCCGCACATGATCTGCCAGATGAGCGGCTGCTTCGACCCATGCCGGCTGAGCACCAAGGAGATGCCTCGTGACGAGGTGTCTTACATGGTGAACTACATCTCCAACTGCAAGCTCACCGAGGAGTGGCAGTATGGCAAGGCGCGGTATTCTCGGGCTGATCCCCCGCCTATGGTGAGTTTTCCTTCTTTTCTTCTTCTTTTGTTGTCGGGTTCATGGCGGCCGACTTTTGACTAGCCGACTTGTCTCTGAGCAGAACCCCCTTCTTCGACCGGCGGCCGGAGCCGTAGGGCCGAAGCGCCAGTTCATGGCCGACCGTACGGTGGACGACCCCGATGACCCAGATCTGGGGGCGGCCGCCATGGACGATGCCATAGTCGGAGCCGACGGAGAGGCGGGCAGCCCCGAGCTCGCGGCCGGCTTCGGAGACTAGCCGGACGATGATGAAGCCGAGGCCATCCCGCGCCGCCAGCCGGCGGGCGATCGCCAAGGCGCGGGACCTTCTGTCGCGCCAGCCGCCTGGGGTGGCGCGCAAAAACGACGGGCCGGGCCGGGCCTCTTCGGCAGCCGGCCGAAGAAACCCAAGGGTTCCACGGCGGTAACCAAGCGGGATGAGGCGGCCGCGAAAGTGGCCCGCTTCCGCAAGGTGGTGAAGCAGCCATAGGCGGTCTCGGCGTAAGTGTTGAATGTCTCGTGCTTTTTCATTGTCTTCTTGGGTTGAGGCTCTTCTGAGCCTTCTTCTTGATTTGCCAATCAGAGCGCCGCTTTCCCTCGAACGAGTTTCTGCCGCCTCCATAGTCGGACCGACGGGAGGGTCCTCGAGCTCTCGCTGCGTGGATCCCCGCGCCGACCTCATGGAGGCAACAAAGCGAAACGCGCGGGAGGCGCGGGAGGAGCGGGAAGCGGAGGAGCGGAGGGCCTCCCAGGAGGCGAAGGAGAAGTCAGCCGAAGCGCAAGCCGACGCGGCGACCAAGGCTCAGGCGGAGGCCGCGGCCACGGAGAGGGAGGCGGAGGCTCTGCACAATCAGCCTCCGCAGCTCATCATTCCCCTCCGCGCTGTGGCTCCCAACATCCCCGTGCCCCCGTCGGAGGAAGCCGACCGCGACCGGCCGGTGATGGAGAGGAGGGAAGGACGACGTGATCATCCTGGAGGAGGCGCCACGGTCGGCGCCGACTGGAACGGGCCAAGGCGGCCGATCTGCTGCGGCGCCTGAGCGGCCGGCTGGGGGCGAGTCGGCGGCGGGGGCGGATCTTGTGGTGCAGTCACCACCTCGCCGGCGCGCGGGAGAGGCGCCCTCGGTGCCGGAGCCGCAGAGGGTCGCGGGCGCCAGCTCGACGGCGCAGGATCTGGAGGCGGCCAGCGCCAGCACGTCCGAGTGGACGCCCAGCGGTGGAACGAACGAGCTGAACGTGGCGGCGCAGGAGGTCCGTCGCCGGCTTCAGACCCAGGCTGCCTCGCTGCAACGGTACACTCAGGAGTTTCTCACGACGCGCGCGGTCATCCGGGTGAGTCTTCTAGCCTTGGTCGGTTTCTTTCTTGATTTCTTCCGTGGGGGCGCGTCAGCGCACCCACTAGGTGTAGTCCCCGAGTTCCAAGTCGGCTGCTGAGCAGGCGGCTTGGAACTTCTAGTAGGCCTTGGCGGCTATCTTATTCTTATCCGCACTCCGTCTGATTTTCAGGAGTATCGTAACCTCCGCGCAGCTGCCTTCAACTCCCAGGCCCAGGAGCTGAGCCAGAAGGCCGCCGATCTGACTAATAGTCGGAGTGAGTGCCTTGTTTATTTTATCTTACGTGGGGGCACGTCAGCGCACCCACTGGGTGTAGTCCCCGAGATTCGGGCCGACTGCTGAGCAGTCGGGTCGGATCTTCCCTGACGACTTCTTCCTTATTGCTTTTTCCTTTTTCTCCACGCTTGCAGAGGCCAACGCTGACTTGAGGGAGCAGCTAGGCGGGGCCCAGACCGCCCTTCGTGTCAAGGAGGCTGAGTGCAACACCTTGGCCCAGGAACGTGACCACCTGGCCAAGAGACTAGCCGACCAGGAGGAGAGCCATAAGGCGGCCCTGAAGAAGGTGCAGGACAGCGAGGCCGCCCTCAAAGCCGAGTTCGAGACCGAGGCGGCGGGCTGGGCCGAGGCGAAGCAAGCGCTGAGCGAGGGCTATGGCCGGGTTGAGGATCTGATCGACGGTAAGCCGCTTCCTTCTCGCCCCTTTGCTTGCTTCTTGTTTATCTTCTGATTATGTGCTGCTTCTTTGTTCTTCGCGCAGATTACTTCCCCGGTTACTCTGTCGCCGCCAGCCAAGCCATCGAGGCCCACCGTGAGGCACGCCGGCAGGTGGGGTCGAGATCGCGCCAGATGCCAGCCGGACGCTTGAGTAGCAGCTTCTGGCGATCCAGGCCCGACTGCAACCGGCTCACCGTATTCTTCGCCGCCTTCAACGTGCCGGGGCGCAAGTGCTGACCGCCCTCTGGCCCGGCGAGGCTATTCCTCGTACCCCCAATCGGACTGCCGACTGGCTGGAGGTTGCGGTTGGCCGCTTCGAGGCCTGGAAGGCTTCCGCTGCTCGGTCCGGCGCGAGGCGGACGCTGGAGTTCGTTCGAGCCTGGTATCCTGGGCTGAGCTTAGGCCAGCTGAGCACCTGGCGACAGGAGGCCGACGAGGAGCTGGTGGCGGTGCGGCCGGCTATCATCCAGCGCGCCTCGGCGATCGCCGAATATACCGACACCAGCATTTTTGCTCCTGAGGTGAATGACAACGGCGTCGCCCAGCCGGAGGAGTGGTTCGGGCTGAACCCGGCGGAAGGTGAGGACTCGGCGGAGGAGATCGCTTCCAGCGACGAAGGTGAAGACGAAGAAGGGGAGGGCGGCGAAGAAGTCATGCCCGACGGTGAAGCGACCAACCAGCTTCAGCCTGATCGTTCCTCCAGCAACGAGGCGCGCGCGAGCGCGCTGTCTGCCAGAGGTGATGATCAGGCCGAGACTCGCCAGCCGGCCACTCCTCCGGCCAGCACTGCCGCCTCCGCCGGCCTGCCCGACTCGCCCATCGCTCCCTTGGCCTGATCTGCCGTTCTTGCTTTCCTGTTGTTCCTCTTTGAACAACTTTTTATTAAATTCGTGCAGTTCCACCCACTGGGGGTGTATTCAAACTATGTTGAATGCCGGCCTTTCGAAGGCTTTTGCGTAAATATAATCATGCATGTGTTTGGCTTCCATTCGTATTTGCTTTTTATCCTCAGGCTGTTTCCTTTGCCGCCTTTCCTTGGTCGCCGCCTTCCCAGCCGAACAGCTGCTCTGCAGTCTGCGGCTGGGGAGGAACTTGGCCATTTTTTGGGAAGACAAGTACTTGAGCTTTCTTAGATTGTGGCAAGGTGAATGGGAAGCCGGCCGGCCGACTACTCTGGTAGTCGGTCGGCGATGGGAGGAAGCCGGCTTTTGTTATACGAGTTCGTTAGTCCTTAGCCGTTTTTCGTGTGGGCATCCTTTCCTGCCTTTGACTCTTGCCTGCCGGACGGTCGGTTCTTCGAGCTGCGACTTTCGACAAGAGAGGGCATGGGTGCCGGCACACTACTTGTCTGACTGCAGGTGGAACTTGAATATAACTTAAAGGCGGCAAGTCCCCGGGCCGACTGGTCGAACCCGATGCCGGACGAGAATAAAGAATGTAGTGACATAATCATAAGCATGATACTCCTCATTCATAGAGAAAAGATGGCAGTCCCCGAGTGCTCCTCGGGGGGCCTATTGTCTCATACTTAGTACAAAAGGTAGCGTGATACATACTGCATTTTAACTGTAAAATCTTCGGAGGAGGTTGGCGTTCCATGGTCGTTCCGACTCCTTGCCGGAATCATCGCTCTTTCGTGCCTTCGGCTTCTGTGCGTCGATCAGGTAGTAGGAGTCGTTTCCCAATGCTCTGCTTATAACGAAGGGGCCTTCCCAAGGGGCTGAGAGCTTGTGCTGGCCGGCTGTTCGCTGAATCAGCCGGAGCACAAGGTCACCCTCTTGGAAGGATTTTGGCTTGACCTTCCGGCTGTGGTAGCGGCGCAAGCCCTGCTGGTAGATGGCGGACTGGCTGAGGGCTAACAGCCGGCTTTCTTCCAGAAGGTCGACGCCGTCTTCTCGTGCTTCCTTGGCCTCTGCTTCCGTGTACATGGTCACCCGAGGCGAGTCGAACTCGATGTCAGTTGGGATGACAGCCTCGGCACCATATACAAGGAAGAAAGGGGTGAAGCCGGTTAACTTGTTCGGGGTAGTGCGCAGACTCCAGAGGACGGCCGGCAGCTCGTCGAGCCAACAGCCGGCCGAACTCTCTAGTGGTACGACCAGTCGGGGCTTGATGCCGGAAAGGATGAGGCCGTTGGCTCGGTCGACTTGGCCGTTTGACTGCGGGTGGGCAACGGATGCTAGGTCCAGTCGGATGCCCTGCATCGCGCAGAAACGTGCCAATGCTCCCTTGGCAAAGTTTGTGCCGTTGTCGGTGATGATGCTGTGTGGCATGCCGTACCGAGTTGTAATATCTGCGATGAATGTCACGGCAGTCGGCCCATTCAGCTTCTTAACCGGCTTCGCTTCAATCCACTTGGTAAATTTATCCACGGCGACGAGCAGATGTGTCATGCCACCGCGAGCCGTCTTGAACGGGCCCACCATGTCCAGTCCCCAGACGGCAAAAGGCCAGGTGAGGGGAATAGTCTTGAGTGTCGAAGCCGGTAGGTGTTGCTTGGAGCTGAAGACTTGGCACCCTTTGCAATGTTTGACCAACTCCTTGTCGTCGTCCAAAGCAGTCGGCCAAAAGAATCCATGGCGGAAAGCTTTGGCAACAAGTGATCTTGAGGCTGCGTGGTGGTCGCATTCGCCTTGGTGAATGTCCTTGAGGATTGCTATGCCCTTCTCTGGCTCGACGCAACGCTGGAAGACTCCAGTGACACTGCGTCTGACGAGCTCTCTGTTAACAATTGTATATGCTCCGGCTCGGCGTTGGACTTGTCTTGCCGCGATCTCGTCAGCCGGTAGTTCTCTGTTTACCAGGAAGTTGAGGATGGGCTGAGCCCATGATGGAGCTGTGACTTCTTCTATAGCCAACACGGCTACTGCAACCAGGGTGGGTGGGCTGGGGGGTGAAGAGCTGGAGTCGGCCACCACCTATGGTGTTGATGCAGTCCCCGGGCCGACTACCATAGTCCTCGGGCCGGGTTCTGAAGTCCCTGGGCCGGGTGCGACTATGGCAGTCCCTGAGCCGCCTATCGAAGTCCCCGGGCCGCCTACTTGGTTCCCCAAGCCGGATCCGGCTACGTCGGGGTTAAGCGGCACGAAGATGGAATCGGATTCTGGAGATGGCTTGATAGACGGCTTGAGGAGGCGTTGGAGAGAGACGCTGGTTGGTATAGCTTGTCGAGTGGAGCCTATTCATGCCAGGGCATCTGCTTGCTCGTTGTCGGCCTGTGGCACGTGGAGGAACTCGCATCCTTCAAAATACCCGCTGATTTGCTGAAGAGGAAGCATTAGCTTGCCATGTTTGCGTCCTTGGCATCCCAGTCGCCAGATGACTGCTGGACTACCAAATCCGAGTCGCCATAGCACAGGATCCGGCGGATGCCGAGCTCTTTGGCTAGCCGGAGCCCGTGTATGAGCGCCTCGTACTCGGCCACATTGTTGGAGGCGGCAAAATGAATTTGCAATGTGTATCTGAGTTTGTCGCCTTTGGGAGAGGTGAGGATGATGACGGCTCCCAAGCCGGTGCGCATCTTGGACCCATCGAAGTGCATCCGCCAATGAGTGGAGTCGGGAGCCGGCGGCAGGTACTGGGTCTCGGCCCAGTCGACGAGGAAGTCGGCCAATGCTTGGGACTTGATGGCGGTGCGAGGCTGGTAGAAGTTCGTGTAAGGGGCCAGCTCAATGGCCCATTTTGCCACCCGGCCGGATGCGTCCCGGCTGCCTATGATCTCGGCGAGCGGGGCGGTGCATACGACCGTGATGGGGTGCTCTTGAAAGTAGGGCTTGAGCTTCTTGGCGGCGAAGTACACACCATAGCACATCTTCTGGTAGTGCGGGTAGTTCTGCTTCGAGGTGGACAGTACTTCACTTAAGTAATACACCGGTCTCTGTATTGGCTGAGCTCGACCTTCTTCTGGGCGCTGGACCACGATGACGGTGCTGACCACCCGGCTGGTGGCGGCAATGTAAAGGAGCATGGGCTCTTTCTCAGTCGGCGCCGCCAAGACAGGTGGCGTGGCCAGCATCTTCTTTAACTCATGGAAAGCTTGGTCGGCTTGGTCGTTCCACTCGAAGTGAGTGGTTTTGTTCATGAGTCGGTAGAGAGGGAGAGCCTTTTCTCCAAGCCGGCTGATAAAGCAGTTCAGGGAGGCCAGGCACCCGGTAAACTTCTGGACGTCTCGCAGCTTGGTGGGAATATCCATTCTCTCAATGGCTTTGATCTTTACTGGGTTGCATTCAATGCCGCGTTCGGAGACCAGGAAGCCTAGAAGCTGGCCGGTTGGTACTCCGAACACGCATTTCTCGGGGTTGAGCTTGATCTGAAACCGGCGCAGGTTCTCAAACGTTTCCTTGAGGTCTTCTAGCAAGGTGCCGCGCTTCTCCGTCTTCACCACGATACCGTCTACATAGACGTGGGCATTTCTGCCGAGTTGCTTGAGGAGGCATTTCTGCATGCAACGCTGAAAAGTGGCACCGGCATTTCTCAAGCCGAATGTCATAGTCAGGTAGCAGAAAGCTCCGAATGGCATGATGAAGGCGATCTTCAGGTGGTCAGCTGGGTCCAACTTTATCTGGTGGTAGCCCGAGTAGGCATCCAAGAAACTCAGCAGCTCGCATCCGGCTGTGGAGTCTATCACTTGATCAATCCTTGGCAGGGCGAAAGGATCTTTGGGGCAGGCTTTGTTGAGGCTTGTGTAGTCTATACACATGTGCCACTTGTTATTCTTCTTCAGCACGAGGACCGGGTTGGCAAGCCATTCCGGAAAGAACACCTCCATTATGAAGCCGACCGCCAGGAGCCGGGCTATCTCTTCTCCTACAATCCTTCTCTTCTCTTCCGATAGTCGGCGGAGGGGCTGCTTGACTGGTTTTGCATCTGCTCGGACGTGTAGCTTGTGCTCGGCGAATTCCTTTGGAACACCCGGCATGTCCTTGGGGGACCATGCAAAGATGTCCCGGTTCTCACGGAGGAAATCGACGAGCTCGCCTTCCTATTTGCTGTCCAGGTTTGACCCAATGACGGCAAACCTTTCTGGGTGCTCTGGGTCCAGAGGTATCTTGTTCGTTTCCTTGGCCGGCTGGAAAGAACCTTGGGCATCACATTCCTTGGGGTCGGGGGACAGGGCTGGCTGCTTGCCGGCCATGGCCACGACTCGGTCAAATATCTTCTTTTCTTCAGCAATCACAAGGGACTCGGCCAGCCGGCTGCTGGCTGCAGTGCACTCGGAGGATTTCTTGTAATCGCCGGCTATGGTGATGATGCCCTTGGTACTTGGCATCTTCATCTTGAGGTAGGCGTAGTGGGGCACAGCCATGAACTTGGCCAGAGCAGGTCGGCCAAGCAGTGCATGATAGGGGCTCTCAAGGTCCACCACTTCAAACCAGATCGCTTCTCGGCGGAAATGATCCTTGTCTCCAAAGAGAACATCTATCTTGATCTTGCCGATTGGTGAGCAGGACAGGCCGGGTACAATGCCATGGAACACGGTCCGGCTTGGCATGAGCTGCTTCGTCTTGATGTTTAGCTTCTCCATGGTGTCACGGTACAGGATGTTGATGCTTCTCCCGCCGTCTATCAGCACGCGGGAGAATCGGGCAGCACGCCTGTCGATCGCGAGGGTGGCATCCAAAACCAATGCATAAGAGCCAGGGGACGGCATCACCTATGGGTGGTCAGCCCGGCTCCAGCTGATAGGCTTTTCTGACCAGTGCATGTACTCGGGGGTGTTGGAGGCGACCGCGTTGACCTCTTGGTGCTGTCGGCGCATGCTGCGCCGGTCTTTGGGCTGGCTTGTAAAGATGACGTAGGTGGCATGCTCGTCAGGGAATTCGTCTTGAACGGTTCCGACCGCTGGTCGAGCGGCCGGCTGTTGAGGAGCTGGAGGCGGCTGACCAGCAGGTGGAGGCGGTGATAGCCCTTCGCCCTTGGAGATTTGCGTGAGCCAGTGGCACTTCCGGGTCGTGTGGTTGGACGGCTTCGCGCCGCTGTGGAACTTGCATGGGGCGTCAAGGGCCTGCTCGTAGGAGAAGGTCGGCTGCCAAGCCGGCCTGCCGCCTTTCTGCTTCTTGGGCGCGGGCCGCCCCTCGGCCTGTTCGTCTTCGACTGTGGCCACCTGCCGACTGGCTGAAGGCGGCATGGGGCCTTTGCGCTTGTTGTCGTTCTGATACGGGCGTCGGTTGGAGTCGCCTGCCGGCGTTTTGGGAGCTGGGTTGAGTACCTTCCTGGAGGCGTCCACCCGGAGCTCGGTTTTCATCGAGGAGTCGGCGGTGGCGTACTTGTCCGCTATGACTAGTAGCTCGTCGAGGGTAGTCGGCTCGTCGCAGAGAAGCTTGTGCTTGAGGAGGGTGCCTTCTCGGCACCCAGCGGTGAAGTACTCTATGGCTTGAACCTCGTGCACCCCCTCCCAGGAGTTGCGAAGCTCGGGCCAGCGCGTGAGGTAGCCGCGAGTCGACTCGGTGGGTCCTTGTACGCACAAGGAGAGCTGTCTAGGCTTGGGAGCCCGCTTGTAGGTGCTGGTGAAGTTGCGGATGAAGGCTTCTGTGAAGTCTAGCTAGCTGTTGATGCTATACGGCTTAAGGCTATTGAGCCAGGTTCGTGTCGTGCTCTGAAGCATGAGGGGCACATATTTCACGGCAACGCGCCTGTTGCCGTTCACTATGCTGACTGCAATGGAGTAGTCGATCAGCCAATCCTCCGGCTTCACAGAGTCGTTGTACTTGGGTGTGTCTCTTGGGAGCGAGAACCCTTTGGGGAAGGGCTCGTCGCG
Source organism: Aegilops sharonensis (assembly GCA_904067115.1). Classification (NCBI taxonomy): domain Eukaryota; kingdom Viridiplantae; phylum Streptophyta; class Magnoliopsida; order Poales; family Poaceae; genus Aegilops; species Aegilops sharonensis. Next base: position 727,461,052 of record LR880970.1, read on the forward strand.
GATGCGGGGGCCGAAACAAGGCGGGCCGACATCGTCTTCCTCTTCTAGTGCCAGGGATCGCACTAGGCGGTCGATCCGGTGGCGAGCATCGTTCTCGCCGACTCCTTCGCGGCGACCTAGTCAGCCGCTGAGAGTCGGATGCGTGACAGGAGGCAGGGTGGGATATCTCTCCCCACGAGTCGGAGGAGGAGGTGGGTTGCCCCGTCACTCCACGGCTCGAGGGCGGCCTTCTACGTCACGCTCGATGGAGATACGGGTTCGGCTGTGGCTGGCAGCCAGCTCTTTTTCTTGCTGCGCGCGGGTTTTGCCCGCAGTCGGCGTCCGTGACGTTGCGTCGTGCTCTCGGCGCGGGGGAGGACTCTCTGCGCGGACGCCGGCTTCATGCGGCTGCGCAGCAGCACCGGTCAGCTGTTGGATGCGTCTGGTCATGCGGGGGAGCTCTTCGGCCCCCGGTCCATTCAGCTCGTCCATGGCCGCCTGGGCGGCCCGCAGATTCTCGAGGGGTGTGGCGTAGACTGGGCGGTCAACTCCTAGCATGTCGGCGACGGCTGCGCCATGCTGCTTGATGGCGCTGATTCGACTCGACCCATCAGGAGGCGGTGTGCCAAAGGCGGCGCGGTCGACTTCGCTCTGGTGAGCCTCAGTGAGGCGCCTCATGGAGGCTAACCTCCGGCCTTCCGCCGTGAGGGCGAGGCGGCGTGCCTCCAGTGTTTTGGTGTCGGCGTCGGCCGGGAGGGGGACGGACAAGTCATGGACTGTCGTTTGCAGGGCATCCTGGGCGTTCTCGCCAGAGGCGCCGCCGTGACTGATGACCAGCACCTCGGTGATGGCACTGCCACAGCTGTCGGCTCGGGAGAGCAGGTCTTCGTAGATCACAACGTTGGTGGGGAAAGCGTCGAGTGATGCCGTGTCGGAGTCGACAAGCATCGGGTCGGTGGAGCCAACTGACTCCAAATCCACAGCGGGCTCGCTGGAGATGTGGAGTTGGTCGAGGAGGCTGACAAGGTGGCTCTCGGGGCAGCCTGTGCCGGCGTCGGAGGCAGGCTCGTCGGAGATGCGGGCCTCGCCAAGAAGATTGGCGAGGCAGCTCGCCGCGCAAGCGTCAGCGACGCCTTGCAGCGCGTCGGGGCAAGCGCCATCGGGCGTGCCGGGCTGGCTACGCTCGCTAGGGAGGAAGAGGATTCCCGTCCAGAACAGATCTCCGGATGACGGTGCACCTGGCCCCACGGTGGGCGCCAAGTGTCGGGTGGTAGGTGCGACATATGCCAACGGGTGGCTTATCATTGTGGGAGCCAATAAGACGTCGCCGGTGCCTGGAAACGGGATGAGGCGAAGACATGTACGCCGACGAATCTTACCCAGCTTCGGGGCTCTCTATGGAGATAACACCCCTACTGCTGCTCTGCGGGGTCTCCGCATAGTCACTAGATGAACAAGTGGCTACAAGGGGCTCCTTGAGCTGTTTGATGAGAGGAAGAAGAAAGGTTAGGCTAGCTCTCCTCTTCCCTCTATGTGGTGTCTAAAACTCTCAGAGATCAACCCTTTGCATGGGTGCCCTGGGGGGTTTATATAGGCCTACCCCCAGGGGTACAATGGTAATCCGGCTGGGTGCGGGCCCTAGACGTCAGTGTCTTCGTCCGCCGGCTTCTCCGCCGGCCGTTGGGGCCCGCCGACCGGTGGGTCCCACCGGCTGCCGGCCTCTTGGTCGACAAGATGGTCCCACAGACGAGGGCCTTGTCGGGGGCTGGTTACTGTAGCCTCATCCTGATGACGAGGGCTTTGTCTGGGTAAGCATGGCTACAGCGCCGCCGCCTTGGCGGCGATCACTATAGCCTCACCTCGTCTTGTCTCCTTAATGAGGCCCCTCCTTCGAGGGAGGGAGTAAGCCGCTATGGGAAGCCGGCCATATCTCAGGCCGACTAGGGGAGGCCGAGCCGCCTTCGGGCATCTCTCTGGCCGGAGGGGCCCGCCGCCTGTGGGTCGTACTGACAACCTCGTGTCTGACGTCATGGTCAGCATGGCAACAGTGCCGTGCCGGACGGGAAATGGCCGCCCCGTACGGCGCACTGTGGCCATGCGCGCTCCGGGATACAGGGGTGGCATGCTTCACTGTAGCCACGCCCCATTTCATCACCGTTAGGTGGGTGCAGATTCTGAGGGTGTGGCCTTGGCCGCCTTCTTGGGAGCCGGCTTCGCGGAGTCGGCCCTCTGGTGGCCGGCTCTTTGGGAGTCGGCCCTCTTGTGGCCTTCTGCCTGTAGGTTTTAGGGCCGGGCCGCCTCCTGATAGCCGGCCTGAGAGTCAACCGGCCGGGAGAAGGCGGCCCCACGCCTTGGATGTTGGAGGGCCTGATTGGCTCATAATTTTTTCACAGGTCCCAGGGGGAGCCGGCTAGGCTACCCGTGGTTATTTACTCCGACACTATGGACCTAAAGGTCTGAAGTAAACTACTCACACTTCATCGGAGGGGCTATGGTGTTGATGTAGAAGCCCTCCGTGGTGGATGCCCCCTCCGGCGGAGCTCCGGAACAGGCCCCAAGATGGGATCTCGTGGATACAGGAAGTTGCGGTGGTGGAATTAGGTTTTTGGCTCTTTTCTGATCGTTTGAGGGTACGTAGGTATATATAGGAGGAAGGAGTACGTCGGTGGAGCTTCAAAGGGCCCACGAGGCAGGAGGGCGCGCCCTCCACCCTCGTGACCGCCTCGTGGCTTTCTTGACGGAGGGTCCAAGTCTCCTGGGTCTTATCTGATGAGAAAATCACGTTCCCGAAGGTTTCACTCCGTTTGGACTCCGTTTGATATTCTGTTTCTTCGTAACACTGAAAAAGGCAAAAAACTGCAATTCTGGGCTGGGCCTCCGGTTAATAGGTTAGTCCCAAAAGTAATATAAAAGTGGAAAATAAAGCCCATTATAGTCCAAAACAATAGATAAAGTAGCATGGAGCAATCAAAAATTATAGATACGTTGGAGACGTATCAGGGTTCCACGTCCTCTAGTCCATGCCACTCCATTGTTGAACTTATCTGAAACATACTAGGTAGAAGCATTAGTCCAACAAGAGATATGTTGACATTAATTACCAAAATCACCCAGGGAGCACTTGTGCTTTCAGAAGTGCACCTTATCCATCGCTTTTCCCAACCGGGGTTGCCTCCAGAATAGTCTCGATCTCATCAGTTGCTTTCTTGATCTGGGCACGCTATGAACAGAAACGACATTAACGTGTTAGGCAAGCGAAGATGTGGATAGTGCGAATGGAAAAGCAAAAGGGGGAAATACCACAAAGTTCATCATTGGAGCTATAGGGATTGAGGTGCCTTCCCTGCCTAATTTGTTGTACTGGTGCTGGGTTAGCTGATCGAAAACGGTGGGATCTTCCAAAATCTCCTCAGCATACGCCGGCTTGCATACATCCACATGGGTACTTGCAAGAAACCATGTGAGATAGTTGTTGAGCACGAACGGGCAGCGCTCACGAAGCTGGGCTCGTTTTCCAGCCTTAGCTTGCTCCACACTAAGCGCGAACTGTACGACATACTTCCTGTGATGCTTGGCCCAATCCTTGACCTTCCGCTGCCTTCTCCTATCCAACCTACAAGTTGGAAACAGAATATTAGCACCATTGAAACCGCCGAGAAGCTGCTAAGTGCTCAAGGTTAATTATATCTTACGCGTGTAGCAACTTGTCCGTGTCCTCCCACTCCGGCGGGTGTGGCTGGAACAAACCAAACTGGCGGTACACCCGATGTGGCAGGTGAAGCTCAACCGCCCAGTTGCATATGAGTGGGCACCGCATATGCCAAAGATCCCTATCCCTAGTGCACATCGGATTCAGCCTGAACTCTATAGGGCTACCAAAACTATCCCCTCTTCCATACGGCTCCCATACCACCTGCAACATAGCATCGAATGCAAAATTGATTTCGAGTTACGATGCAAGCATGGGAATCACTTATGCAATGTCGAGTCACCTGCTCAGCCGTGATCGTGTCCAGCTCGCTCGTGTACAACTTGTACATGACCGAGGGATCATCCGTCGTCTCATTTACCACATCCCACTTGTAAGCCCAAGTGGGGAGCCGTAGTGGGTCGTCTTTATCGTCCCAATCCTCAAACTTCACGGTCTTCGATCGTCCAACCGGCAATCGCTCCCAGCTCCATATAGATAGTGCGATCATACAACCACCAATACCTCCAGATTTCCTACAACAGGCGTCATCCAACTGCACATAAAAGAGAACATGATTGAATTAATAGGAAGATAGCATTCATAATGTAGCAATGAAGTGAAAATAAAACAACTTTGTACCTGTCTATACAAGTAAGCCCGTGTCGCCGAACCCCAACTTCATTTGCTATCGAAGACGGTCAACGCCTTCAGCCACATCCATGGAGCATTCTTGCATGTGCCATCAGCAAACATAGTCCTGGATATAACGTACCACATGTAGACACGAGCAAATGTCTTGACCTCATCCTCATTAGCTTCCTCGGGGCAAGTACCAAAGTTCCATGCAATCCAGTTGAAAGGAGCACCGGTTGCGACTCTTTCCTTCTTCTTGTTTTCTGCTACTAGTTTCAGAGGCTCCGGAGGAACCATACCGATAAGGGCATGCAACTGCTCGCGCCACCCATCAGAATCGGTGCTCATACATAGAGGATTACCCTCGATAGGAAGACCGGCGATCATAGCAATATCCTGGAGTGTCACGGTCATCTCCCCGGTCCGAAGATGGAAACTGTGTGTCTCCGGCCTCCAACGATCAACAAGCACGGTAATTGCTATAGCATTGAGGGGTGGCATCGACCGGCTGACCAACTGAATGAAAGGGAGGAGTCCTTTCTACCTTACATACGGTGTGTATTGCTCATCATAGCGCATCCCCCCAAGGTTGACCCCATGAGACCGAAGCTTCAGAGGTCCAAGCTCCTACAAACAAGCAAATTAGAAAATTACATATGGGGTATTTGTGTTTGAAGTAAACACAAAATTCATAATACCGGCCAATTTGATTATTACCCGCTGCTCCACCGACATAGCGTACGACCGGTGTTGATGGTCCCAGTGATCATCGAGAAGCCAAACCATCCTAACAATTTCAAACAAAGCTTTCTTGTCAACACGATTATCTTTTGAATAAAAATAAACTAAAGTACGCCTACTATATGCAAAATTCAAAGCTAATGTATCCAAAGAATTTTGTAAATACAAATATAATTTCAATACAAATAAACAAAACTAAGCCTACTTCATGCAAGATTCAATACAAATATCCTTTCCATAGAAATAACATGTCAACCTATGTATCCAAACCATATCTTTTCAATAAAATCAACTAAACTAGGGTTGCAAAATTAGGTATGTAATACATGCAACATTCTAATACATACAACATTCTAGTCTAACAAGGGTTCCCCAAATCTAATACATTCAAGATTCAATACATGCAAGATTCAAACAAAGGTTCCCCAAATCTTCAAAATAGCATACATTCTATGGATAGAAAGAAGGGGATCGGAGGAGAGTACCTTCTAGGATGGATTGGTGAAGGAATCCACGGACCAATCCGTCAGATCTGAAGGATTTGGGAGAGGGCATTGAGAGGGGGAGAGGAGAGGGCCGCCGCCGCCGCTTCTTCTGTAACTGGTGCAAATGGGGTGGGTGGGGGAGGAGAGGGCCGCGGCAGCTGCATCTAAATCACCGTGCAGCGCCTAAGGGCTAGGCGCTGCACATTACGCGTGTGGCTCCTAGCTCGGAGGCGCTGCACTGCTGGGTGCAGGCCCAGGGGCTGCCACGGTGGACAGAGGTGCAATGCCCCCGAGCTAGGCGGTGCACCGTAGGGTGTGGCGCCGACGTGTCGGGCGCCACACAAAAAGGTCGGCCGCGTGAAATAGTTTTACGGGCAATTCATTCTGTGAATTGATTTCGTTCACAGGTCAAAATTGTCAAATTTGCCCATCCTTTGTATGGCCATCGATTTGAGACAGACAATTGCTAGTTGAAGCACTGTTTGGGACGACACATTTGTTCTAGGAGTGATGCCCCAACCAATGTATGGACAAAATTAACCATGCCATATTGTAGAACAAATCAAAATAAGAGACCGAAGTTGTCGCATCAACCAACTGCTGAGATCCAAAAAAAACTGATTCGGCAACACCTAGCTCCATAGGCCCTTCGCCAGCAGTGGATAGAAGGTCATAGGGACCTTAGCCCTACACTTCATCCCCTCCACAGCTCCACCTCGTCCGCGGTGCCATGAGGGAACCAAAACCTAAGAAAAACAAGAATCTGGTAACACTAAGAAATGCAGAAGTGATGGATCTTCACCCTCTAATCACCGATGAAGTGATGGGTCTTCACCCCTCTAACCACTGATGAGGCCGGCGGAAGAGGGAGAGGAGGGGACTGGGGCGCCGGCGTGGAGGAGACCGTGGGTGGTGTCTAGGGTTAGGAAAAGACATGCAAACAGATTGAGTAGTGCATATTTTCACAGTTTTTCCTTTGCTTGAAGCAGCTTATCTCCTAACAAGAAGTGGTATGGGTTTGAAAGCGGGTAGGGTTAGAACCAATCGAACACATTGGATTGCATAAAAACGGCGTCTAGATGCCAGCTTGAGCGCACCCACAACAAATATGCTTATGTCATGGCAATACACACCTACTTAACGGATGGGTCTGGCTTGCATAATGGGATAAAAATTGATGTGTGTGCAAAACCAACTCCATCCGTTTTGATTTACTTTGCATATTAGGTTTGCCTTAAGTCAAAATTTCTAAAGTTTGATTAAGTTTATAGAAACATATATCAACACTTAATATCAAATTCATATAATTAGATCCACCATTGAATATATTTCATGTTGTATTCGTTTGATGTTGTAGATGTTGATTTTTTTTATATAAATTTGATCAATCTTTACAAAGTTTGACTTAAGAAAAACCTAATGCGCGAAGTAAATAAAAACGAACGGAATAACATTCTGAAACAAATACATGGTGTGATACTCTTTTCTAAGGAAAAGAGGATTGTGTAACATATTTTGAATGCTCTCTAGCCGAATTGAGTGAAGAAAAGAAGAATTGGGAGAAGGTAAAACAATCGCAACACGAGGAGGAAGTGAGCTAATAGCCCTTTCGGGGGCATGGTGTCAGAACACCATCTAATTCATTGCAAATAATTAAAAGCTTGCACACTTTCAATGCATAAGAAATTTTTATTTTCATTGCCAAACAATGTTCAGTGCCACTGTTTGCTAGGCACGGAGCTACAGAACGTGCTTCATCTTGTTTTGCATATGGTTCAGATCCCAGTCATCCTTGAAGCCCTTGTGTAGGTCCAGCATCTAAGCTTGTTCATCAATCCAAGGGATTTTATGCCATGAGACACCATATTTTGCTCGAAGAACTACACGATATAGATCCAATCAACGCACGAAATGGCGCCCACTTCAATCTCTGGTTGCTTGACATCAGGAATGTGCTTCAGGACCAGTGTACTCAGCTAAGAGAAGCATCCTACAGAAAGTACTTGCATTTCTCACCCTGTTAACAGTCATAGAAGTGAGAGATAACATATGAGTTGCTAGCAGCGCATCGGGTCTTCTCTCCCAAGATTGCACCAACTTAGGGACAAACACTTGAGATTCTTCCCATGGCCCTGCAACATTGGGCACTTTAATATCCCATCGGCCCGGTCCCCTTTGATGACTAGTCTATGGACATTTTTGAAAACTAGCTTGAGTGCTGGAAACCAGGTGTCTCGCTCTCACCACATGCATAAAGACATAGGAGGGGCGTTAGGGGCATCAGGTCTTGAAAAATTAATCACAATTAGAAGCATTGATGCTACCAGTCCAAATAGTCTGTGGCATACTCATTTTCTTCCGATGTAGAGACAATTCTTTGCTGGCATGGACAATCTCAAGAGTTTGTAGTTGCTGGAAGTTGGAAAGCATAGTAGGTGCCTCGAATCCGAATAAGTATTGGAACTTTGTCTGATTCTCATCAGCATACCCGTCAGCTAAATGTTCTCCTAGCTTCTCAACATTCACAATTCCTTGCGGTAGATTTTCTATTGTTTGCTTGGCTTCTAGTCTCGAGGTTTGTGAGTTTTAATAGTGTTTGGCAGTGAATTAACATTGGTGTGACTCAATCCGATGTAGCGGAGATCTAATAAATTCCCAATCGATGTTGCTTAGTTGATTGTAGAATTTGAAGCTCGAGAATGGTAAGGCTCGCTACATCCAGACAAAACTGAGGAAATCATGTTGGTAGAGGATGAAGTTACCGCAAGTGGGATAATAGTTCAGAGTCATGGAAATTCCACTCTTGCAATTGTGTTACGATCTCTACAACCATATGCTGAGAACCGGCGAACTTCCCCTCGGGAGGGGGGAGGGGGGCAATGGCCCCCTGACTTACACATAGCTTTGATATTGCTGAAGAGCTCGTGCCTCTCCACAACTTCCAAAAGATTTCGACTGATGAGTTTCATGAGATTCCCCCCGGCCACTTCCTTCGGCGTGATGTTATCTTTCTTTATTGCAAACCCTTCAGCAACCCACACCCTCGCAAGGTCCGCGAGCGACGTTCCTCAGTCTTCATTGAGCAAGCTGCAGTATACAAAGCAGATCATGAGATCACCTGGCTAGTCATGGTTGCTCAGCTTAGTTTAGCTTGGACATGGTTATTCCCCTGCAGCTCGCTTTGGAGATTTTTTTTTGAGGGGTAACTTGCTCTAGAGATGGTTGTGCACCTAATTCCAGGCGTGCTCTGTTGGTTGCTTTGTGGACAATAAGCCGCCAGCTGTTACAATGGCCATTGCCGGCCACGACGCCGCTTAACTACAGAGATGTCGAAGTCAAAATGTGTGTGGGTGGGGTGGGAGGAGGTTTTTATTTTAAAGATATGCATGGTTCTAAGTATCCTTGTATTGTGTCTTTTCTTTAAGAAAGTACCATTTTATTAAAAGAGTAATGCTATACGGACCTTTTAGCATAAATAGAAACCCAAATCCGCTCGTACTTGTATGACTTGAGCTTGTGATGCGGCTGTACATCCACTCAAGCCAAGTGAGCCAGGGTCGGTTTTTAGTGGCGTAATATACTCACTGTTTGTAATATACCAAGCGCCAAAATATTGTTGCCAAGATAGCGGATTCAGATATATTATTGTAATACTTTGTAAGGTCCTCGTGAATAATCAATGAAGTGGCCGCATGCATCTCCCAAATGCAGAGGCCGGGGGTCATCCTCCTTTTCTAAAAAAAACACGCTCTAATTATTCTTCAAAAAAATAGTGCATCATGTTTAAGAAAAACTACAAAAACAGATAAATTATATTACTCCCTTCGATCCGAATTAATTGATGCAACCTCTATATAATGTCCATTAATTTGGATTCCAGGGAGTATTATTCTTCTAGACATATACACTCACGACTGATGGCAGCATGACGCATGTTAACACTACACGCCAACCGGGCTTTCGGATTGACCTTGTACCAGTTGAATTATATACTACCAAGTGTCGACACAAAAGTAATCGTGCTTACGCAATGTAACCCAGTTTTCGTCAACAGTCGAAGGGCGAACAGTGAAGTTTTGGAGGTTTGCTACGCAAGTTCAGGAGCATTTGACTTTATGTATGTCATGATCGTCATTATTTGCTGTATGAACAAGTACTATGGATTCTATAAGACCAGTTAACCGGTGAGGTAGTCGTGATCGGGCAGTGGAACAAGAGCCGTCCGTTAGTTGATCGGACGGCCATCCGGGCTTTCTCACCTACCAGGTGTGTTTCAAGCTTCAACAGTTTTTTGTTCAATCGAAGTTTCAACAGTGTTGACGGGCGGCGAGGCAGTCGGAAATCAAAGTTGGAGGCAAAAGGTCTCGCACGCAGATATGCTTCTGCATGGCGCTGGCCCCATCTGTTTAGAATCGCATCATTGGATTTGCAATGACGATCAAGTGCAGGGCCAGGGGCTAATCATCCGTGCTAATTGCAGGCCCGGAAAGAATACCCGTGGGGTCATTCCCTTCTAGGCATGGTGCTGCGCCATGTTTCATGTCTATATATGTTGACCGTTGTCTCTAAAGTGGATTAGCATGCATGAACATCGAGTAGTTTCTATGAATGCTGAATCCACCCTTGCACCATGGCACGAATTAGTCAGACACGCATGGCGTATTAGTGTTGTATAAGTACAAACGCATGGTCTACTACAGGTCTAAACATATATACTGAAGTGTCTACGGCTCATTTGAGATCTCTCCTTATGACTAGCTATGAAGTTGGCATACAAGTCGCACGCTGGATCCACTCCATCACCGACCAATGGATCGTACGCACAGATACAGACAGAGCACTTGGATCTTCTTCTGACTACTCAGCACTAATGACACACCTTAATTTCCTGCGTCTAGACGCGCACGCAAGGTCCAAGATCCAGGGGATCGGCCACAGCCTCACCTGAAACTTTCGAGTTTCGACAAGGAAAATGACCAGACCAGACCAAACGCAGTGACCGGTGAACGGCCCCGTTCTCTGCTTCAAGTGCGACGGCTCATGGGCCCTGCACGGAACAGCACGGACAGTTCCGTACGCCCGCCGCGTGCCCCGACGGCGACTCGCCGGAGGCGGAGTAGCGGCGACGCGTCCCGCCCTCTCGCCGTGCGTGAAGCACCTGCGCCGCTGCACGCGCAAGTCCAAGAGGGAGATTTGGTGCGAATTAAGGGGTGAGATGGACGTAGGGGAAGACATCCCCTTCGCGCGTTTGACTTGCTCGGGCGATGCTGGCTACACATGCGTTTGAATGGTTTCTGTCGATCTTCTGTGTACGAAACTGCGTACGAACTGAGGCTGATATGTGAACAGTTCACGAGCTGACCCTAAGCATATGGATCTTTCTTTCTTTCTCATAGCCTGCGAGGGTGACGGAGAGGTTCTGGGACACGTGGATTCTGCAAGGTGAAGAGCGGAAAATGTGTAGGGAGATGCAAGATTTTTTAGCTACTGGTAGCGCGTTGGAACATGCTCTCTACGTCTTTCTATAATGTAATGCATACAGTTTTTTTTGGAAGATAAACTCTGCAAGATTTGACTCCACTCATTTTTATATACAAAGCCATAGACTCAGATTACAGGTACCAAACTAAAATTTAATGTCTTGCTTTGTAAATCAACTTTTCATTTCGTTTACTGGAATCATTAATACGCCGCATACATGCAAGGAAGGGATAGGCAGTATTATTATGATAGCAGGAAGGAGGGAGTACAGATTTTTTTTTTTTCGAGCAACCGGCAGGAGCTCTGCCTTTTCATTAAGAAGAAGAGAATTGACCAGTTTATAAGGAAAACCGGCCAAAAACCGATACATCTGCGATACACGCACACGCCAGCCTCGAGGCTGCGCACCACTCGAGTCGACGACACTGTCACCCAAGTGACCAGAGACGACACCCTACAACAGAACACTGGGCTCCGGAGCCGCCGCTCCGACATCCACACCGGCCCCGAGGCCACGCACCAGCCTAGTCGATGACTCTGCCGCCCTAGAGGCCAAAGCCAACACCCTACGCACACGAGATTTCCGGCGCCGCCGCACCGACTTCCACTCCGGCCCCGAGGCCGCGAACCCACCTAGTCGATGACCATGTCGCCCTGGCGACCAAAGCCAACCACCAGACGAAGGAAATACCCGGAGCCGCCGCTCCGACTTCCACCCGGCCCCGAGGCCGCGCACTCGCCTAGCCGATGACGAAGTTGCAAAGCCACAGAGCCACCACCAGCAGATGAAGGACCGGGCCTTCAAAGGCGTCGCCCCCAAGAGGGAAGCGACGAGGAACGCCGCCGACGCCCACTTAGGCCAAGGCCGAAGTTTGGGTTTTCACCCGAAGAGCCCGTGGCTGAGTTGACGAGGGAGGTGAAGGGGCTCCACGACGCCGCCTCCAACAAGGAAACGACGTCCTAGGACGCCGTCGACGCCGGCATCGACCAAGGTCAAGCAAGGCTTTCACCCGGAGCTCACCAAACCCATCACCACCACAGCCAATCACCACCGACGGCGGCCAAGCACTCTACACCGCTCGCCACCGCAAACCGCCTCTTACACGGCTAGCAAAACCCATCCCGCATCGAGGCCACCACGCGAGGAGCCGAGACCGCCCCGCCGCCGCCGCCGCCGGCCAGGCTTTGCCTGGCTGCACCCTATGGCGGCGGCGAGGAAGGAGGAGCGGGGGGAGGGGGGCCTCTGGCGGCGGCGGCGTGGTCGTCCTCCCCGTCGCACGCTGGGCGACGCGGGAGGGGATAAGCTTCGGAGCGGGGGACGGGGGATAAGCTTCGGAGCGGGGCACGCCCCTTTAAGTTGGGGAGTACAAATTATGAAAGTTCGCAAAGATCGACTTAAGAAAAATCATGGATGCACTATATTATGAAACAGATGGATACTACGGAGTACTAACTAGCCACTAGCCTTCATATTACTCCATCCTTTCCAAAATTTAGTGCATATCAAAAAATTTTGACAGTCAAGCTTTATAAAGTTTCAACAATAAATTTGTGGAAGGGAAACATCTACAGCTACAGGCAAATAAATATTACTAGATATATTGTGAAATATAATTTTGTATTGTATTTATTTGATATTATAGATATTGAATTTTTTTTCTCTATGAACTTTGGCCAAACTTCATGAAATTTAGCTTTGACAAAAAAAATTATATGCACTGCATTTTGGAACATTCACAAGTGCTTGTTCTCTCACGGTGTCAAAAAGGCTTATTTAATGATCTTTTGGAGGTTAGTTATTTCTAACAACGTGTCCTCCTCTTCCCAGCTTTCCAGGGTTCAAGTCCTGGTGCTTGCATTTGTTTCTGGATTTATTTCAGGATTTCCGGCAATACACTTTCAGTGGGAGAAGGCGTTCCCGTCGACTACAAGGTGCCTACGGTGACTTTGTAAATTTAAGATGATATGCCAACTCAATCTCTCGAAGATGCTCATAGGGATAGGGTGTGCATGTGTATGTTTATAGGTGTGAGTGTATGCGCGTATACACGAGCGCTTGCGTCTGTACTATGTTAAAAAAATATTCCTCCCAAAACTGCACTTGTGAGCCATCTGGAAAGTGCCCGAACAGAGGAAATTTTGTTTAGCCCACATAATTAAGGCATCCCAAAAGTGGGAGTCACTTGGTTTTCACTCGACATGTGAAACGGTTTTAGACTCCAAGTATTTATTCTGGGTGAGCTCTTTGTCACACTCCATTGAGAAGTTTAAAAAGCCACTTAAAAAACAAGCTAGTATTCTTTAAGCCCACATCCTAGATTGATAGGCTTTGCCTAGCTTGAACTTTAGGTGACATGGGACGTTTCAGTTGAAGGTTGGGAAGTGGTGGCCTCGGCAACATGACAAGAAATGCTAAGCCAATTGTTCACATGTTCAGAGGAAGTAGACAGATGCGCAGAAATAACGATAGCGTGGTGCGATGGATATAGGCCGTCTGTTTAAGGGAAGGGAGACACCATAGCAAATATTTAGCAAATATTTTACCCTCCGTTCCATGATATGATGCATATAGATTTTTCAGAAGTCAAACTTTGGTCAATTTTACGGTAAAACCTATTTATATCTACTATATCAAATATATAAAATATGAAGGTACATCTTATCATGAATCAGTTTCGCATTTTAGATGTAAATATTTTCTTCACAAACTTGATCAAAGTTTGCGAGGTATGAATTTTCAAAAATTATATGCACCACATTACATTATGGAACGGAGGATGACATATATAAATTTATATTCGAAATATGCAATGTAAATATTTGTAGAAGTATTTGTACTTACAATATCCAAACTTTTTTTTTTTGCTTTTATCTGAAACAACACGCTTTTTAAAATAAAAACAGGGGATGTTTTTTTATTTGTGGGGGACAGAGAACTGCAAAATGACACCACATACTTTTTTCTTTGGCCGGTGTAGTGCCGCGAGGGAGGCAGATCTGTGGGGAAGACACCTTGGAGGAAGTAAAAAGGTGCTGCACAGCACACAACCGCTAGCGCGCGTGCTAAATCGGTTTGTCCGGGAGGTAAACTCCAGTTCCAAGCTCAGCCAACCAGGAGAAAAACATTAGATTATCATCATACATTCCGCTAGTTTGGACGGAACCAGTGCCGTAGCACACGTTAAAAATAGTAAAAAGAAGGTTATCTGTGCGCGAGCAAAAGCGTAGTTTGGATGCTTGCGCATAAAGCTGCTGGCCGCAGCTGTAAAATAACGGGACACGCTGGCGCTTTATTTTGTTCTGCTGCTGCCGCTGCAGGACGCTGCACCCTCGGACGGAATCGGAATACGCTTCCCTCGCGCGAACGCGGACACGCTACTCCATTCCGGGGACGTGCCGCTGCTGACTAATTCACGATTTCAGGAATCAGATTACGGCCGCCACCTTTTTACTAGGAGCAGACCACGTGCTCGAGACTCTGAGGGTACGACCCCGTGTTGCTTTCCTTTTTTCTGGTAATTTTTGTGATGCTATTTTTAACTGATTGCTGCTGCCTCGGTGCCTCCGTGATTAGGAGCACGCCAACTAGGTCCTTGATTTTTGCAATTAGCTACTAGCGTGTTTGCACTTGATTTGTGGTCATGCATGTACTCAATCCGTTTCTTTCTGATCCGCATATAAGATTTGTCTAAAGTCAAACTATGTAAAATTTGACTAAAAGTATATTTAAAAAAAATCAACATCTATAATATTTTAGAGTTATATAATATGAAAGTTGATTTCATGGTGCATCTAATGATATTAATTTTGTATTGTAGATCTATTTTTTTCTATATATTTGGTCAAACTTTATGAAGTTTAACTTTAAACAAATTTTATATGCAGACTAAAAAGAAACGCCGGAAGTAAATTGCTTTATCATATATATACTCTAGCAGACCCTGCATCCCGCCCCGATCCGCAAAATAACCGCCCAAACGTAGGTCGGGGAGGAAAATCCAGCCCGATCAAACCCAGTATCTCGCCCCGGCCCGCAAAAAATTTTAGGGGGCGCGCAAAATCCCGACCCCAACCCGGAAAAACGCGGGTCTCGGCCTCGCAGCTGCGGTGCCATGCATATAAGCGGAAGTGGTTGGTGGGGGGGGGGGGGGGATTTCATCCCGCGCTTTCTCCCACCAATCACCTCTCCTTTCCCCCCGCGCGCCGCCGCCGGCCGCCGCCCAAGATTCCGGCGACAGCAGCCGGAAGGCCGCCACGCGCACGAGGCCTCCCCTCCCTTCCCCCTTGCCAGATCTGCGCACTTCATCGCGGGCCGCCGGATTTGCCTTTTCCGGCCGCCGCCGGTTGCCGCCCCAGGCGATGGAGTGATCGGGGAGCCTCTCCCGCAACGCAGGCAAGGGCGCATCGCCGCATGCAGTCACGGGTTCGTCCGCCCGCCGCCGCCGAAGGTTTGCGGGCATGGACTCGTCCGGCCGTCCACCGGGCTCGGCGCTCGCGCAACGTCTTTGTGGCCTGCAGATGCCGCTCATAGAGTGCGACGACTGCCCGTGCCAAGTGCTGCGACTCACTTCGGGCACGCCGAAGCACCCCGGATGGGTGTTCTACAAATGCGAAAACGACGGGGTACGTGCACTTGCGGTAGCTCGTTCCATAGCTCATTCTTTAGTTCAAATTGTGGTAGCTCACTTCGAGCTTGCTCAATGTTTTGTGTAGGACGATGGATGCTCATTTTGGTATTGGGAAGGCCAATACATTGATTTGTTGATAGAAAGAAACTTAATAGATGTTAGTGCACTCCTTAGTACAATCGAAGGCAATGATGCGGCGGCATGTGCAACTAGAGGGGAAGCAACATCTACATCTTTGAAACCAAAGATGAAGAATGATGAAAGCAAGATCAAGAATCCGCAGATCAACAATGAGTGCATGGAGAAGATATTGCTTCAACTAGTGGGAGCAGTTATGAAAGTTGGAAATCTTCTGAAATGCATACTTGTGGTTCTTGTTTTCTTTGGTTTTGCTACTCTAGCCAAGATTTGGTGATATCTTTTGTATCTAATGTTGTTGCAAAAGCAAAGAAAAGCATTATGCTAGATCAATTTAAGTTGCAAATCTAAGTTTTGCGGGCTGGGAGGAGCTGCGCCAGATCAGAACCCACAGAAGCTGACCCGTAAAAAAGCATATTTACGGGTCCATTATGCGGGGTCTGCATCTGTGCCAGCCCACGCGGGCCGCAAAAGCAATTTTGCGCGAACTGCAAACACGTTTTGCGTGCCGGCGGGATGCGGGGTCTGCTAAAGTTGCTCTAAACAATTGCAAACGTTCAACACGAATGGTGAGCTATATCAGAATCAATAAACATATAAAAATTGCTTCATATAAAGAAATATTTTGTGGACCTATAACTATTTATTTTTCTGACATGAAAATAAAATATATTTAATTAGCTGAATACGAACAGGAAGGACATCCTAATAATTGTGGATTCAATTCATCGCAACTGAAGATATGTCCTGCAAGCAGCAAGCGCATTTGGGAGAGCAAGTTTTGCAAGATAGCGCCGCTTGTGAACACTTAGTCAATGGGGAGGGGAGCTCGCGAGCGGTTTACCCGTAGGATCCAACCAGCCTTGCCTCTCTAGTATTCTAATGGATGAACTATTTTTGGTAGATTCATTCCTTTTTATCGGTACTATTGTAGTTTGGCTCAATCATATTATCATTGCAAACATTTTATACATTTGGCTACCCAGATATTCCGCCTTCCACCTAAAAAAAAGATACTCCGCCTTCAACACTACTTATGGTTTATACTACTTCGTCAATCTAAGAGGATATGCTATATTCTTGGAACCAATACACCATTTATAGTATTGTACTATTTCATGTTGAGAATCTTTTGTGGACCTATATAATTTTTTTTCCTGATGTGATGATATGAATGTTATTTAATATAATTGCCTAAAATATGAAGAAGGAGAATCTACCAATTACGGGTTGAAATACCAAAAAATCCAACAAGCACATTTTCAAGGCAGAGGGAGGGGCAAGTGGTTACTGGTAGGGAACCAGCAATCCCCTCAGGAGTTGAAAGGGTGGATTGTATTTGGTATTAATTATGTAGAGTTACCATTTTTCTGTGTCATCCTAGTTTGGCTCATTTTTTTATTGTACTAGTGGATATATTTGGCTCCCTAGAAATTCCGCCTTCAAAACTACTTCTGCTATACTACTCTCTTAGTCTAAGAGTATATGCTATATTCTTGCAACCAATGCAACATGTATCATATTGTATTATTTTATGTAGATAATTTTTTGTGCATGGACATATATGGATTATTTTCCTAATGTGTTGCTATAAATAACATTTGATTAACTAAATATGAAGAGAAAGGATGACCTAATAATTGCAGGTTAAAAATCACCAAAAATAAACAAGAGTGAAAAGCACATTTTCAAGATCAAGATTTGTACTAAAACTCTCTTGCGAATACTTAGTCAATGGTGGAGGGAGCAGGCGAACAATTACTAGTAGGAATCAACCAGCTAAGTTTCCGTGTAGTATTCCAAAGAATGAATTATATTTGGCTCATCATATCACTCTCATTGCAAAACTGCATGCATTCGACTAACCAAATATTCGGGCCTTAAATAGTGCTGTAGCGATCCAAGAAGGTATGCTATATTTCTTGCAATGAGTACGACATGTATTATATTGTATTCTAATACTGCAAAATAAACGTGTTATCCATTCACACGCATGTATAAATATTTTCTATTTCCTTGATGTGATGATATAAATATATTTTAAACTAAATATGAAGAAGAAGGAAAATCTAATAATTGCGGGTTAAAATTCACCGAAAGTAAACAAGTCCAACATGCACATTTTCAAGATCAATATTTACGTTGCAATGCCGCTTGCGAATACTCAGCCAATGACAAGGGAGCGGGTGAGCAATTACTGGTTGGAATGAGCCAACCAGGATCCTACCGTATTCCAAAGAATGGATTAAATTTGGTATTAATTGTGTAGAATTACCTTTTTAGAATGTTAGTATTGTAGTTTAGCTCAACGTATCACTATCATTTCAACATTGGATGTGTTTGGATCCCCAGGTATTTCACCTTCAACACTACTTCTAGTTGTACTACTCTCTCAATCTAAATGGATATGTTATATTTCTTGCAACAAATACAACATATATCATATTGTACTATTTCATGTAGACAATCTTTTGTGTTTCAATATATGAATTTTTTCCTAATGTGATGGGATAAATATTATTTGATTAGCTAAATATGAAAACAAGATTAACCTAAAAGTTTTAGGTTGAGATTTACCAAAATAAAAAAGTCCAACAAGCACAGTTTTGAGATCAAGATTTACCCCACAATGCCCCTTGCGAATACTTAGTCAATGGCGGACGAGCGGGGGAGAAGTTACCTAGTGGGAATCACCCAGCCTGGATCCCACCAATATTCCAAAGAATGAAATATATTTGGCATTGATTATATATAATTACTTTATTTTTTTTACATTACCATTGTTTGGTTTACCGTATCACTAGCACTGCAAAGTTGGATACAATTGGCTCCAAAAATACTTCGGCCTTTGACATTGCTTCTGGTTGTAGTACTCCCTCGATCTAAGTGCTATATTTCTTGTAATCAATAGAACACATATCCCGTATAGCATACTCTATTAATGCAAAAATATACATGTTTTTCATATACAACATGTATTCTATTGCATTATTCATGCATGGAATTTTTTGTGGAGCTCTATGAATTATTTTCCTAATGTGAAGAAATATATTTTATTTGATTAGCTAAACTTTAATTAAGGAGAAGGACCACCTAATAATTGTTGGTTAAAAATCACCAAAAATAAAACAATACATATTTGAGATTATGATTTACATGCTAATGCCGCTTGCAAATACTTAGTAACGACGGAGGGAGCGGGAAAATGGTTACCTGGTAAGAACCAGCCAGCCTGGATCCGTCCAGTGTTCCAAGGAATAAATTATATATGGTATTGATTATATAGAATTACTCACTTTTTGTCGATATTGCCATAGGTTGGCTTATCGTATCCCCAAAATATTTCGGCATTCAACACCCTTATTGCTTCTAGTACTCCGGCGATCTAAAATGATATGCTAACTTGCAATCGAATAATGCATATCCGATATATTTTACACTAATAATGTTAAAAAATATGTGTTGTCCATATGCATGTATGTTCGAATATTTCCTATTTACTACATGCTTGCTATAATCTACTAATGCTTTGGAGACAATAATCCGGGGCACTTTTTTCACTGTCAATGCATCATTGGTCTATATGGAAAGTGAAATACACCATATTTTGTGGAGCTGTATGAATTACTTTTATGATCTGATGACATAAATATTATTTAATCAGCTAAACATCAAGAAGGAAGGCCACCTAATGATTATGGGTTAAAATTCATGAAAACTAAACAACATATGTTCAAGATCAAGATTTACACATCAATGTAGATTATGAATACTTAGTAATGACAGAGGGAGCAGGCAAACATTCACCTTGTACTCCCTCTCTAAAGAAATATAAGAGTGTTTAGATCACTACTTTAGTGATCTAAACGCTCTTATATTTTTCTACGGAGGAAGTAAGAACTAGCCAGCCTAGATCCCTCCAGTGTTCCAAAGAACAAATTATATTTGGTATTGTTTATATAGGATTACTCCCTTTTTGTTGATATTGCCGTAGGTTGGCTCATCATATCCCAAAATATTCCGGAATTCAACACCGTTTCGGCTTGCAGTGCTCTGAAGATAGAAAAGGCTATGCTACCATTGCTTTCAATCAATATAACACGTATCTGATATATTGTACTATAATAATGTGAAATATACGCGGTGTCCATTAATATTTCAATATTGATACGTCTTCAACGTATCTATAAAATTTTACTGTTTCATACTATTATATTATCAACCTTGGATGCTTTATATACATTTTTATGCTATTTTATATCATTTTTGGGACTAACCTATTAACCTAGTGTCCAATGTCAGTTCCTGTTTTTTGCTTTTAAAAAAATCAATATCAAGCGGAGTACAAATGCAATGAAACTTTACGGTGAATTTTTATGGACCAGAAGGGACCCTAGAAGGTTCGGGAGAAGGCCGAGCCACGAGCTCACAGGAAGCGCCCCAGGGGGTAGGCGCGCCCCCTGAGCTTGTGGGCTCCCCGTCGCACCCCTTGACCTAATTCCACCTCTATAAATTCTCAAATATTCCCAAACCAGCAAAGAGCCACCTGAAACACTTTTTCGGCCACCGCAAGCTTCTGTTCTTTCGTGATCCCATCTGGAGGCCTTTTTCGGTACTCTGTCGGAGGAGAAATCAATCACGAAGGGCTTCTACATCATCCTTGCTGCCTTTCGATGATGTGTGAGGAGTTTAGCATAGACCTACGGGTCCATAGCTAGTAGCTAGATGGCTTCTTCTCTTTCTTTGATCTTCAATACCATGTGCATAGAGTTCTATCCGATGTAATCTTCTTTTACGGTGTGTTTTTTACGATCCGATGAATTGTGAGTTTATGATCAGATTATTCATTGAAAGTAATTGAGTCTTTTCTGAACTTTATTATGCATGATTGTTATAGCTTTGTATTTCTCTCTGATCTATTTGTTTGGTTTGGCCAACTAGATTGATTTATTTTCAGTAGGAGATGTGCTTTGTGATGGGTTCAATCTTGCGGTTCTCTATATACGAGTGATAGAAGGGGACAAGGCACGTATTTTTATTGTTGCCATTAAGAGTAAGACGATGGAGTTTATTCATATTGATTGGGTTTACTTTAGCTATATCATGTCATCTTGCTTAAGGGCGTTACTCCATTTTTCATGAACTTAATACCATAGATGCATGCTGGATAGCGGTCGATTGGTGAAGTAATACTAGTAGATGCAGGTAGGAGTCGGTCTACTTGTCTCGGACGTGATGCCCATATACATGATCATTGCTGTGAATACGTCATAACTATGCGCTTTTCTATCAACTCCCCAACAGTAATTTGTTCACCAACCGGATGCTATGTGTTCAAGAGAGAAGTCTCTAGTGAAAACTATGGCCCCCTACCTTTATTATATTATAAAATCTAAAAATACCTTGCTGCAATTTATTTACTTTAAAATTTATCCAACTACCTATACAAGATTTGATCCTTGTAAGTAATGAGTTCAAGGGGATTGACAACCCTCTTGCCCGCGTTGGCTGCAAGTATTTGCTTTTGTGTGTGCAGGTGTTCTTCACGTGGCTTTGCGTGATTTTTCTATTGGCTCGATAAACCTTGGTTCTCACTAAGAGAAATACTTATCTCTATTGTACTGCATCTCCCTACTCTTCGGAGAAAATGCCAACGCAGCTTACAAGTAGCATCCAGATGCACGTATACGCGAATATTGTCTATTTACTACATACATGCCATAATATACTAATACTTAGAGACAATAATCAAGATCAATTTTGTCACTGTCAATGCATCATTGGTCTATATGAAAAGCAAAGTACACAATATTTTGTGGAACTATATGAATTATTTTTATGATGTGATGACATAAATATTATTTAATCAACTAAACATTAAGAAGAAAGACCACCTAATGATTGTGGCTTAAAATTCACCAAAACTAAACAACACATGTTCGAGATCCAGATTTACACGACGATGCCACTTGCGAATACTTAGCAACGAAGGAGGGAGCGGGGCAACGGTTACTTGGTAAGAACCGGCCAACCTGGATCCCTCCAGTGTCCCAAAGAATAAATTATATTTGGTATTGATTATACAGAATTACTCCCTTTTTGTCGATATTGCCGTAGGTTGGCTCATCGTATCCGCAAATTATTCCGGCATTCAACACCGTTTCCACTTGCAGTACTCCGACGATCGAAAAAGATACGCTAATATTGCTTCCAATCAATATAACGCGTATCCGATATATTTTTGTATTTTAATAAGCCGAAAATATACGTTTTCTCCATATTCACGTAAATGCGAATATTTTCTAGTTACTACATACATGCTATAACATAATAAGAGTTTACAGACAATAGTCAGTAGCAATTTTATTACCGTCAATGCATCATTGGTCTATATGCAAAGCACAACACACCATATTTTGTTTGGGCGAGTGATTTTTCATAATGGTACGGCGGGTTAAAGAAAAAACATGTGCAACATTGATCATTCGGCCAGAAAAATTAAGCACTGTGGGGGGTTAGAGCAGGGATCTTCCATTGCCATCACAATTAGACCGGGCCCCATTTGAAGATACACCGGGGTTGTGTTGCTGAAGTGGACTGACTGACTGACCATGGTGAGATGGGAAACAAGCAAACTCAAAGGACTGCAATGGAAGTTCTGCCATGGAGGAAGGAATATCTCTGGGGAGAAGTCAATGATCACGAGCCTCCATATTTTCCACACTAATTTTTTTCCACAAACCGAACCTGGCATTATTCAAACCTTCACATATTATTCAACAACCCCCCTGATTAGTATACACCCAGTGTGAGGATGGGAACACATTGCATTTGACCTTCCTTGTGTAAAAGTCAGCAAAATCATCTAAAAATGGAGGTAAAATGCAGGCTGTAATATTTCCATTTTCTCTTTAAATCTAGGTATAAGGAACTTTGGTTGATTTTAAATGCATGACATGGAACAGTTAATTGTTATTTTTACATGAAATGGAAGAATTAATTAGTTGCATTGGAGATGGGAAATGGGGGAAGATATACGGGAATCGGCATTAAATGCTGTGGGATGGATGGACCTCTGCTTTTAATTCCGTGCAGGTGAGTTGGTGTGTTCCAATTAACTCCCCCTTCGCCTCCTCCTCCTCCTCCCCCCGCTCGCTCCTCTCCCCCTCCCCCCCTTGCTCCGCTGGAAGAAAGAACCATTCTTGATCCAGATTCCGCACGGCCGCGCGCCCCCGCCCCGATCGCCCGCCCGCCCAAACCCTAGGAGGGGCCCCGCCGCGCCGAATTCGATCGCTTTGATCCCGGGAATTCGCGGCGCGGCGTGGTGGGCGAGGGCGGAGGCGGGGGCGAATCGGATGGTGTAGGGGCGGGTTGAGGGGGGAAGCTGCGTTCTTCGCTGCGGCGGCGGCGGCCATGCATCTCTCGCTGTGGAAGCCGCTGTCGCAGTGCGCGGCGATGCTCATGGACAAGCGGCACCGTCCGCCTCGCCCGCCGGCGTCGGGCGCCGGGGCCGGGTCCGGCGGCGGGCGGCGGCTGCAGGAGAGCAAGCTGCGGGAGGCGCTGGAGGAGGCGTCCGAGGACGGGTGCCTCACCAAGTCCCGCGACGCGGCGCTGCTTGACGACGGGGACGGCGGGGAGGAGGGGGCCGGCCCCGGCTCCGTCAGCCGGTCGCGGTCGCTGGCGCGCCTCAACGCGCAGCGCGAGTTCCTGCGCGCCACGGCCGTGGCGGCGGAGCGCGCCTTCCTGTCGCCCGACGCGCTCCCGGCGCTGGCGGAGGCCCTCGCCACGTTCCTCTCCATGTACCCCAAGTACGCCTCGTCGGCGGACGTCGACCGCCTCCGCTCCGGCGAGTACCCGCACCTCGACAAGGCGTGCCTCGACTACTGCGGCTTCGGCCTCTTCTCCTACCTCCAGAGCTGCAGCCCCGCCGACTCCTCCGTCTCCTTCACGCTCTCCGAGATCACCGCCAACCTCAGCAACCACGCGCTCTACGGCGCCGCCGAGAAGGGCACCGCCGAGCACGACATCCGGAGCCGCATCATGGACTACCTCAACATCCCGGAGTCGGAGTACTGCCTCGTCTTCACCGTCAGCCGGGGCTCCGCCTTCCGGCTGCTCGCCGAGTGCTACCCCTTCGCCACCAACAAGAAGCTGCTCACCATGTTCGACCACGAGTCCCAGTCCGTCAACTGGATGGCTCAGTCCGCCAGGGACAAGGGGGCCAAGGCCTACTCCGCCTGGTTCAAGTGGCCCACCCTCAAGATCTGCTCCACCGAGCTCCGAGACCAGATATCCACCAAGAAGCGCCGACGCAAGAAGGACTCTGCCACTGGCTTATTCGTGTTCCCGGTGCAGTCCAGGGTGACCGGCGCAAAGTACTCATATCAGTGGATGGCATTGGCGCAGCAGAATAACTGGCATGTTCTGCTGGACGCCGGCGCATTGGGGCCTAAGGACATGGACTCGCTGGGCTTGTCGTTGTTCCGGCCGGATTTCATCATCACATCATTCTATAGGGTGTTTGGAGCTGATCCTACTGGTTTTGGCTGCTTGCTCATCAAGAAGTCAGTGATGTCGTGCTTGCAGAGCCCGAATGGCGGGACGGGGGCAGGGATGGTGCGGATTCTGCCGGTCTTCCCGCAGTATCTCAGTGATTCTGTCGATGGGTTCGATGGTGTCCAGGATGGCCTTGAGGATGATATGATCATTCCAATCGAGGAGGAGTCGTCGACGATGAACAGTCACCAAGCATCTCAATTACCTGCGTTCTCAGGCGCGTATTCCTCAGCTCAGGTGAGGGAGGTGATTGAGGAGAGCGAATTGGACCAGGACAGCTCAGACAGAGATGGTGCCAGCACGATTTACGAGGAGAATGAGAGCGTGTCCGTTGGGGAGGTGATGAAGAGCCCAGTATTCAGCGAGGATGAAATGTCAGAGGGCTCTTTCTGGGTTGATTTGGGCCATAGTCCACATGGTTCAGACCATTCAGAACAGGGGAAGTTGGGATCTCCATTGCCTGCATCCTGGTTTGCTGGTAGGAAGAATGCAAAGAAGACATCACCAAAGGTGCCATCCAAAGTGGCAAGGAGCCCTGTTTATGACAACCATGCCGTGTCCTTTGATGCGGCTGTGAGGTCAGTATCTCAAGAGCTAGAGCATGTGAAGGAAATTCCAGAGGAAGATTGTTCATATAATGGCAAGGTCAGCGAAGATTGTTCATATACCGGCAAGGTCAGCGAAATTGAAGAATGTCAGGATGGTCATGAAAATAAGAGGTTTGTAAAGTTCTCTTGTGACAATGGCCGCACACATGGAAGTTCGGCGTCTGTTTTTGGGGGTTATGCTGCAAATGGGAATGGCTCCACGTCGGAGATTTGCTCAGAAAACCAGGTTGAAGCTAAAGACAGTGCCATCAGAAGGGAAACAGAGGGTGAGTTCCGTCTACTGGGAAGGAGGGAGGCACCCAACAGCAGATTCAATGGTGGCAGGCTCTTTGGAGTGGAAGAAGCAGAACGAGTGCCAAGTATGGGGCGCAAGGTATCATTCACCATGGAGGATGGTAAGCTGTGTCGTAATGCTGACGCTGGGGAGACATCTGGATATGCAGTGGGAGAAGAAGAAGAAGACGATGATGCATATAGTGACTACGATGAGATTCAGGATGGCAGGCGAGAACCTGAAATCATCTGTAGGCACCTTGATCATGTGAACATGCTGGGTCTTAGTAAGACAACGCTAAGGTTGCGTTACTTGATCAATTGGTTAGTGACCTCGCTACTGCAGCTTCGGTTGCCTGATTCTGGAGACGGTGATGGGGTTCCCCTTGTCTATATCTATGGCCCGAAGATAAAATATGAACGAGGAGCAGCAGTTGCGTTCAATATAAAGGACTGCAACACCGGAACTTCACTGATCAATCCTGAAACTGTACAGAAGATGGCAGAGAAAGAAGGCCTCAATGTTGGCGTCGGTTTTCTGAGTCATATACGCCTCATGGACAACCAGAAACATGGGGTGGCTGATGTGGGCCTCAGCTCTTCCCTTTGTCGGCCTACCTCAAACGGCCGGCATGAAAAGAAAAATAGCAAAAATGCAATCGTTGGGATCGAAGTCGTCACTGCTTCTCTTGGCTTCCTCACAAACTTTGACGATGTCTACAGGTTATGGGCATTTGTTGCAAAATTTCTGGACTCATCGTTCCTTGAACAGGAGAGGCTGTCATCGATCCCCGAGGATGCAGAACGATAGTGTTTAGAGGATTTGTGTTGTGGCTTTTTGCAGCATTTAGAGAATTCAGTTGTGGCTATTGCAGCTACTTTGTTATAAATACAGAAGGAAGGTGGTGGCGACAGTGTAATTGTGATGGGGGTGGAAGAGGAGATGTCAAGGCACTTTTGCCTATAGCTTTTGTATCTCAAAATGTGTCTCCCCTTGGCATGAATGGTTTATACTTTGGTGGCGCGGCTGGTATATTTCTTCATTCTTCTTTTCCCCCCTTTACAGGCATGCGACTTTTTTGCTCGTAGATTTTGGTCGAGATTCATATGTATCATTCACCTGATTATTTGTTGAGCGTCTCCGTTCCTTGTACTTGCTTGTAAAAGTGGCTCCATTGGCCATGAAGTACCGCTTTGCCTGTATGTATGATTCTTGCAACATGAATAGCATGATGATGGTAGATTGATAGGTGATCCATCCACCCCCTTTTCAGTTCTCTTTGTCAAACTTGAAATCATCCTCTGAGCTCTTATTCTTTTGTATGGATGCTGGTTTGTTGGTCAATGAGCTCTTCATGTTGTGTCTGATTTTATTTTATTTTTCAAGAATATGTTGCGTCTGATGTATACTGCGGCGGCGGATTCGCTGGTGCATGATGATCATCTGGGCTTTGCAAGTGGTATCCAGAGCACTAGCCACAGTGTTCGGTTTCTTTCCTACTCACTGTTGTTGTGTTTCTGCTTTTAGCTTTGATGATGTTGTGTACCTGCACTAAGCCTCCGAGTAGTCCTTTTGTGTTACAGTGGCGCGATAAGCTCGATCCCCGCTGACTAGAACGGCCTGCTTGCTTGCTAATGCTCTGTTGCTTTCTGGTCGCTGTTCTAAGTTGCTTCTTTTCTGTTGTGGTGCACTTGGAAAGGTTGTCGACAGTGTTGGTTGTTGTCGAGCTGGTAGGTTCTAGTCTTATGCGTTTCGGCGGCGTCTGAATGAGGTGCTGGTGAGTACTGTTGCTTGTTGGCTTGAAGAAGATGGGTTTCAGTTACGAAATTTTTCTGTACATAACAAATTTACAGTATTTGGCACTTGACTTGGGTGGCTCTTCTCTGTGAACGACAGCTTGCAGATGTGCTTGTCTGTTTATTGATGATGAAAGGGTCCCCAAGAGTTTTATATCATGGACTGACCCGCACCGGTGGACTGAGATCTGGAGACCCAGGCAAGAACTCCAGAATACTTGCACCGAAGTCGTATCAGCCATGGCCCGTGAAGGAAACTATAAAAATCCTCTGTGACTCGGCTTAAAAATGACACACACACACACACACACACACACACACCTGTTGGGCTCGTAAAGTGATCTGCATCTTTGTGCCTAACATGTGTGTGGTCAATGCCGCTGGGGTCAGGAATCAAGTACTCGCACGCCCCTTTCACACCCGCACAGCACGTATTCCACCCCACGACTTGCTCCTCCGGTGTCTGTCAACATTCAACAGCAGCAACCCCCGGCCGTGCTGGTTGGTGCCAACACAGGCAACACACGTCCGCCCGAGCGCCGGCCGGCGCTGGCTGCCCCGGTCGAGTGGAAATCCAGCACGGTTGACACCAGACGTCCGGATGATTTGGAAATCCGCCAACAACGATGGTGGCTCGCGGCTGGCGGGGGTGAAAATGGATGTAGCGTGACACCAATCCTGCTTGGATCTACAGCGAGATCCACTTATTCAGGCGCTGTAACTGCTGTCCGAGATCTGATGACTGCTGCTCACTGTGGCACCCGCATCACTACAGAAACAGAAAGTGTACGAGGTCCATGTAGCTTGCTTACTTGTCCAGTCAAATAGTCAATCCTGTCGGATCTTGCAGCTCCGGTCTAGGAACGAGATGACCTTGACCCAAGGGCAGATATTTTAACGAAGTTACTAGCATGCGAGGAACCGAGGATCGGCGTGGGTTTTCCTGGTACAGTCAAGCTATCTTAGAGCACCTCCAGCGTGTTATGTTACATCTAAGTATAACATCAACACCATCTCATTCCACAACAAGCCTATCTCTTGATGCATTTGTTTGTTCGTTTTTGTTTTTATTTTTTGAAATAACTCAATTATCCTTGCTTATCTATATCTAGCGTGTGTCTTCTGGTTCAAAATACAAAAGAAAACTTTATTCATTGGTCCGTTTGGTTGCCCTTTGACGTCATTTATCAAGCCTCGGTCACCAACGACATTTGGGCTGGGCTTTAGGCCCTGTTTGGTTCAGCTTTTATCGACGGATTCCGCTGCGGCGCAGCAGAATCTGAACCAAAGGGCGGACCCAGCAGAATCCGATTCCAGAAATCCGCTGCCAAAATCTGAACCAAAAGCGGAAGCAGCCCAGGACGTGCTTTCCAAAATCTGATTCCGCTGCGGGCCAAAATCTGAAAAATCTGTATCAGCTGGTTTGCCAGATGACCTACATCTTTTTCACATCAGATTTTCCACAGCTGTTTTTCCACAGCAGATTTTTCACAGTTGCTTTTAGAAATCCACAGTCGAACCAAACAGGGCCTTAGTGTGTCGGCTTCTGTTTGAAGGTTGTTGCTTCGGGAGCTCCTATTCAGCTCTATTGGCCACACACTGCTCGCTTCAGTTCGTCTGGTTTTTCCTCGCTCGTCTTTTAACGTCACTGGTCTGTTTTCTCCGTAAAAATGTTTTTCCTGTTAATTTTGGGTTTTCTGGTGATTTAAATTTTTTTTCGCAAATTTTAAAAATATTTACAAATTAAAAAAATTAGCGAATACAAAAAATGCTTGTGATATTTAAAAATGTCCACAATTTTTTAAAAAGACCATGAATATTTTTTATAAAAGTAAATAAAAACATGAATATGAAAAAAATGATTTTAAAGTTTTTCATAATTTTAAGAAAATGCTCGTGTATATTTTTTATGTGAAAAAATCATGAATATTTTTTAAAATGTGGAAATGCAACTTTTTTAAAATGTGGAGACGCAACTGGTCGACAACCCCCCTCCCACCCCTAATTATGGGCATGAAGTTGCGTGCCGAAGGTGGAATTGCAACTCAGACAAAAATGGGTCGGGACTAGTTGTGTGTCGAGGGTGGAGTTGCAACTGGGATAA
>LR880970.1:727499911-727511053 GCA_904067115.1 Aegilops sharonensis
ACTCTTTAGCATGTCATATTTTAATGAGTGCTCCCAATCATAAAAGATGTCAATGATAATATATCTATATGTGAAACCTCTCTCTCCTTATTACTTCCTATTAATTGCAACGATGACCAAAGCTATATTTGCCAACTCCCAACAACTTTTAATCATCATACTCTTTCTATGTGAAGTCATTACTTTCAATAAGATCACTATGAACTCTTTGTTTCTTTTTATTCTTTTCTTTTATTCACCCAAGATCATGGCAAAGTAATCAAGCCCTTGAATCAACACTAATCTTTATTATATATATAGCTCACGACTCGATTACATAGAGGGATCATAAAGCAAAACTTCAAAACTAGATCATGCCATGAATTTATTCTACTAAATCAAGATACTACGAATAGGATCGAACTAAGAAAAACGGTAAAGATAGGAGTTGTGATGGTGATACGATATCGGGGCACCTCCCTCTAAGCTTGGCAGTTGCCAAGGGGAGTGCCCATACCCATGTGATTATATCTCCTCCTTGGGCAGTGAAGGTGGAGGTGTTGGATAGTCGCACATCGAGCGTAAGCGGTCCTCCAACTTGAGGATAATGCCCTTGAGTGCAACAATATGCTCCTTCAACAAAATATTTTCACTTGTGAGATACTTGTTTTGAATACGAGCTAACTCAATCATCTTGAAAGCTTCGATTTCAGTTGGGGTGAGAAAGTTGTGATCAAGTTGGAGGGTGTCTTCTGCTGCCGGAGCTTGGTCCTCCGTGGCCTTCTTGATCCTTTCATCCTTGTTGGTCTCCATGGGTTCTTCCCTCTTCAGCTCTATCTTCATTAGCCAAGCATCTTTGTCACCATTGTCGGAGGAGGGGGACGACATGATGCCTGGCCTTGACAACCCTGACAGAAAACAGCTCGAAACAAGAACATGAGATATTTGCATGGTACGGGAGTCAAAACCTTCGGGAGAATATATAATGAATTTTTACCGACCAAAATACGTATCGTACAAGAAAACGGAGTCCGGAGGGCACTCGAGGTGCTCACGAGGTAGGGGGGGGGGCGCCCAGGGGGGTAGGGCGCGCCCTCCACCCTCGTGAAGGCCTCGTGTCCTTCCCGGACTTCCACTTATTTTTCTATTTTTCTAAATATTCCAAAACAGATAAATATTGCCTTAAAAATTGTTTTGGAGTCGGTTTACTTACCGTACCACATACCTATTCCTTTTCGGAGTCTGAAACGGTCTGGAAAGTGTCCCTTATGTATTCCTCCGGGGTTACGGTTTCAATAATATTGGTTTCAACATTTATGGGATAACTGAGATATAATGTTTGATTCTTTGACCGTTTACCACCTTCGGATTTGTGCCTTCGAAGTTGTTGATTTTTATGGCACCGGAACGATAGACCTCCTCGATAACGTAGGGACCTTCCCATTTAGAGAGAAGTTTTCCTACAAAAAATCTTAAACGAGAGTTGTATAGCAATACATAATCACCTACATTAAACTCATGCTTTTGTATCCTTTTGTCATGCCATCTTTTAACTTTTTCTTTAAATAACTTGGCATTTTCATATGCTTGGGTTCTCCATTCATCAAGTGAGCTAATATCAAATAACCTCTTCTCACCGGCAAGTTTGAAATCATAGTTGAGCTCTTTAGTAGCCCAATATGCCTTATGTTCTAGTTCGAGAGGTAAGTGACATGCTTTTCCATAAACCATTTTATACGGAGACATACCCATAGGATTCTTATATGCAGTTCTATAGGCCCATAATGCATCATTAAGTTTCTTCGACCAATTCTTTTTAGACATATTAACAGTCTTTTGCAAAATTAATTTGAGCTCTCTATTACTCAATTCTACTTGACCACTAGACTGCAGGTGATATGGAGATGCAATTCTATGATTAACGTCATATTTAGCAAGCATTTTACGGAAAGCACCCTGAATAAAGTGTGAACCACCATCAGTCATTAAATATCTAGGGACTCCAAACCTCAGAAAAATAACTTCCTTAAGCATTTTAATAGAAGTGTTATGATCAGCACTACTAGTTGGAATAGCTTCTACCCACTTAGTAATGTAATCAACAACAACTAAAATATGTGTATATCCATTAGAGGCAGGAAAAGGTCCCATATAATCAAAGCCCCAAACATCAAATGGTTCAATAACAAGTGAATAATTCATAGGCATTTCCTGACGTCTACTAATATTACCAATTCTTTGACATTCATCACAAGACAAAACAAACTTACGGGCATCCTTGAAGAGAGTAGGTCAATAAAAACCAGATTGCAATACCTTATGTGCAGTTCTATCTCCAGCGTGGTGTCCTCCATAAGCTTCGGAGTGACACTTGTGTAGGATCTGTTCCTGTTCATGCTCAGGTACACAACGTCTAATAACACCATCTACTCCTTCTTTATAAAGATGTGGGTCATCCCAAAAGTAATGTCTCAAATCATAAAAGAAATTTTTCTTTTGTTGGCATGTGAAGCTAGGTGGTATAAATTTAGCAGCAATATAATTAGCATAATCATCATACCATGGAGTGCTACGAGAAGTGCTTACGACATTTAATTGTTCATCAGGAAAGCTATCATCAATAGGTAGTGGGTCATCAAGAACATTCTCTAACCTAGATAAGTTGTCTGCAACGGGGTTCTCAGCTCCTTTTCTATCAACAATAGGCAAATCAAATTCTTGCAGCAAGAGAACCCATCTAATAAGTCTAGGTTTAGCATCTTTCTTTTCCATAAGATATTTAATAGCAGCATGATCGGTGTGAATAGTTACTTTAGAATCAACAATGTAGGGTCTGAATTTATCACAAGGAAATACAACTGCTAAAAGTTCCTTTTCGGTAGTAGCATAATTTCTTTGAGCATTGTCTAGAGTCTTAGTAGCATAATGGATAACATTTAACTTCTTATCAACTCTTTGCCCTAGAACAGCACCTACAGCATAATCACTAGCATCACACATAATTTCAAAGGGTAAATTCCAATCAGGTGGCTGAACAACAGGTGCAGAGACTAATGCTTTCTTAAGTATTTCAAATGCTTCGACACAATCATCATCAAAGACAAATGGTACATCTTTTTGTAATAAATTAGTCAGAGGCCGAGAAATTTTTGAGAAGTCCTTAATGAACCTCCTATAAAACCCGGCGTGACCAAGGAAACTTCTTATACCTTTGATGTCCTTGGGACATGGCATCTTTTCAATAGCATCAACCTTGGCTTTATCAACTTCAATACCTCTTTCAGAAACTTTGTGCCCCAAGAGAATACCTTCATTAACCATAAAGTGGCACTTTTCCCAATTCAAGACAAGATTAGTTTCTTCACATCTCAGCAAAACTCGATCAAGATTGCTTAAGCAATCATCAAAATAGGAAACATAGACGGAAAAGTCGTCCATGAAAACCTCACAAATCTTTTCACAAAAATCAGAGAATATAGCCATCATGCATCTTTGAAAGGTAGCAAGTGCATTACATAAACCAAAAGCCATACGTCTATAAGCAAAAGTACCAAAAGGGCATGTAAAAGTAGTCTTTGATTGATCTTTAGCCGACACAGGTATTTGAGAGAAACCAGAATAACCATCTAGAAAGCAGTAATGTGTATGTTTGCATAATCTTTCTAGCATTTGATCAATAAAAGGTAAGAGGTAATGATCTTTCTTAGTAGATTTATTTAATTTGTGGAAATCAATTACCATCCTATAACCTGTGATAATTCTTTGTGGAATCAATTCATATTTATCATTAGGGACAACAGTAATACCTCCCTTCTTAGGGACACAATGGACAGGACTTACCCACTGACTATCAGCAACGGGATAAATTATACCTGCCTCCAGAAGCTTGAGTATTTCTTTTCTTACCACTTCTTTCATTTTAGGATTCAAACATCATTGAGGATCACGAACTGGTTTGGCATCCGCTTCCAAATTTATTTTATGCTGACATAGAGTGGGACTAATGCCCTTAAGATCATCAAGAGTATATCCAATAGCGGCACGGTGCTTTTTCAGAGTTTTCAATAATCTTTCTTCTTCATGCTCTGAAACGTTAGCACTAATAATAACAGGATATATTATCTTTTCATCAAGATAAGCATATTTAAGATTATCAGGCAATGGTTTAAGCTCAAACACGGGATCACCCTTGGGTGGAGGAGGATCCCCTAGGATTTCAACAGGCAAATTATGTTGCAGAATAGGTTCCTGTTTAAAGAATACTTCATCTATTTCCCTTCTTTCATTCATGAACATCTCATTTTCATGGTCTAGCAAATAGTGTTCCAAAGGATCACTAGGAGGTACGGCAATAGAAGCAAGACCAATAATTTCATCCTTACTAGGCAATTCTTCCTCACGATGTTGTTTACTAAATTTTGAGAAATTAAACTCATGAACCATATCATCCAAGCCAATAGTAACAACATTCTTTTTGCAATCTATCCTAGCATTAACAGTGTTCAAGAAGGGTCTACCAAATATAATGGGACAAAAGCTATCTTGTGGAGAACCAAGAACAAGAAAATCAGCAGGATATTTGGTTTTTCCACACAAGACTTCAACATATCTAACAATTCCCACTGGTGAAATAGTATCTCTATTGGCAAGCTTAATTGTGACATCAATATCTTCTATCTCAGCAGGTGCAATTTCATGCTTAATTTCTTCATACAAGGTAATAGGTATAACACTAGCACTAGCACCCATATCACGTAAGCCATGATAACAATGATCTCCTATTTTAACAGAAATAACAGGCACGCCTACCACAGGTCTATGTTTATCTTTAGCACACGGTTTAGCAATTCTAGCAGTTTCACCACAGAATTGAATAACATGCCCATCAATATTATCAGCCAAGAGATCTTTAACAATAGCAATATTAGGTTCTACTTTAACTTGCTCAGGAGGTGTATAAGTTCTGATATTGCTTTTACGAACAACAGTTGAAGCTTTAGCATGATCCTTTACTCTAACAGGGAAAGGTGGTTTCTCAACATAAGAAGTAGGAATAATAGGATCATTATAAGTGACAGTATTTTCTTCAACTTTAATAGGTGCGGCTACTTCTACTTCTATGGGAGGATGATATTTAAACCACTTCTCTTTAGGGAGATCAACATAAGTAGCAAAAGATTCACAGAAAGAAGCCACTATCTCAGAGTCAAGTCCATATTTAGTGCTAAACTTACGGAAAATATCGGTATCCATAAAAGATTTAACACAATCAAACTTAGGTGTCATACCTGACTCCTTACCTTCGTCGAGGTCCCAATCTTCAGAGTTGCGTATAATTCTATCCAATAAATTCCATCTGAATTCAATAGTCTTCATCATAAAAGAGCCAGCACAAGATGTATCGAGCATGGTGCGATTGTTATCAGGAAGCCGAGCATAAAAATTCTGAAGAATTGTCACTTTTGAGAGATCATGATTGGGGCATGAATATAACATTGATTTAAGCCTCCCCCATGCTTGAGCGATGCTTTCTCCTCCGCGAGGCCAAAAATTATATATATAATTGCGATCACGATGAACAAGATGCATAGGGTAATACTTTTGATGAAATTCCAATTTCAATCTTTTATAGTTCCATGATCTCGTATCATCACATAGCCTATACCATGTCAATGCGTCTTCCTTCAAAGATAAAGGGAAGACCTTATTCTTAACAACATCATCGGGTATACCTGCAAGCTTAAATAATCCACAAACTTCATCCACATAGAGTAGATGTTCATCAGGATGCTTTGTTCCATCTCCTGTAAAAGTATTAGCCAGCAGTTTTTCCATCATACCCGAAGGAACTTCAAAAGGAGTTTCATTTTCAATAGGTTCAGTAGGTTGAGGAGCAACTCTTTGCTCTACTGGACGGGGTGAAGATACCCCGAACAAGCCCCTCAGAGAATTACTTTCCATAGTAACAAGTGACAGAAAATTACAGCACACTATATAAATTTTTCCTTACCAAATTCCACTTACCAAAGGCGCTACACTCCCCGGCAACGGCGCCAGAAAAGAGTCTTGATGACCCACAAGTATAGGGGATCTATCATAGTCCTTTCGATAAGTAAGAGTGTCGAACCAAACGAGGAGCAGAAGGAAATGATAAGCGATTTTCAGCAAGGTATTCTCTGCAAGTACTGAAATAAGTGGTAACAGATAGTTTTGTGATAAGATAAATTGTAACGAGCAACAAGTAACAAGAGTAAATAAAGTGCAGCAAGGTGGCCCAATCCTTTTTGTAGCAAAGGACAAGCCTGGACAAACTCTTATAATAGGAAAAGCGCTCCCGAGGACACATGGGATATCGTCAAGCTAGTTTTCATCACGTTCATATGATTCACGTTCGGTACTTTGCTAATTTGATATGTGGGTGGACCGGTGCTTGGGTGCTGTTCTTACTTGAACAAACATCCCACTTATGATTAACCTCTATTGCAAGCATCCGCAACTACAACAAAAGTATTAAGGTAAACCTAACCATAGCATGAAACATATGGATCCAAATCAGCCCCTTACGAAGCAACGCATAAACTAGGGTTTGAGCTTCTGTCACTCTAGCAACCCATCATCTACTTATTACTTCCCAATGCCTTCCTCTAGGCCCAAATAATGGTGAAGTATTATGTAGTCGACGTTCACATAACACCACTAGAGGTTAGACAACATACATCTCATCAAAATATCGAACGAATGCCAAATTCACATGACTACTAATAGCAAGACTTCTCCCGTGTCCTCAGGAACAAACGTAACTACTCACAAAGCATAATCATGTTCATAATCAGAGGGGTAATAATATGCATAAAGGATCTGAACATATGATCTTCCACCAAATAAACCAACTAACATCAACTACAAGGAGTAATTAACACTACTGGCAAGCTACTAGCACCAATCCCGGACTTGGAGACAAGAATTGGATACAAGAGATGAACTAGGGTTTGGAGATGAGATGGTGCTGGTGAAGATGTTGATGGAGATTGCCCTCTCCCGATGAGAGGAGCTTTGGTGATGATGATGACGATGATTTCCCCCTCCCGGAGGGAAGTGTCCCCGGCAGAACAGCTCCGCCGGAGCCCTAGATTGGTTCCGCCAAGGTTCCGCCTCGTGGCGGCGGAGTCTCGTCCCGAAAGGTTGTCTCTGAATTTTTCTCATCGAAAGACTTCACATAGGGGAAGATGGGCATCGGAGAGCCACCAGGGGCCCACGAGGTAGCGGGGCGCGCCCCAGGGGGGGGGGGGCGCCCCCACCCTCGTGAGCAGGGTGTGGGCCCCCTGGCCTTCATCTTTGGCGATGATTTTTATTTATTTATTTTAAGACATTCCGTGGAGTTTCAGGACTTTTGGAGTTGCACAGAATAGGTCTCCAATATTTTATCCTTTTCCAGCCCAGAATTCCAGCTGCCGGCATTCTCCCTCTTCATGTAAACCTTGTAAAATAAGAGAGAATAGCCATAAGTATTGTGACATAACGTGAAATAACAGCCCATAATGCGATAAATATCGATATAAAAGCATGATGCAAAATGGATGTATCACATTTTGCTTGTTTGTCGCCGACATCTTCTTACTCTTTTCCGATGTCTTGTGGGCCACAAATGCGGGCCAGTGATCTCTGATCTTCTCATATTTGCCCTTGAATTCCGGTGTCTCTTTTTTGTCGACAAACGTATTCAGGTCTTTCTTCCACCTCGTGAATAGGTCTGCCATCTTCTTAAGAGCAAAAGACTTGATTAATTGCTCTTTAACTGGCTTCTTCGGATCATCCTCTGGCGGTAGGGTGAAATTTGACTTCAGCTCAGTCCAAAGATCATTTTTCTGCATATCATTGACATAAACACCACAGGGTCTTCTTTCTTAGGCTTATATCATTGGTGGATGCTGATCGGGATCTTGTCCCTAACCAGAACCCCGCGCTGAGAAACAAATGTGTTCTTTGTCCGGATGGGTTCAATCGGTTGGCCGTCGCGCGCTATTGCTATGATCTCAAACCTTTCATCCGAGCTCAACTTTTTCTTCGGGCCTCGTCTCTTTACCAAAGTTGTGCTCGATCCGGAGGGCTAGAAAAAAAAACAAATACGAGACTTAATTAATATGTGTACATACCAAAACAATAAATGCATCAATTAGCTAGTCAGCACAGGCTTAACGAATATATATACCTGGCCGGACTCGGTTCGGTCACCGGAGCCGTCATCACGGTCTCCTTCTTGCACCATCATTGGGTCACCAGAGCCATCATAATCATAGCCAGCTGCTTCTTCACCCTCTCCTTCCAGACCATCGGTGTCGTTGAGAAACAACGAGCAGACGACATCACTTCCTTGTGCGATTATGTCCCNGAGCAAAAGACTTGATTAATTGCTCTTTAACTGGCTTCTTCGGATCATCCTCTGGCGGTAGGGTGAAATTTGACTTCAGCTCAGTCCAAAGATCATTTTTCTGCATATCATTGACATAAACACCACAGGGTCTTCTTTCTTAGGCTTATATCATTGGTGGATGCTGATCGGGATCTTGTCCCTAACCAGAACCCCGCGCTGAGAAACAAATGTGTTCTTTGTCCGGATGGGTTCAATCGGTTGGCCGTCGCGCGCTATTGCTATGATCTCAAACCTTTCATCCGAGCTCAACTTCTTCTTCGGGCCTCGTCTCTTTACCAAAGTTGTGCTCGATCCGGAGGGCTAGAAAAAAAAACAAATACGAGACTTAATTAATATGTGTACATACCAAAACAATAAATGCATCAATTAGCTAGTCAGCACAGGCTTAACGAATATATATACCTGGCCGGACTCGGTTCGGTCACCGGAGCCGTCATCACGGTCTCCTTCTTGCACCATCATTGGGTCACCAGAGCCATCATAATCATAGCCAGCTGCTTCTTCACCCTCTCCTTCCAGACCATCGGTGTCGTTGAGAAACAACGAGCAGACGGCATCACTTCCTTGTTCAATTATGTCCCCCAACAACGCTTCTTGTGCTTCGTCTCGGGGGGTGTCCATAGTTTCTATAAATATTTACAACATGGCAATTATTATTCAAACATGACTGATGGATATATTAGCTAGTGGCAAACGTAGAACTAGCTAGCTAATCACAGTAAGGAAACATATTAATTAGTGGCCTCGACGCTGCTTCTCTAGGTTTTGGGGTGGCCTCGACAATGCTTCAAGGGGGTAATATCGAAAACGATGAGATACATACACGGGAAAATAATGTTATCGGGGAGGGGGTATATCGACCCCCCCCCCCACGTGTTGAAGTTATTGGGAGGGGGTATATCGACCACCTCCCCACGTGTTGAAGTTATCGGGAGGATTTTATATTGACAACGACGACATACGTACATGGGAAAATAATATTATCGGGGAGGGGGTATATCGACCCCCCTCCCCACGTGTTGAAGTTATCAGGAGGGGTTTATATCGACAACGACGACATACGTACATGGGAAAATAATAGTAACGGGAAGGGGGTATATCGACCCCCCACGTGTTGAAGTTATCGGGAGGGGGTATATCGACCCCCCCTCGTGTTGAAGTTATTGGGAGGGGGTATATCGACCTCCCCCCCACGTGTTGAAGTTATCGGGAGTTTATATCGACACGACATACGTACACATATCCATAAAATGTGGTGGAAACACTTTATGAAAATGCGGTGGTGGCCGAGCCGGGCGGTTTTCTTTTCCTTCTTCATTTTTCCTTCGTTTTTTCTTATATGTTTGTTTTCGTTTTCACCCTACATTTTCCTAATCATATAAATTAACTACACATATAAATAATATATATATATGAACATATTTTTATGAATAAATATAATTACACATCTGAAATTTTCCTAATCTTAATACTAAACTAAAATAATCTATATACATGAACATATACATAAATTGACAAAAAAAATACATTTATGAAAAAAAATACTATGAACATGTACACACATATATACACATACAAACACATATACACAAAAAAATACAAAAAAATGCTATGAAAAATGTTATGAAAAATGCAGGGCAGGGGCGGCGCGCGGCGGCTGCGTAGGGCAGGGGCGGCAGCGCAGGGGTGCGGGACGGGAGGGGCGCGGGAGCAGGCTGTGCTCACAGGGGGCGGCGGCGACGGCGAAGGCGAGCAGCCTGATGGCGTCGGTGGCGGCGGCGACGGCAAGGTGGAGCAGGGGCGTCGGGCGGCGACGGCGACGAGGAGGAGTAGGGGGCGTCGGGGGAGAAGTGGGGGGTTTGGTCGAAACTGCTAAGTGCTGCTTATATAACAAAGCCTTTAGTCCCGGTTGGTGGCACCAACCGGGACTAATGCACCCTTTAGTCCAGGTTGGTGCCACCAACCGGGACCAAAGGCCTCTTTTTAGCAGCCCAAAGGGCGGGAAGCGGCGGCCTTTGGTCCCGGTTGGTGCCACCAACCGGGACGAAAGGGGTGCATTGGTCCCGGGTTTGTGCCACGAACCGGTACCAATGCACCCCTTTAGTCCCGGTTGGTGGCACCAACCGGGACCAAAGGCCTTGTGCTGGAACTGGCGCGGTGCGGTGGGATGTTTAGTCCCACCTCGCTAGCCGAGAGGGCTCGACAATGGTTTATAAGCGCTGCTGCGCTGACCACTTCGAGCTCCTCTCAAATGCAGGCTTACGGACCTAAAGTCACTTGTCTGCCTGTGGGCCTACTGGGCCTCCTGCGGGCCGGAATCCTGGCCCATGGTAGGGTTTCTAGTCGTATTCAGGCCGTGGGGGCCCAGTAGGAGGCACTTTTTTGTTTTTTTGTTTTCTTTACTTATTGTTGCTATTTTTATTTTTATTCCAGTTTTTTTTGTTTTCTGCATTATTTATTTTCTTTTGTTTTTTGCTTTATTTTTTCATTCTTTTTGCTTTTAGTTTTAGAAAAATTATAAACTTTCTGTTAGTGCCATTAGTTTTCAAATTTGAAAACACTTTTTTTGTTTTTTGTTTTCTTTCTTGCTTTATTTATTTTATTTTGTTTCTACTTACAACAAAATACTTATTGTTGCTATTTTTATTTTATTTTTCCAGTTTTTTTGTTTTGTTTTCTGCATTATTTATTTTCTTTTTTTTGCTTTATTTTTTAATTCTTTTTGCTTTTAG
>LR880970.1:727511946-727523571 GCA_904067115.1 Aegilops sharonensis
AAAAATTAGAAACTTTCTGTTAGTGCCATTAGTTTTAGAAAAATTATAAACTTTCTGTTAGTGCCATTAGTTTTCAAATTTGAATAGTTAAAATTTGAATTCTTTGAAATTTATGTGAGTCACAAGTTTGTGATTAACTTTACTAAAAAAATGAACATAGATGCGCCTATAGAGAAAATTCAATCTAAATTCATAAATTTATAGGAATTTCAGAGAAATTCACTATGAATTTAGGTCAAATTCCCTGTATAGGGGCATCTATTTTCACTTTGAGAGGAGCTCAACAAGGCAGAGATGTTCTTCGTCACGTGCATCACGTCGATTGAACAGCGGACTTCTAGGTCTTTCCAGTAGGGTAGGTCCCAAAATATAGATTTCTTCTTCCACATGGGTGCGTGTCCCTCAGCGTCATTCGGAACAGCTAGTGCGTCGGGACCCTTTCCAAAGATTACGTGTAAATCATTGACCATAGCAAGTACGTGATCACCGGTACGCATGGCGGGCTTCTTCCGGTGATCTGCCTCGCCTTTGAAATGCTTTCCTTTCTTTCGACATTGATGGTTGGTCGGAAGAAATCGACGATGGCCCAGGTACACATTCTTCCTGCATTTGTCCAGGTATATACTTTCAGTGTCATCTAAACAGTGCGTGCATGCGTGGTATCCCTTGTTTGTCTGTCCTGAAAGGTTACTGAGAGAGGGCCAATCGTTGATGGTCACGAACAACAACTCCTTTAGGTTAAATTCCTCCTGTCTGTGCTCATCCCACGTACGTACGCCGTTTCCATTCCACAGCTGTAAAAGTTCTTCAACTAATGGCCTTAGGTACACATAAATGTCGTTGCCGGGTTGCTTAGGGCCTTGGATGAGAACTGGCATCATAATGAACTTCCGCTTCATGCACATCCAAGGAGGAAGGTTATACATACATAGAGTCACGGGCCAGGTGCTGTGATTGCTGCTCTGCTCCCCGAAAGGATTAATTCCATCTGCGCTTAAAGAAAACCATACGTTCCTTGGGTCCTTTGCAAACTCATCCCAGTACTTTCTCTCGATTTTTCTCCACTGCGACCAGTCAGCGGGTGCTCTCAACTTCCCGTCTTTCTTACGGTCCTCACTGTGCCATCTCATCAACTTGGCATGCTCTCCGTTTCTGAACTGACGTTTCAACCATGGTATTATAGGAGCATACCACATCACCTTCACAGGAACCCTCTTCCTGGGGGGCTCGCCGTCAACATCACCAGAGTCATCTCGTCTGATCTTATACCGCAATGCACCGCATACCGGGCATGCATTCAGATCCTTGTATGCACCGCGGTAGAGGATGCAGTCATTAGGGCATGCATGTATCTTCTGCACCTCCAATCCTAGAGGGCATACGACCTTCTTTGATGCGTATGTACTGTCGGGCAATTCGTTATCCTTTGGAAGCTTCTTCTTCAATATTTTCAGTAGCTTCTCAAATCCTTTGTCAGGCACAACATTCTCTGCCTTCCACTACAGCAATTCCAGTATGGTACCGAGCTTTGTGTTGCCATCTTCGCAATTGGGGTACGACCCTTTTTTGTGATCCTCTAACATGCGATCGAACTTCACCTTCTCCTTTTGACTTTCGCATTGCGTCCTTGCATGGACAATGACCCAGTGGAGATCATCATCATCGGGCAAATCGTCTGGTTCCTCTTAATCTTCAGCAGCTTCACCCGTTGCAGCATCATTGGGCACATCGTCTGGTTCCTCTTGATCTTCACCAGCTACCCCCGTTGCAGCATCACCATATTCAGGGGGCACATAGTTGTCATCGTACTCTTCTTCTTCGCTGTCTTCCATCATAACCCCTATTTCTCCGTGCATCGTCCAAACATTATAGTGTGTCATGAAACCCTTGTAAAGCAGGTGGGTGTGAAGGATTTTCCGGTTAGAGTAAGACATCGTATTCCCACATTTAATGCATGGACAACACATAAAACCATTCTGCTTGTTTGCCTCAGCCGCTTCGAGAAACTCATGCACGCCCTTAATGTACTCGGAGGTGTGTCTATCACTGTATATCCATTGCCGGTTCATCTGCGTGCATTGTATATAATTAAGTGTGTCAAAAACCATTACAGAACATCATGAATAGATAAATAAGTGACCAAATTAATAGAAGTTCATCATCACATTAAAACCAAAGTACATACATAGTTCTCATCTAACAACATATAGCTCTCCAGAGCATCTAATTAATTAAACCATACATTGAAACTATGTAAAACATTTCAATGCGAAAACAAATGCGATCATAATCGCAACCAAGGTAACAATTGATCCAACGGCATAATGATACCAAGCCTCGGTATGAATGGCATATTTTCTAATCTTTCTAATCTTCAAGCGCATTCCATCCATCTTGATCTTGTGATCATCGACGACATCCACAACATGCAACTCCAATATCATCTTCTCCTCCTCATTTTTTTATTTTTTCCTTCAAGAAATTGTTTTCTTCTTCAACTAAATTTAACCTCTCGACAATAGGGTTGGTTGGAAGCTTCGGTTCACATACCTCCTAGATAAATAAAATCTATGTCACGTTGGTCAGCATAATTTTCATAAACAATAAATGAACCAATAGTTATAAAGAAAATATATACCACATCCGAATCATAGACATGACGAGGGCCGACGGGGGCGGATACCAAAACCATCGCACTATATAAGATGCAATAATAAAAGTAAGAAAATAATACAAGTATCTATCTAAACATACAAGTAAGAATATTTTTCCTTTCAGAAAGAAGATAAGAACAAGAGGCTCACCACGGTGGTGCCGGCGATGAGATCGGCGCGGGTGCTCGACGACGGTGAAGACGGGGTTGGCACACGTTTTCGTCTTGACTCTCCGGTAGAAACTTTGGGGCACTCTTTGAAGTTCTTTGTGTTGGTTGAATAGATGAATCTGAGATTGTGTGATGCATATCGTATAATCATACCCACAGATACTTGAGGTGACATTAGGGTTTTGGTTGATTTGTGTCTTAAGGTTTGATTCTAGTACGAACTCTATGATAGATTGAACGGAAAGAATAGCTTTGTGTTATTTTACTACGGACTCTTGAATAGATCGATCAGAAAGGATTACTTTGAGGTGGTTTCGTACCCTACAATAATCTCTTCGTTTGTTCTCCGTTATTAGTGACTTTGGAGTGACTCTTTATTGCATGTTGAGGGATTGTTATATGATCTAATTATGTTATTATTGTTGAGAGAACTTGCACTAGTGAAAGTATGAACCTTAGGCCTTGTTTCCTAGCATTGCAATACCATTTATGCTCACTTTTATCATTAGTTACCTTGCTGTTTTTATATTTTCAGATTACAAAAACCTATATCTATCATCCATATTGCACTTGTATCACCATCTCTTCACCGAACTAGTGCACCTATACAATTTACCATTGTATCGGGTGTGTTGGGGACACAAGAGACTCTTTGTTATTTGGTTGCAGGGTTGTTTGAGAGAGACTATCTTCATCCTACGCCTCCCATGGATTGATAAACCTTAGGTCATCCACTTGAGGGAAATTTGCTACTGTCCTACAAACCTCTGCACTTGGAGGCCCAACAACGTCTACAAGAAGAAGGTTGTGTACTAGACATCAAGCTCTTTTCTGGCGCCGTTGCCGGGGAGGTGAGTGCTTGAAGGTATATCTTTAGATCTTGCAATCGAATCTTTTGTTTCTTGTTTTATCACTAGTTTCGTCTATAAAAGAAAACTACAAAAAAATGGAATTGAGGGTGCCTCATATGCTTCATCTTTTTAATATCTTTCGTGAGAATGATGGAAAGGAAAATTGTGCTCAAGTACTAGAAGAAGAATTACATAAAATGCTTGGCATAAAATATGTGAATGATGAGCATGATTGCAATGTTGTTAGTATGAATTCTTTGAATACCTATGATGCTAATGATATGCAAAGCCACAAGCTTGGGGTTGCTATGTTTGATGAAGAAGATATTTTCTGTCCCCCAAGTTTTGATGAGCAAATTTATTATGATGAAAGCATGCCTCCTATTTATGATGATTATTGTGATGACACATATGCCATAAAGTATAAAGGTAACCATGAAACTTTTCATCATGATTTTAATTTCCAATTGGATTATGCTTCACATGATAGTTATTTTGTTGAGTTTGCTCCCACTATTCTGAATGAGAAGAATTTTGCTTATGTGGAGAGTAGTAAAATTTCCATGCTTGTGCATCATAAAAATAATGCTTTATGTGCTGGTTATATTGTTGAATTCATTCATGATGCTACTGAAAATTATTATGAGAGAGTATCGTATGCTTCTACATATTGCAATAATATCAAGTTTCCTCTCTATGTGTTGAAAATTTTGAAGATTTGCTTGTTTTACCTTCCC
This sequence comes from Aegilops sharonensis, assembly GCA_904067115.1. Classification (NCBI taxonomy): domain Eukaryota; kingdom Viridiplantae; phylum Streptophyta; class Magnoliopsida; order Poales; family Poaceae; genus Aegilops; species Aegilops sharonensis. The sequence goes on from LR880970.1 coordinate 727,516,359, forward strand.
ATGCTAGTTGTTTCATGTTTCCATAAGTTGTTTGCTCAAAAAATCCCTATGCATAGGAAGTGGGTTAGGCTTAAATGTGCTAGTCATATGCTTCATGATGCTCCCATTATGTTTCAATTCTTATCTTTTATGTGAGCATCATTGTCATCATCGTGCCTAGCTAAAAAGGCATTAAAGAAAAGCGCTTGTTGGGAGTCAACCCAATAACCTTACTGTTTTTGTGTGTGTTCATATGATTATTCTACTGTAGTAATCATGTTTTATAGCTTTTGTTTCTATAAAGTGCCAATTAAGACCTTTAGGATAGCTTACGGTGATAGCTTTGTTGATCCTGCTGAGAATCAGAAAGTTTTGCACCCAGTAAATTAGTTTTCATAATTCACAGAAGCGTGCAATTGATCTGATTCTTTTTTCTCTGGATTGGCACACAAATTGCTCAGCTTTTCCTAATTTGGTAAGATTGTTTGAGTTCCAGAAGTATACGTTTGATACAGATTACTACAGACTGTTCTGTTTTTGACAGATTCTGTTTTCTATGTGTTGTTTGCTTATTTTGATGAATCTATGAGTAGTATCGGAGGGTATGAACCATAGAGAAGTTGTAATACATTAGATATTACACTAATATGAATTTAGAATGAGTCCACAACAGTACCAAAAGTGGTGATTTATTTTCTTATACTAACGGAGCTTACAAGTTTTCTGTTAAGTTTTGTGTTGTGAAGTTTTAAAGTTTTGGGTAAAGATTCGATGGACTATGGAATAAGGAGTTGCAAGAGCCTAAGCTTGGGGATTCCCAAGGCACCCCAAGGTAATATTCAAGGACAACCAAGAGCCTAAGCTTGGGGATGCCCCGGAAGGCATCCCCTCTTTCATCTTCGTTCATCGGTAACTTTACTTGGAGCTATATTTTTATTCACCACATGATATGTGTTTTGCTTGGAGCGTCATTTTATTTGTTTTATTTTGCTTGCTGTTTGAATAATATCTCAAGATCTGAAATTCTTTATTGCTAGAGAGTCTTCACATAGTTACATAATTATTCGACTACTAATTGATCTTCACTTATATCTTTCGGAGTAGTTTGTCATTTGCTGTAGTGCTTCACTTATATCCTTTTAGAGCATGGTGGTGGTTTTATTTTGAACAAATAGATGAACTCTCATGCTTAACTTATATTATTTTGAGAGTCTTAAACAGCATGGTAATTTGCTTTGGTTATGAAATTAGTCCTAATATGATGGGCATCCAAGAGGGATGTAACAAAAAATTTCATATAGAGTGCATTGAATACTATGAGAAGTTTGATACTTGATGATTGTTTTGAGATATGAAGATGGTGATATTAAAGTCATGCTAGTAGGGTAATTATGAATTTGAGAAATACTTGTGTTGAGGTTTGCAAGTCCCGTAGCATGCACGATGGCAACAGTTGTGTAACAAATTTTAAGCATGAGGTATTTATTTGATTGTCCTTGAGGGAGTCCTGGATTAGGGGGTGTTCGGATAGCCAAACTATCACCATTGGCTGGACTCCTGGACTATGAAGATACAAGATTGAAGACTTCGTCCCGTGTCCGGATGGGACCTTCCTTGGCGTGGAAGGCAAGCTTGGCGATACGGATATGTAGATCTCCTACCATTGTAACCGATTCTGTGTAACCCTAGCCCTATCCGGTGTCTATATAAACCGGAGGGTTTTAGTCCGTAGGACGAACAACAATCATACCATAGGCTAGCTTCTAGGGTTTAGCCTCTCTGATCTCGTGGTAGATCTACTCTTGTACTACCCATATCATAAATATTAATCAAGCAGGAGTAGGGTTTTACCTTCATCGAGAGGGCCCGAACCCGGGTAAAAACATCGTGTCCCTTGTCTCCTGTTACCATCCGCCTAGACGCACAGTTCGGGACCCCCTACTCGAGATCCGCCAGTTTTGACACCGACATTGGTGCTTTCATTGAGAGTTCCTCTGTGCCATCGCTGTCAGGAAGGATGCCTCATCCCGTCTTTAAAGACGGCACCGTTGCTAAAGGAGCTTTGGCCACCGGCCAAACTCTCCGGCTAGGCGGTTTTCTTATGGCCGCCTGTTCGGCCGCCGCGCCGACGATGACTTCTCGGGTCATCAAAAGCAATATTCACGTTAACTCGGAACTTGCCGAGCAGTTAGATCCGATGGAGCTCTCTTCCTTGAATGAGCTCTTGGATCGCATCGCCGCCCTGGGAGTCGCTACAGACTACGATCAGATTGGGCCTAAAACCAATCTGAGAGAGATCAACTCTCCCCAGGCTACCCACCACATTGCTGTGGTAGAGGAACAATACGGCGACTCCTCTCCTACCTAAAGGACTAGCTATGTCCGGATTCCTGACCCCTCCATGTCGGATTCCCGTGGAGGGGAGGACACTACTCAAGCCCTGAACTTAAAATCAGGTAGCAGGCTAGATTCATTGGACAACCTCCAAGAACCCAAGCTTCCAAGTTCAGAAACTTCTTGGCCCCTGAATCTTAGATCGGATGGGGTTCGGAATTTAATTCCACCCGCCCACCCAGACATAAGCGATCTATCCCAAATCCGGCAAGAGCCCGGTGAAACAGTACATCATTACTGGGCCAGATTCCTCCTGGTTATGGACAGGATAAAGGATTACCGCGAGGAGGGCGCAATCTCATTCTTCTGCAATAATTGCACGGACAAGGGAATCCTAAACACCATAAGTCGTCGTGAAATTACACGCTTCGCTGACTTGGCGTCCATAGTACGAAAGTACTGCGCGATGGAGAGCGCCTGGAAAACCGAAATCAAATTTTGGGATAATCCGGCCCCGAATACGACCCTAGTCCGAAATAAAAGGGTGCATCATCTCCAGGCACCTGGGTTACATACCAAAAAGCAAAAACCCCCCAAAGGGCATGGAACCGTACTGGAGGGATGGCTCAATGGACCCTGCAAAATTCATAGCACAGAGGGCGCCACTCTAACTCATAGCCTTAGAGCATGTTGGATACTACGGCAGGTGGCCAAAAGTGGCGAAGAGCTCTTAGCTCCAGAGCACCAGCCCAGCAATACCAGTACAGTATTAATAGTCTTCGAGACTTTCGCATCAAATAATATGCGGAAACGAACACTCCACAACCTTGCCGAAGTCTACCAGATAGCAACACTAAATCCATGGAGTGACACGACTATTACCTTTAACGCCAATGACGAACCTAAATTCCGAACAGCCCGAGCACCAGACGCATTGGTCCTCAGTCCAATAGTGGACGGCTTTCGCCTTACCAAGGTACTCATGGACGGCGGCAGCGGATTAAACCTCATCTATGAGGAAACCCATCGAAAAATGGAAATAGACTGGAGCCGCATTGAGCAAAGCAGCACAACCTTTAGAGGAATAATCCCCAGTCGGGAAGCATGCTGTACAGGAAAGATCACACTAGATGTGGTGTTCGGCACGGCGGACAATTATAGGTCTGAGGAGGTCACATTCCAAGTGGCCCCGTTCAGCAGCGGATACCACGCTCTATTAGGGCGAGAGGCATTCACAATTTTTCAAGCTATACACCATTACGGGTACATGAAGCTCAAAATGCCCGGACCCAACGGAATTATCACTCTCGCTAGTGACCCGGACATAGCGCTCCGCGCCGAAAATAAAACAGCCGCACTTGCCCTTGAGGCACTATCTGAAGCCCTAGCGGCAGAGGAACTCACTGCGCTGCATTCCACTGTGAACAGGGATGATGTGATACTCGATAAGAGATCCAAGTCCACCTCTTTTAAACCGGCAGACGAAATAGTCAAATTCCAAGTCCATCCAACGGACCCTACAAAAAACGGCCTCCATCGGGGTACAATTAAACCCTGATGTGGATGCCGCATTACGATAATTCCTACGCGCAAATTGGGACATTTTTGCTTGGCACCCTTCAGACATGCCAGGAATCCCACGCCGGCTGGCCGAGCACAGCCTAAATATCCTAAAAGGATCCAAGCCAGTCAAAGAAGCTCTTCGGTGTTTCTCCGAACCCAAGAGACAGGCCATGGGAGAGGAGCTAGCTAAACTATTGGAGGCCGGATTCATCAAAGATATTAAACATCCGGACTGGCTAGCAAACCTGGTAATGGTACCAAAGAAGGACAAATCCTCGCGCCTATGTGTCGATTTTAAGGACCTTAACAAGGCTTGCCCAAAGGATCCCTTCCCCCTCCCCCGCATCGATCAAATTATTGACGCTACCGCAGGACACGATTCATTGTGTTTCCTCGACGCATACTCCGGCTACCACCAAATTAAGATGGCAGAGCCAGACCAAGCCGCAACGGCATTCGTCACTCCATACGGCCCATTCTGCTTCAACACAATGCCCTTTGGGCTCAAAAACGCCGGCGCAACATATCAGCGCATGATTCAGACATGTCTGGCAAACCAGATCGGCAAAACAGTGGAGGCATACGTAGACGATGTGGTCGTCAAATCCAAGCATGTAGAAACCCTAGTCGACGACTTAAGGCTCACATTCGATAATCTCCGAACATATGACATCAAGCTCAACCCGGAAAAATACGTTTTCGGCGTACCAGCTGGAAAGCTCTTGGGCTTCATTGTATCCGGTAGAGGAATTGAAGCAAACCCAGCCAAGATCCAAGCTCTGTCACAATTGGATATCCCCAAAGACCTCAAACAAATACAAAAATTGACTGGATGCGTGGCGGCTCTGAGCCGCTTTATCTCCCGCTTAGGAGAAAAGGCATTACCCCTTTATCGCCACCTCCGGCGCACCGAACACTTCGAGTGGACGGATGCTGCCACGGCCGGACTCGAAGAAATCAAAGCCATATTGGCAACAAATCTGGTCCTGGCCGCGCCCAACATGGGCGAACCAATGCTATTATACATCGCAGCAACCCATCAAGTTGTAAGCACGGTGCTCGTTGTCGAACGAGAAACGGACGGACACAAGTTCCCTCTCCAAAAACCAGTTTACTACGTGTCCACTGTCCTAACTCCATGCAAGTCACGGTATCCGCATTATCAAAAGATAGCATACGCGGTGTTCATGGCATCCCGTAAGCTGCAACACTACTTCCAAGAGTGTTCGATAACAGTAGCCTCCGAAGTACCTCTTAATGACATTATAAACAACCGCGACGCAACGGGCCGGATTGCTAAATGGGCCATTGAGCTCCTCCCGTTCGACATAACCTACAAGCCACGGCGAGCTATTAAGTCGCAAGTTTTGGCTGACTTCATCGCCGAATGGACTGAAGTCGAACTCCCTAAAGAGTATGGCGCATATTCCAACTGGATCATGCACTTCGACGGCTCCAAAATGTTGGCCAGCCTGGGGGCTGGCGTCGTTCTGATGTCCCCAACCGGAGATACAATCCAATACGTACTTCAAATAATGTACACGGACTCCAACAACGCAGCCGAATACGAGGCCCTTCTACATGGTCTCCGGATGGCAGTCTCCATGGGCATTCAATGCCTAGAGGTGCGCGGGGATTCGAACCTCGCGATATCCCAAATAAATGGGGACTCTGATGCCAAGAATCCGAAAATGGCAGCTTATCGCAATGCCGTCCTAAAAATGTCAGCTCGGTTTGAGGGGCTCGAATTTCACCATATAGCCCGGGATAACAACCAGGCAGCAGACGTGTTGGCACGCATTGGCGCAAAGAGCGATGCCGTCCCCCCCAACATCTTCCTAGAGAGGCTTTTCAAGCCATCCGTACTATGGGAGGGAGAGTCCGGAAATAACAACCCGGACCCAACCACACTGCCCCACACCAAACATTTCGACATAGTTGGTGGTCCCGCCAACGAAATAACACCGTCAGCCCATGCAATAATGGCAGTCATCGCCCCATGGACAGAACCATTCCTAGTGTACCTAACTAGGCAGGAACTTCCCGAGGACCAAAACGAGGCCCGCTGCATAGTGCGGCGGTCTAAAGCCTATAAGGTCCATGAGGGAGAGCTTTATAAGAAAAGCACAACCGGAGTCCTTCAAAGGTGTATCTCCGAAGAGGAAGGGCGGAATCTCCTGGCTGAAATTCATGCCGGACTCGGTGGGCACCATGCCGCAGCCCGGGCCCTTGTAGGCAAGGCCTTCCGTACAGGATTTTATTGGCCGACGTCCCGGGCACATGCTCAGGACTTAGTCCAACGATGCGTCGGTTGCCAACTCTTTGCTAATCAAAGCCACATGCCACCCACCGCCCTCAAAACTATACCCATCACCTGGCCCATCGCGGTCTGGGGGCTTGACATGGTTGGCCCCCTTAAAGGAGGAACCCACAAGCAAAAATACCTATTGGTCATGGTTGATAAATTCACCAAATGGATAGAGGCCAAGCCTGTAAAGACGGCCGAATCCGGACCGGTGATAAACTTCATATCAGGGATAGTACACCGTTACGGCGTCCTCCATAGCATCATCACTGATAACGGCACGAACATCACGGACGACGAGGTCAAACTCTGGTGCAAAAACATGGGCATTAAGCTCGACTACGCTTCAGTCTATCACCCCCAAACTAACGGTCAAGTCGAGCGAGCAAACGGTCTAATCATGAGCGGCATTAAACCCAGGCTAGTGCGGTCCCTCAAAGAATCTAACACGCACTGGGTAGAGGAGCTCGACTCCGTACTCTGGGGGCTGCGGGCCATGCCGAATCGCACTACCGGATTCACACCATTTTTTATGGTATACGGCGCAGAGGCAGTTTTGCCCTGCGACATAATTCATGACTCACCTCGCGTGCGCATGTATGAAGAAAGAGAAGCCGAGCTCGATCGACAGGATAGCTTGGACACCTTGGAGGAGGAGCGTGACGTGGCAAAAGTGAAGGAAATATGCCCTAGAGGCAATAATAAAGTTATTATTTATTTCCTTATATCATGATAAATGTTTATTATTCATGCTAGAATTGTATCAACCGGAAACATGATACATGTGTGAATACATAGACAAACATATAGTCACTAGTATGCCTCTACTTGACTAGCGCATTAATCAAAGATGGTTATGTTTCCTAACCATAGACATGTGTTGTTATTTGATTAATGGGATCACATCATTAGGAGAATGATGTGATTGACATGACCCATTCCGTCAGCCTAGCACTTGATCGTTTAGTATGTTGCTATTGCTTTCTTCATGACTTATACATGTTCCTGTAACTATGAGATTATGCAACTCCC
>LR880970.1:727548741-727564354 GCA_904067115.1 Aegilops sharonensis
TTCTGTTTCGAGTCTGCTCAACAGCTCAAAGCTGCCGCGTTGAGAGCGGCGGGGTAGGCTTCCGCACCTGGCAATGCTCCTGACTCTGACTCGAGTCAAGCTCGACAGTTCGGGCGGCCGTGCTAAGGGCGGTAAGGTGGTTCGCCCGACAGCAAGCACACCCGGCAGGCCAATGGGCATCCGTCCCCAAGACGCCGCCCTGTGTTTACGCGCCGGCAAGGCCTACCCAGTTACGTAGGGTGGACATGCAAAGAAAAATCGAACAGGAAGATAGCATGCACTATTTATTTGAGATTTCTGCATAGACCTGTATGCCAAGGAACCAATAAGGTAAACCTTTCCGGGAGGCGACGTTCCCGAATAGCCGCTAAGGGCCCGTTCCCTCAAGCGCAGCTGGCTGGACCGTACGCACCAGAAAGCATTCCAACATGCATAGGGAATATTTAGCAGAAGTCAAAATTTACAAGTGAGTTAAGTGCAGTTCAGATGCTAATCAACTCGTCATATTTAAATGCATTTATGGCGCGGGGGCTGGCAACGCCCTTAGGACCAATCTTCTTGGTGTCAAGAACGACGAAGTTCTTCACCATAAGCCTTCCCGGCGACGATCTTGCCGGGAGCCGACGTCAAGAACGATGAAATTCTTCGCCATAAGCCTTCCCAGCAACGATCTTTCCGCGAGCCGGTGTCGAGAACGACAAAGTTCTTCGCCACAAGCCTTCCTGGTGACGAGCTTGCCGGAAGCCGGCATCAAGAACGTCAAAGTTCTCTACTAAAGATAAAAGCCTTCCTGGCGACGAGCTTGCCGGAAGCCGGCATCGAGAACGTCGAAGTTCTCTGCTGAAGATAAAAGCCTTCCTGACGACAAGCTTGCCGGAAGCCGGCGTTGAGAGCGTCAAAAGTCTCCGCAAGAAACATAAGACTTCCCGGCAACAGCCTTGCCAGGAGCAAAAAAGGAAACAAAACCACACTCTAGCATCGAGATCTATAGAGTTCTCTGCCAGAAAATTTCCATGGAAGTAGGCTCAGGGGCTGGCAGCTCCTTTGAGTGCAACAACAACCATGACCCATGCCAAGCTTGGTCCCGTCTTCAGCATCGAATTCATGAACTTCTCCGCTGCAGCCGGGCCCGGGGGCTACTGTCGGTGTAGTGAAAACCAGGGCTACACTAACCACCGAGCATGGGCCACGACTGTATGCAATTACACTAAGGAGGATCCGTCTTTGCCGACAAGCGCTACATCGGCAAGCAGAACTCAAGCCACCGTCCGGGCAAGGAGCATCCTACCCTGCCGGGGAGGACAGATACAAAGCGAAGAGAAGCAACCAAGCCAGAGGCCAGAAGACGATGATCCTCGGCGAGATCCTTGCCGAGGAAATCCATGAGACCCCGGGCAAGATCCTCGCCGGGGACGACCATGACGCCACGGCAAGATTCTTGCCGGGGCCCCGGCAAGACCCTTGCCGAGGACATCAGTGGGGCCGCAGCTAGGCCCGCGTCTGCCAGGCCCACGCCAGCAAAGTATCCGCCGCCGTTCGCATGCAGCTGCCGACCCAACCAGCTGGGCAGGCACCTGCGTGGCAACACGCAACCCTTCGTGAAGACACCACCACCGCGCCACCTCAGCTGCCTGCCTGCCTACATGGCGCCGCATGCATCGCTGGCCAGGGCGCGTGTCGAAGCAAGGAGTAGCGGCGACGGACGGGACGTGCCTTGCCCCCGTCCCCCAATAAAGCAAGAGGACACATAAGCGGCACATTAAAGGCGTTTGTTCTGTGATGTCAGGCGATAAGCTTGGACACTGTAGATACTTTCCACCTCCTGTATACCACTGTGGCGACCCGTTTGACATACAAAAGGAGGCCCAAGGCGTACCGAGGAAAGGGATCGGACTCCGGATCCTCAAAGGGATTCGGCTCTTTCGAACCACGCACTGACCACGGGTAGTTCGAGAGCTCAAGAACTCCCAGAAATACACCCACCAAAGCAGGACTAGGGTTTTACGCTTCCTCGCGGCCCGAACCTGGGTAAACGATCCGTGTGTTGTCTGCTAGTCCCGCTCATCTAACGATCCCAGCCCCCCGCAACCGTAGTAGGGATTCCAGTGATCCCATAGGTGTCGTTTCCCATCGACACCAAGAGGCACACACGATGCGGCTGAACAATATGTAGATTATTTAGTGAACATAAAGGGGCCTCGATCATGACAACTACGCGGCAGCGGAACAACGTCGTAGCGGAAACTCCATAGCACAGGGACACCGATGTGGACACGGTCTAGACTCGAGCAGCACTCCTTTCAACCGAGACTTTCCTGAAATCTAGCATGACACGCCAGGTCAGTACATTGAATGTACTTGCAAGCTCACAACAGGCATAATCATAATGACAAACAATATCATGATAATTAACCAAATAATAATGCAATAATGTTTCAACATGCTGTGCTCATGCTCTTGTGATAAAAGTCCCTCGGGACTGGCTTACCAACCGTGATCGTTCTTGGATCACAAACATACCACCATCGTGGTCTTGACTAGGGGTATCTCGTGATCCTTACGGCGATCACAACCACGACCAATACTTGGTCTTGAATATCTCGATGGCCTTCCCACCATCATCAACAGTGCAAAGTTCATAATTTAGTGTGCAAAATTTATTAAACGTTGACCCATGGTGTGACCTACTACGAGCGTGTCCGTAACCGTGGACTCGACTATCGATAGATTATTACACTCTGCAGAGGTAGCACACTGTACCAACACCACGGAACCCATGGTCTCGCACTCCCATTCGGGTGGACCAACGGCATTCCGACAAAACCCCTCCATTGCCATGACACTCTCCCAGCCACTCCGACTCACTCCCGATCGGGCTAGCCCTGGGTGGCCCCGTGTCTACCAAAGACACAACGACCACCGTCCTGGCCAAAACGATCCCACAAGGGGACCCGGTACCATAATCTCAACAACGGGCACACAAGGTTATGTCTGCTTACCGGGCCAGGGTAAGCATGCCCATAACCTTCCCTAGTTGGAGGCACCGACCAGAGGCATGACAACGGACCGAATCAAGGCCTTCCCATAAAGGCAAATGTGGTTGCACTGGGAAAAACTCGATTCAGTGGCACCATGACCCGGCCAACGATATATTCAAGTTGAGTTACATTCAGGTTCAACTTAAAGTAAAAATAACCGGTGTCATCGCATGCCATGAAAATGCAACACTACATATGCATCACATAATAACGGAAATGACTTAGTCAACTATATTCACACTAAGCATAAACATCAACAACTCATGCCACTTTTCTAGTTAGGATAAACGTCACTTTAAACAGAATATTTTCTAGCAAATTTTATTATTTTACTCATGCAAGAAAATAACTTCAATTAATTACTCATATACATAACAATATTATTCTTTCATTACCACAAATGAATCCTAGTTTCTTTATCAACTAAGTTAGTTTCAAAAATTCTGTCAATCAAACTTATTAACTAAAACAAGCACTTAACAGAATATAAATAACATAATAGTTATTTAAATGCATGGTTTAAATCTTTCATTCAAGTAAGAAAATCATAAATATTGAAATGGCACCATGAAAATGTTGTTGTGGCTTGCCTTAGTGCAGATGAGGTTCACAAGCCTTCTGGTGATCTTCAAGACAAGCTTCACTCTCTAAAAATAATTTTAAACACAAAAAGAAAACATCAAGAACCCTTCTGAATATCACCAGAAAATCTAGACATCACAGAAAAATCTCATTTTTGGTGTGCTGCTAGATTTGTTTGCAAAGAACACAATGCAAAAAGAATCAATTCATTTGGACTTATGGTTGAAGAGTTATAGCTGTTTGGAGCTCTCTGGAATATATGTGAATTTGAATTTAAATAAAACAAACTAGGGGGGGGGGGGTGACGTCGAAGGCGTAAAGCCTCGGGGCGCCACCACTCGTACTGCTTCGCGCGCGTACTGAGTGGCCGAATAGCGGGCCCCGCTAGTCAGGTGAGGTGGAGGGGGAGAAGGAAACAGAGGCGGCCGCGGCTTCGCCAGAGCTCACGCCGGCGACGAGGGCTCCTTGGCCAAAACGAGAGGTAGGGATCGAGAGAGGGGATGGAGGAGCACCTGCCCGTACCCATAGCGTAGCTAGGGGTGGTCGGATGGCGTCGGAATCGACCTCGCAAGCGGAGGCAGAGAGTGGTGGTCGCCGAAGATGAAGACGACGGCGAACCGCGACGACTCCAGGGGCTCCAAGTGGACTGAACGGCTTCACCGAAGAGTGGCGGAGGCCCTGGTTGGGTTGCCCAGGCCTGGGAGGGGCTGGAGCTACCGCGACGACCCGAGGGGATCGCCGGCGAGCTCGAGCTCAGGGCCGGCGGCCTGCCCGGCCGGGCTACGGTTTCCTCGGGGTTTTGGGTATGTGGGAGTGGAGGATGGTTCTTGAGGAGGCTGGGGTGGCTCCATTTATAGGCGAGGAGCATGGGGGGATCGGGCTCCGCCGTCGACACCTGGACACTATGCCCGGCGACGAGCGGCATCAGTGAGAGGGGGAGAAGGCGACGCAGCTCACGTGGGGACTGTGGGCGAACGGGGACGAGCACAGGATCGAGGAGAAGGCGACGAGCACAGTACACACCGCACTGCGTTGGCCGGACCATGCCCGTGCTCGCTACAGCAAGCTACGGCGTCGGCGAGTGCCAGGGGGAGTTAAGGGGGTTGGGACGAAGATGGTGGCGAGGTTTGGCACGCTTAGGCAGGCGGGGAAGCGAGCACGCGAGCAACAGAGGCTCGGGCGTGACACAGAGCGTGTTGGGCGCATGCCAGCACGCCTGGACGAACGCAGTCACCGCGTGAACTCTGACCTCAGGCCGACCTAAGCCCAAACTTCATGTCTAGCATGTAGTCCGTGGTAGTTTCAGAGGTTACCACACTTTGGTTTGGATCCACATGCAGTAGAAAAGATTTTACAAGCCAAGTAAGTTTCTGATCAGTAACTTTGAGAGTTTACTGAGGTCAAACGGCTGGGAGTTGGGGGCTGTGCTTTGGAGGCTAGCAATCATCTACTAAGGTGATGAGGCACAAGAAAAATCAGCCACAATGGAGCAAGTAAAATGGTAGTTGATGTAGAAACCACCATTTCTGTCCAGAACAAAAAATATTTTCTGTAGAAAAAATATTCCAAAACGTGGTGCAATATTTTTGCTCAGGAAGGTGCCATAGGGTTCAAAGAATATTTGTGAATTTTCTCAGATTTTTGTGGGCAAGAAAAATTGGGGTTGCTTTGGAGCACATTGATCTAGCTAGGGTTTTAGAGAAGAAAATGAATATTTTTCATTAAAGAAAAATATTCCAAATATTATTTTGGGGTGAACCAGAGAGGGAATGATGATTGGAGAGGGAAATGAGGCACTTGGGTGAAAGCCAAGGGTACCCAAGTGGTTAAGTCCATATGAAAAGATCCAAAATTCCAAATTTCAAAATCAATCCAAATGAAAATCAGGCAAATAAGAGAGGGCAAAAACCAGGCTGTCACAAACCTCCCCCACTTAGAATGAATCTCGTCCTCGAGATTCGGTTGCTTGGGAAAACCATTCGGGATAATGTGCCCTTAGAAATTCTTCTCGTTCCCAAGTTGATTCTGACTCAGTGTGATGCTCCCACTGGACTTTGTTGAACTTCCTTACTTTACTGCGAGTGACTCTTTCCATCTGATCCAAAATTTTGACCGGCCTCTCTTCATATGTTAAATCCTTTGCCAACTCTATTTTGGTCATAGCAGTCCTTTTCTCAGGCGGCGATATGCATCGCCTCAACTGTGAGACATGAAACACATTTTGCACATCTGACAACTCTGGGGGTAGTTCCAACTGATAAGCAACAGTACCCACTCGAGACATAACTGGAAATGGGCCAATAAATCTAGGTGCCAAATTCCCACGAGTCTGGAATCTCTTGACTCCTTTCATAGGAGTGACTCAGAGGTATATGTGTTCTCCGGGTTCAAAACTGATTTGTCGGTGCTTTGCATCATAATAACTCTTCTGTCGAGATTTGGCCAATTGCAATCTGTCTCTGATCTCCTTAACTTGTTTCTCAGCTTCCATCATGAGATCTGTTCCAAAGATACGGCTATCTCCAGTTTGAGACCAATTTAAAGGAGTGCGGCACTTACGGCCATACAAAGCTTCATACGGCGACATTTTTAGACTGGTCTGGAAGCTATTGTTATAAGAGAACTTGACATACGACAACCAATCTTCCCATTTAGATCCTTGGGCCAAAGCACAGGCTCACAGCATATCTTTGAGTATTTGGTTTTCCCGCTCTATCTATCCATCAGTTTAAGGATGATAAGCGGTACTGTATTTCAGCGCTGTCCCAAGGCTTGATGGAGACGTGACCAAAAAGCTGAGGTAAAGAGTGAACCTCGGTCGGAAGTGATGATTTGAGGTACTCCATGCAGACTGACTATCCTGGATACATACAACTGTGTGAGTTGGTCGGCTCGATATGTGGTTCTGATCGGGATAAAGTGAGCAACCTTGGTTAAGGTGTCCACTATGACCCATATTGCATCATTACCTCACCGAGTCTTAGGTAGTCCTGTGATGAAATCCATGAAAACGTCATCCCATTTCCATTGCGAAACTGGCAGTGGTTGGAGAAGTCCGGCTGGCTTCTGATGTTCTGTCTTCACCTTGTTGCATATGTCGCAACAGGCCACAAAATAGGCAATGTATTTCTTCATTTCATCCCACCAGAATATTTGTCGAAGGTCTTCATACATTTTCGTACCTCCAGGGTGAATAGAATATGAGGATTCGTGTGCTTCCGACAGGATTTTCTTCTTTAAGTCCGACTGATTGGGTACACAAATCCTTCCACGGAACCGGAGGGTACCGAATTTATCCTTTGAGAAATCTGGAGTCTGTCCTGCCATCATGCTCTTGACATGTTTCTGTATATCGATGTCAGCTGACTGGGCCTTGCGGATTTCTTCCTCAAGTGTGGGGGTAACTTCCAAAATATTAGCGAGGCCAGCATCGACTATGGCCAGGCTGATCTGAGCAATCTCCTCTTGAAGTTCAGGAGGCAAGGATTTGAATATGACATTTAGGCTGATAGCCTTTCGACTGAGTGCATCGGCAACCACGTTGGCCTTACCCGGGTGGTAATTTATTCCAAGATCATAATCCTTGACCAACTCAAGCCACCTTCGTTGACGGAGATTTAAATCTGGCTGAGTAAATATATACTTGAGACTTTTGTGATCAGTAAAAATTTGTTACCTCTTCCCGATGAGGTAGTGCCTCCAAATTTTTAGAGCATGAACCACCGCGGCCAATTCCAAATCATGAGTGGGATAATTTCCCTAGTGTGGTTGTAGCTGTCGCGATGCATATGCTACTACCTTGCCGTCTTGCATAAGTACGCATCCAAGTCCTTGTCTGGAGGCGTCACAGTACACATCAAAACTGCGGTAGATATCTGGAAGAGTCAATGGGTCGTTAGCCGTATCTTTAGCTCATTAAAAAAATTCTCACAGTCCTCGCTCCATTCAAACTTCTTATCCTTTTTGAGCAGCTCTGTCATGGGTTTAGCAATCTTGGAAAATCCTTCAATGAAACGCCGATAATATCCGGATAATCCAAGGAAACTCCGGATCTGTGTTACGGTCGTGGGTGGAAACCAATCGAGCACATCCTTTACTTGCTCGGGTCCACAGCTATGCCTTCGGCAGATAGTACATGTCCGAGAAATCCAACTTGCTTGAGCCAAAACTCGCATTTACTGAATTTGGCGTATAACTGATGGCCGCGGAGTCGTTGTAGCACTGCTCGGAGGTGATCCTTGTGATCTTCTTCACTCTTGGAGTAAATGAGTATGTCATCGATGAAGACTACCACAAACTTATCAAGGAAGTCCATGAATACTTTGTTCATCATATGCATGAAGAAGGTAGGGGCATTGGTGAGACCAAAGGACATAACTGTATATTCATAAAGACCGTACCGCATAGTGAATGCGGTCTTAGGAATATCTTCCTTTTTAATCTTGAGCTGATGATATCCCATCCTTAGATCAATTTTGGAGAATACTTTGGCCCCACTGAGCTGATCAAACAGATCATCAATCCTTGGCAGCGGATATTTACTTTTGATGGTGACCTCATTCAGCTGACGGTAATCCACCCACATGCGGAGGCTGCCATCCTTTTTGTCCACGAAAATAGCAGGTGATCCCCATGGTGAAGAGCTGGGACGGATATATCCTTTCTGGAGTAGTTCATCAAGCCGTTTCTTTAGCTCCACTAATTCTGACGAGGGCATCCGGTAATACTTCTTGTATAACGGTGCGGTTCCTGGCACAAGATCTATTGCAAACTCAAGCTCGCGATCTAGTGGCATGCCTGGCAACTCTTCTGGAAATACACCCGGCAACTCACTGACCACAGGAATTAATTCCAATTCAGCCACAGTGGTGAAAGCCATTTCTTTCTTGGGTATACTTTTGTGAGCATAGAATTTTGTAGTCTGCCCATTCTGACTGGTCAAAGTGACTTCTCGGGTCACGCAGTTTATGCAAACTTGATATTGGGTCAACCAATTCATACCCAATATAACATCCAACTTGGCGGACTCAATAGTTATCAAAGAAGTTGGAAAACCAACTCCGTTGATATTGATTTCTAGATTACGGCAGACCAGATTGCTCTTGATTAAGGATCCCGGGGTTTGTACCAGCATATTTTTGCCCAAAAGCGAACAAGGAAATTTGTTTTGGGCAACAAAACTCCGAGAAATAAAAGAGTGGGAAGCCCCAGAGTCAAATAAAATTACTGCAGGTATGCTATTAACAGAAAACATACCAATGACGACTTCGGGGTTCTCTTGGGCTTCATCGGCGGAGTGGTGATGCACATGCCCAATAAAGTTTTGCTGGTTCGGGCATGACCCCATAAAGTTGACTTGTGGCCTGAATAGGGCATTTGCCTTACTGTTCTTGGGGCATTGTCTGGCATAATGTCTGTTTTGCCCACAACTGAAGCAAGAATTGTTGCGCTGACGCTCCTCATGCACTGGGTTGGTCACGACATTCTTGACTTGAGTGGTGGTCTTGTTAACATTGTGTTGCCAATTGGGCTTGTATTCTACCTGAGTCTGCTGCCAGGTACGAGCCTTTTGCACTGGTTGTCCATCCTTCATTGGCTCAAACTTGCGCTTGTGGTCGTTGTTAGCAGGCCTATTATCTGATACAAGCTTGTGCTCCCTTTCAGCAATGAAAGCCTTGTTCACCAGAGTTTGGAAATCTGGGAAATCAAACATACTGAGAGTACACCGGACTTGCGGATTTAATCCACCAAGAAATCTGTCAATCTTTCTTTCTTTGGTGGCCACGTCGTAAAGGGAGTAACGGGACAGATGATTGAATTTTTGCAAATATTCACCCACAGACTGATTTCCTTGGATGAGTGCGAGAAATTCTCGCTGCTTAGTCTTCATAATTCCAGTAGGGATATGATATTTCCGGAACTGATCCTTGAATTTTGACCAGGTGATTTCTTCATCAGCAGGCCACATGGCTTTTGCATTTTCCCACCATATGGCAGCAGCGCCTTCAAGATAATGAGTTGCAAAAGGAACTTTATCATTTTCTTCAGTATGAGCAATCTCAAGCTTTTTCTCAATGGTACGCAACCAATCGTATGCATCCAAGGGATCAACAACCTAACTGAAAATGGGGGGCGTGGTCCTCTGAAAATCTGACAGCTTGGAGTAATGACCGTTCTGATTTCCATTCTGTCCAACCATAGCTTGCACACTTCTTAATACTTCAATCAGATCATTGTTCCTTCTTTCCTCAAACATACGCAGAATTTGCTCGGTGGAGGGCGGATTTGGCGGTGGAGGTGGTGGCGGAACGTACGGCTCGGGGGAGTGTCCTGCCTGTCATGCGGAACGACGAACAGGAGTTCCCTCACGAACGTCGCTACGGATGCCTCCCCGCGGCATGCTATTATGATTTTTCCCAAGGCAACGCAACCGAGATGAGAAACATCCAAAAATAAATTGGGGAAAGGCCAGCAACAAAACCCGAAAGAGAACGAAATAACGAAGAAAACATGGCGAATAAAATAGAGTTCCAACATAATTATACATAGACTCATACATGAAAGATAACCAACATGCCAGGTTCAACTACCCTCATATAGGCAACGAAAACATCATGACTTGTACTACTACATGCGGACATCATCCCGACGAATGCGGATACTCAGGGGCACTACTGCTCTGCTGGTCCTGCGGTGTCCTCTCCTGAAGCGGACTCGGATCCTGAACTGATGAGGTTAGCTGAGACCTCCGGGTTAAAGGTAACACGACGATGCTGCCTAGAGTGCTCTCTGTCAGGGGCAGGGGTAGGGTGAAGCATTGGGGCTACAGGAGTAGAGAGAAGTGTAACCCACTCAGCCGAAGCACTGAGAGGATTTACGGTCAAGGCGCCCGAGCTACTTGGGGGAGTAACCGGTGAAACAGGGGAGCTAGAACTGGCCAGAATATACGGAGTAAATCCCACAGAGGATGGAGTAGTTAGACCTAGTAGTGACTAAAGCAGCAGCTAAAGCAGTACGGGCACGAGTCAGCTCTCGAGCCAGCTCGTGGATCATAAGATAGCTAGCGGTGATATAACGAGCAAGGTGGCTAGCAACACTATCAGACTCCGGATCAATGATAGGGAAACGGATACGACCATTGTCGTGCAGAGAAGGATAGCAATAGAAACCTGGGTGGTTCTGCATCCGGACCTTGTTGTAACGAAGCTCAACAAGGACCTCGAATGCAGCAAACAGGACAGCCTGAGAAGCGGTAGAAGCGTAACCGCTCCGAGAGGTATGAGTGTAAGTGCTGGAATTGGAACTAGTGCGCAGAGTAACCACTGCACGATACTCATACACTGAGTCAGCTAGACACTCCTGGTACACACGATAGACTGGGTCGTCACCGAGAGGATACAACCGACGCCACACGTTGCGAAGGAGGTGCGGTGACGTGTACGGCATCAGCTGCAACTGGCACGGATACGGTACCAGAGGCATCTACACTCACAACCATTAGCAGGTTAGCATAAAAATAAAACAAGTGTATGCAATGCAACAACCAGCTATAAATGCTACCGGCACTCATCTTAAACTCGTATCTAACGTCCAGTTAACACGTCGTAGTCTAAAGTGGCCTACAGTCAGCGCGGCTCTGATACCAAGCGTTGTGGCACCCCGGCTCAGAGCGACAGGTTTACCATGCATTGTCCGCCCAGAGACCATGTCTTCTGGCAACACACAACACCTTGGTACAGAAAACAACCGCTTTATTGATGCTAGTGGATCATGGTTCATATTACAACAGGTTTCGAGGCCAAGCGGCACACACGGTGCGGTTGAACAATATGTACATTATTTAGTGAACATAAAGGGGCGTCGATCATAACAACTACGCGGCAGCGGAACAACGTCATAGTGGAAACTCCATAGCACAGGGACACCGATGTGGACACGATCTAGACTCGAGCAACAATCCTTTCCAACGAGACTTTCCTAAAATCTGGCATGGCACGCCAGGTCAGTACATTGAATGTACTTGCAAGCTCACAATAGGCATAATCATAATGACAAACAATATCATGATAATTAACCAATTAATAATGCAATAATGTTTCAACATGCTGTGCTCATGCTCTTGTGATAAAAGTCCCTCGGGACTGACTTACCAACCGTGATCGTTATTGGATCACAAACGTACCACCATCGTGGTCTTGACTAGGGGTATCTCGTGATCCTTGCGGCGATCACAACCACGACCAATACTTGGTCACGAATATCTCGATGGCCTTCCCACCATCATCAATAGTGCAAAGTTCATAATTTAGTGTGCAAAATTTATTAAACGTTGACCCATGGTGTGACCTACTACGAGCGTGTCCGTAACCCTGGACTCGGCTATCGATAGATATTACACTCTGCAGAAGTAGCACACTTTACCCACACCACGGAACCCATGGCCTCGCACTCCCATTCGGGTGGACCAACGGCATTCCGACGAAACCCCTCCGTTGCCATGACACTCTCCCTGCCACTCCGACTCACTCCCCATCGGGCTAGTCCTGGGTGGCCCCGTGCCTACCAAAGACACAACGACCACCGTCGTGGCCAAAACGATCCCACAAGGGGACCCGATACCATAATCTCAACAACGGGCACACAAGGTTATGTCTGCTTACCAGGCCAGGGTAAGCATGCCCATAACCTTCCCTAGTTGGAGGCACCGACCAGAGGCATGACAAAGGACCGAATCAAGGCCTTCCCATAAAGGCAAATGTGGTTGCACTGGGAAAAACTCGATTTAGTGGCACCATGACCCGGCCAGCGATATATTCAAGTTGAGTTATATTCAGGTTCAACTTAAAGTAAAAATAACCGGTGTCATCGCATGCCATGAAAATGCAACACTACATATGCATCACATAATAACGGAAATGACTGAGTCAACTATATTCACACTAAGCATAAACATCAACAACTCATGCCACTTTTCTGGTTAGGATAAACCTCACTTTAAACAAAATATTTTCTAGCAAATTTTATTATTTTACTCATGCAAGAAAATAACTTCAATTAATTACTCATATACATAACAATATTATTCTTTCATTACCACAAATGAATCCTAGTTTCTTTACCAACTAAGTTAGTTTCAAACATTCTGTAAATCAAGCTTATTAACTAAAACAAGCACTTAACACAATATATATAACATAATAGTTATTTAAATGCATGGTTTGAATCTTTCATTCAAGTAAGAAAATCATAAATATTGAAATGGCACCATGAAAATGTTGCTGTGGTTTGCCTTAGTGCAGATGAGGTTCACAAGCCTTCTGGTGATCCTCAAGACAAGCTTCACTCTCTGAAAATAATTTTAAACACAAAAATAAAACATCAAGAACCCTTCTGAAAATCACCAGAAAATCTAGACAGCATACAAATATCTCATTTTTGGTGTTCTGCTAGATTTGTTTGCAAAGAACACAATGCAAAAAGAATCAATTCATTTGGACTTATGGTTGAAGAGTTATAGCTGTTTGAAGCTCTTTGGAATATATGTGAATTTGAATTTAAATAAAACAAACTAGGGGGGGTGACGTCGAAGGTGTAAAGCCTCGGGGTGCCACCACTCGTACCGCTTCGCGCGCGTACTGAGTGGCTGACTAGCGGGCCCTGCTAGTCACGTGAGGTGGAGGGGGAGAAGGAAACAGAGGCGGCGGCGGCTTCGCCGGAGCTCACGTCGGTGACGAGGGCTCCTTGGCCAAAACGAGAGGGAGGGCTCGAGAGAGGGGATGGAGGCGCACCTGCCCATACCCGTAGCGTAGCTAGGGGTGGTCGGATGGCGTCAGAATTGACCTCGCAAGCGGAGGCAGAGAGCGGTGGTCACCGGAGATGAAGACGACGGCGAACCGCGGCGACTCCAGGGGCTACAAGTGGACGGAACGGCTTCACCGAAGAGTGGCGGAGGCCCTGGAAGGGTTGCCCAGGCCTGGGAGGGGCTGGAGCTACCGCGACGATCCAAGGGAATCGCCGGCGAGATCGAGCTCAGGGACGGCGGCCTGCGACCTGCCCGGCCGGGCTACGGTTTCCTCGGGGTTGTGGGGTGTGTGGGAGTGGAGGATGGTGCTCGAGGAGGCTGGGGTGGCTCCACTATAGGCGAGGAGCGAGGGGGGAACGGGCTCCGCCGTCGATACCTGGACACTGCGCCCAGCGACGAGCGGCATCAGTGAGAGGGGGAGAAGGCGACGCAGCTCACGCGGGGACTGTGGGCGAACGGGGACGAGCATAGGATCGAGGAGAAGGTGATGAGCACAGTGCACACCGCACTATTACGTTGGCCAGACCGTGCCCGTGCTCGCTATGGCGAGCTCCGACGTTGGCGAGTGCCAGGGGGAGTTAAGGGGGTTGGGATGAAGATGGTGGCGAGGTTTGGCACGCTTAGGCAGGCGGGGAAGCGAGCACGCGAGCAACAGAGGCTCGGGCACGACACAGAGCGCGTTGGCCGCATGCCAGCACGCCTGGACGAACGCGGTCACCGCGTGAACTCTGACCTCAGGCCGACCTAAGACCAAACTTCATGTCTGGCATGTAGTCCGTGGTAGTTTTAGAGGTTACCACACTTTGGTTTGGATCCAGATGCAGTAGAAAAGATTTTACAAGCCAAGTAAGTTTCTGATCAGTAACTTTGAGAGTTTACCGAGGTCAAACGGCTGGGAGTTGGGGGCTGTGCTTTGGAGGCTAGCAATCATCTACTAAGGTGATGAGGCACAAGAAAAATCAGCCATAATGGAGCAAGTAAAATGGTAGTTGATGTAGAAACCACCATTTCTGTCCAGAACAAAAAATATTTTCTGTAGCAAAAATATTCCAAAACGTGGTGCAATATTTTTGCTCAGGAAGGTGCCATAGGGTTCAAAGAATATTTGTGAATTTTCTCAGATTTTTGTGGGCAAGAAAAATTGGGGTTGCTTTGGAGCACATTGATTTAGCTAGGGTTTTAGAGAAGAAAATGAATATTTTTCATTAAAGAAAAATACTCCAAATATTATTTTGGGGTGAACTAGAGAGGGAATGATGATTAGAGAGGGAAATGAGGCACGTCGGTGAAAGCCAAGGGTACCCAAGTGTTTAAGTCCATATGAAAAGATCCAAAAATTCCAAATTTCAAAATCAATCCAAATGAAAATCAGGCAAATAGAAGGGGGCAAAAACCAGGCTGTCACACTATCTAGGTGATGCATAGCAACGGAGGGGAGAGCGTTGTCTACATACCCTCATAGACCGAAAGCAGAAGCGTTATGACAACGCGGTTGATGTAGTCGTACGTCTCCATGATCCGACCGATCATAGCACCGAAGGTACGACACCTCCGCGATCTGCACACATTCAGCTCGGTGACGTCCCGCGAACTCTAGATCCAGCTGAGGCTGAGGGAGAGTTTCGTCAGCACGACGGCGTGACAACGGTGATGATGAAGTTACTGATATAGGGCTTCGCCTAACCGATGTGGAAATCTGTGGAGGGGGGCACCGCACACGGCTAACACTACAAAAAAAGACACATCCGTGACATTTTGGGCCGAACGAATTTTTTTCTGTCATACATATGACATTTCTATGACAATAATTGTGACAGAACCCGGTATCATCATAGATGTGGTGGGCTCCTACTTCTATGACAAAAAATCATGACAGAAAATGGGCTTTTCGTCCTGGGCGGGCCGGAGACGCAGCTGCATGACATTGTTTGCGCCGTCCATGGCGGAAAAAACCGTGGTAGAAGCGAGGGGTAGGAAAATTTCGGGGAGTTGCCGGTAACGGTGGGAGGTCGGGGGCTGAGCAATGCGTGTTTCTCTCGTACACATACGCGCGTGTAGATTGCACTCCAGGCTACGCGTTACTGAACCCGAGCGATCAGTCGATGGCTGTTAACTGAACCCGATGGAGCGATTCCTTCGCTACTGCTGCTAACTGAAGCCGATCGATTGGATGAACAGTGAGCGTTGCGCG
>LR880970.1:727570651-727594602 GCA_904067115.1 Aegilops sharonensis
GTGGATTGGCTGTTTTGTCTTGGGCCCAGAAAAACAATTACTACTAGTACAGTGGAGACACTCTACCGCTTCTGGCTCCTCCTAGGTCATTGAAACGTCTCCCTCTACTGAATGTCGTCATACTTTTGTTCACCGACATGCGGGCCATGCGACGCGTGGGCCCAAATGCCATCCACCAAATTAGAAGGCAGTATGCAGGCGGAGAGTCACCCCGGTCATAGCGCGGCAGTAACGAGCCGTCGTATCACAAAACCCCACCTACCCGCAGTCTAAGTTTGACGGACGAAGCAACCATCATTTCACTCTTCGTCGAATCCCCTTCTCCCTCACCGTCTTCAAGAAAGGCAACACTCGCATCTGCCACTGTTCTTCTCTTCCAACGAAGGGAAGGTAAGCGGATCCGTGATGTTGGTATATTTTTGTTCAGAGAAAAAAAAACTTTTGCAAAGCAGTAACCGATCCTCACTCTCTTTTTTGTTTCATTGTCATTGCGCTTGTGTTTTCCTTTCAGTGGTCTCCTAGTATTCATCAGTTTCATGATGGACCAAGGAGAACCAGGCAAAGACCTGCCGATATTGGAGCAGACGCGAGAAGCTGATCCCCACGAGACAGAGAGCTCCAAGAAGATGGAGGCAGCCATCGAGCCGACCCCAGATACGCTCACGGCCACTACTAAGATGGTCAACGCCCCGTTTGAGGTTACAGCCCCCGTGGCACTGCAGGAGCAGTTTTCCCCCTTCGAGGATGTGTCCCCCCCACCCGCTGAGCTGCCCAAGGTGATTTTCTTCTTTGCCGATCTCGATTGTGGTTTTTCATCTAAGTATGTGGTGATGAATAATGCAAAATTTTATTAGCTTCGATGCCATGCTATACATAGTGGTTTAAATAACTTGTGTTTCTTATATTGAAAAGTAATTCAGAATTTGTTTCTGTTTCAATTATAGCCCTGATGTAGACAAGGATTGTGTGGTTGTGCATGTCACTCGCTATGAGGCGGACGACCTGAATATACGCACTGGGAAAACAGAATTCTTAGGCTGTTGGATCCTGGAATCCATTTGCGGTTATACCAATGAAGAGGTGTATTCCAGCCTCACTGTTGTCAGGCGTGTTGTCCAGGGTGTATTGAAGCACAAGAAGTTCAAAGCTACTCCTTTGTTTGTGAGGCATACTGTTCTTGTCAAGCTTACGCAAGAAGATGACGTGGCATGCCTCCACAAACAAGTTTATCAGTGGCAAGGCCACAAGGTTGTCTTCATGAAGGTTCACAGGATTGAGCTGCTGCGGGACGTCCTCGATGATGTTCATGGCAAGGTCTGTCTTGTGTCCAGCCCAAATTAGATCGAGGCATGAAATAGTTGCCCCAGCTAGTGTTTAATAGTAGTTTGGATTGTGTCTAATTATCCGAACCTTGCCTATTATCGACCCCTCTAGGGCTAGTACTCTGTTTGAATCCGTCTATGGGAACTGCTGCTACTTTTGTGTGCCCGTGAATCATATAAGCAACTATGTATCTTGTTACAGTGGTTCATGCATTTAATTGAGGCCACAATGTAATAAATTCCAAACGTTCATCGCTAGTCCAGCGCTCATGTGGAACACTCACAATAAACTCGTCTTCATAAAAATCTTGAAAAGCATAAGTTAAGCAGTTTTATACATCTCAATGATTCATGGAACATAACAAACATATACTAGTTCACAGCAAAAGACAGTTGTGAGAAGGTTTACAAATCAGGAAAAAACAAGCAATGCTTCTCTGAGCAAAGGGCCTCCCGACAGGCTTAAATTTCCTAGAGTTCACTCTGGTTTTTTCTTGTTGCCACCATCCAGGGTTAGGTTCTCTCATTCCAGAATAACCAATTATAATTGTGGTTTCAGTTGGAATGCTGAACTGAACCATGCAGTGTACTGACCAGGTGAAATTCTTGTGCATTCCACTAAATTTAAGCACCGCTAGTTGCAGAAATAAGCAGACCACAATGCCTCTTGTCCGCGTACCTGTCCAAAAAACCGCCGTGCAGCCGTGCCAGCTAGTCCTCAGTACATGCATGAACTGGTAGAAAGTGCATTCCGGACTAGGTTGCAGTTGTTTTCGCTTGTCCCTGCACTGCAATCAGGAAGTAAAACGTATGAATCAGCTTCGTTTAGATTACCTTGGTCATTCTGCCTTACTTACTACCAATGTAGGGATACCTTGAAGACGGGAGGTTAGACAACGACAACGAGGGATAGCCATCTCATTTTGCGCAGTTGTACTAAAACTGAGGTGTGTGCTTTTGATTGCGCGGATAGAAACGATACGGAGACAGACATCCCGAAACGATATGGAGACAGACATCCCTGATTGCGCAAATACGAAATACAATTATTTAAATAGTGACAGATATTACTACTTTCCCCCGTTTCCTCTTAGAACCAAGTCCTAGATTCATGCTACAACTTTCCCACTTTCTTCCCTGTTTGAACCAACGCTTTGAGTTGACTGTATGAACTAGTTTTACTTCTAATAATAGTAGAAGTCTAGGTGGCTTTGGAACAGCGGACGGAAGTAGAAAAGGATCCACACGAAGGGGGGAGAGCTTGGGCAGTAGAGCAAGGCAGGTTTCGAAGGAATATATACCCGAGGGTCGTCGGCATGTGGCAAAGACGGTGTCGGGAGGCCGCATCTTGGCCACAATATCGCAGGGAGGAAGAAGGGGTCGGAGGCCCTCCCGAGCCGGCGCTCTCTCGGAGAGAAGGCACGGCCGCCGATCGGGACGCGCGCGTAGCCGTTGGTCTCCTCCCTCGCCGCTGACGACAGCGTGAATGATGCACCTACACCCCCTGCCCCGGTCGAGGTTGTCCGGCTGGATTTGTGACCAGCCGTGAGCTGAGAGAGAGAGAGTGTGGCCACCTATGTCTTTCTTAGATCTGGAGAGCATGAGAGAGTGAACGAGAGGAACCCTAGTAAAGCAAGCACTAAGGCTCCTGCTTTTATATATAGTGGAGTGATTTTGTTGTACCGGCTTCAAAAAAATGCGCTCCTACGTGTACCCATGAGTGGGTGTGAGAGAACTAGTGCGTGCGTGCACCACTTCTCTTCGTGAGAGTACAATATATACTATGCCCAAAGAAAGTTCGCCGCAAGAGTAATAATATAAGTGTGTGATGTGTGAGCTAAAATAAAATGTGCGCGCCGTCTTTTGTTTTTTAGAAGTTCTGAGGGTAGGGTGTGAAGAGCACATATGTGCGTGATGTCTACCTACAGATAGACGATGGGTGCCACGTGCGAGTCTGCGAGAGGACTCGGGAGAGTTTTGACTCGTGAGGGTGCGTGTGCGTGAGACAGAGGGGGGCACATATCAATACAATGCATGTGTCCGTAAATCATTATCCGACAAACGTTCGAGATAAGCCTCTTCCTGACGAACGCCGTAAGAACCGTTAGATCGGCATCCGACAATGTCAGTTTTGCCATGTCATTTAACAGAACAGCCACTCCTCCTACACACAAATCTTCCACGTGAGTGTTAGCAACTGCCGTATGCTCCTTCCGTTCCGAAATGCAGTGCATATAGCTTTATTGAAAATTAGAACCTCGCAAACTTTTACCGAGTTTTCGTGTACCAAATTGCACATGTAGAATACCCTGTATATATCATTTCATTCATCTTCGGGAGGTAACTATAAAGATGGGCGAGGAGTCTACAAATAAAGACCATCGTATCACCCGCAGCAATTTCAACCATCCTTTAGTGTCGAGGAATATCATAGGAACTCTATATGATATGATTTTTATATGATTTTTTCCTTTAGAGCCAATTGGTTCATAGGAATAGATTAATATACTCTACATTTCAAAGGAAATAAACATGATATCATTTCTATAGCTTTAGAGCCACTTGGTTCATATGAATGGATTCCTATACTCCCTTAATTTCAAAGGAAAATAAACATTAGTGTATATTCAATAGAAAAGTTCCTATGATATGAACCAAATTACATCTCTTTACTAATCCCTCCTCATAGGAATTGAGATACATGTCATCTCTATATTCAATAGAAAAGTTCCTATAATGTGAACCAAATGACATCTCTTTTCCAGTCCCTACTCATAGGAATTGAGATCCTCCATGTCATCTCTTTACCTACAACTTCCATGTATACATCTTCTATTCCTAAATAGATAGTACAACCCACTAGTAGCTTTTTTTCCAAAACATGCAACTATGGCACAAGAACTATATAGTGTGCCAATAACTTTGAAAGATTGTTGCTGGATGAAGCTAACCCGACAGTGCAGAGATGGGAAAATCCGAGCACTACTGGCCGTTGGATATCATCAACATTCCACCAGATCTGCCACATGTACAATTTAGAGGACTCCATGGTTGAACTTAAGCATAATGCACAAACCTCAAAACACAAGCACTTCTCCTTTGTTCTAGAATCTTCTGTATCGTAATTGATTATTTTTTCTAAATGAATTGCCATTATTTGTTTTTTACTTTATGATTTACAATGCACAACCCCATGAATCTTAACATTTTTATAAAAATAATTGATTTTGAATGAGATGAACTATAAGAACTAAACGAACATCTACATCATGCATATATGACTCAAAGCTTTACATGCTATAGTGTGTATTTATTCATAATTTGGTTTCGAAATCTCATGCGCTCAATACATGTGTACCTTGCAAGTTTTGAGTAGAGTAGCAAATTTCACGCGGCCCGGGTATATCAAAATGCAGGGCCCATGCATCATTGCCTTTCGGTCGAACCTACGTCCACAATTTTTTCTACGTGCTATATCTCCACTCGTCCCCGAACCCAAAATGCTGCCTCGTTCCCGTAAAACCAAGCGGCCCACACATATTTAAGGCGTCGACTCAAACCCGTTTACTACGACGTGGCCCCACACGCCGTAGTACTCCTACAAACCCTACCACCGCACTCGTCATCGGTTTTCTTCAAGAGGACGAGAGAGAAGCCGATTTGTAGTGGAGGCGCTTTTAAAAGAGGATCTACAGTGGAGACCCCTACCCTAGGGTGCCCTAGGTAGCTGCCGCACGCATCATTGTTTTCTCTTTTCTTTATGCTCTTGCGCGCTAGAGTGAAATGATGGTTGCTTCGTCCGTCCAGCTTAATGCGGGAAAGGTGGGGCTTTGTGATTTGACCCCTCATCGCTCATTTTCTACTACTGTGGCGCTACGACCGGGGTGCCTCCAGTTCCAACCGCTTCTCCGAACTGTGATTTGGTGCATCGCACGTGGAACAAGACGGTGGATGAGCCACATGTCTGCCAAAGGGGTCCTATTAAGTGTGTCGCCATTTCGTGTGTGGACTGACCCTGCTTGAGTTGCTACGCCAACACGACAGGAGCAGCCTACCACTTGGTTTTGCTCCTTGGTGAATCCCGACTATATTGATCTAAAAAGATACGTGCTGAACTACCCTCTCCGTCTCGGTTTTTTATTTGTAGGCGTCTCGGTTTATAGGGCATGCACGTAGTTCTAGGTCATCCATTTGACTAACTAAATATGAGTTACTATGTCACGAAAAGTATATCATTGGATTCTTATTGGTTGATATGTGAAGAAACAAGAAACAAGGTAGAAGTTAATGCACCGCGCCTTAGTATTTTGGGATTATTTGGTTTTCGTAAGATGACTTACTCACCTAGACGGAGGGAGTAGTTGTATTTAAAAGTCGAGGGTGGGGCTTTTCCTGCGCGGTAGGCGGGGCAGTTCCGCCTAGTCGGTTCGACAGAGACGCGAAAAGACGAGGGAGTAGGGGTCACACCCAAGATGCGACCCTATCCTAAAGGAACTCGATGGTCCCACCAAGGATAGAAGCGCATCTTGGAGACGCTTTTGCAAGGTGGATATCATTACATCAACATTACATAATACATAGGGATACATACATAAGGCACGAATGCCACAAGAATACATCATCATCATACAAGATCAACATCCGACTACAGATGAATCATAAAAAGAAACTCAAACAAAAATCCACCCTGCTAGCCCAGGCAGCTGACCTGGAACCTATCCCCTGATCGAAGAAGAAGCAGAAGAGGAACTCCAAAGTAAGCCAACATCGCTCTCGCTGCGTGATCATCGCAAACATGTACCTGCAACTGGTGGTGTAGTAATCTGTGAGCCACGAGGACTCAGCAATCCCATTACCATGGGTATCAAGACTAGCAAAGCTTACTGGGTAAGGAAGAGGTAAAGTGGTGAGGTGCAGCAGCGACTAAGCATATATGGTGGCTAACATACGCAAATGAGAGCGAGAAGAGAAACAAAGGAACGGTCGTCAACTAGTAATGATCAAGAAGTGATCCTGAACTCCTACTTACGTCAACCATCACCCAGAAACCGTGTTCTCCTCTCGATCAACCCCGAAAAGAGACACTCACGGTTACACACACGGTTGGTGTATTTTAGAAGAGTTTGCTTCAAGTTTACTACAACCGGATATTAACAAATTCCCATCCGCCACATAACCACGGCACGGCTCTTGAAAGTTTATACCCTGCAGGGGTGTCCCAACTTAGCCCATGATAAGCTCTCGCGATCAACGAAGGATATTCCTTCTCCCCGGGAAGACCCGATCAGTCTCGGAATCCCGGCTACAAGACATTTCGACAGCAATAAAACTAGACCAGCAAGACCGCCCGATGCACCGACAATCGCGATAGGAGCTGCACATATCTCGTTCTCAGGGAAACACCGGATGAGCACTCCGTACAACTAAAACCAGCCCTCGAGTTTCCCCAAGGTGGCGCTGCAAAGGACTCTAGTTTGGACCAACACTTAGACAAGCATTGGCCCGGGGGGGCTGAAATAAAGATGACCCTCGAGAGAGCGACTCCCAAGGGAAAAGTAGGTGGTGGTGAGGCAAATGGTAAAACCAAGGTTGGGCCTTGCTGGAGGAGTCTTATTCAAAGCGAACTGTCAAGGGGGTCCCATAAATCACCCGACCGCGTTAGGGACGCAAAAATCCGGGAACATAATACCGATATGACGGAAACTAGGGCGGCAAGAGTGGAACAAAACACCAGGCATAAGGCCGAGCCTTCCACCCTTTACCAAGTATATAGATGCATTAATAATATAAGAGATATTGTGATATCCCAACCAAAATCCTGTTCACCATGGAGCAATCTTCAACTTCACCTGCAACTAGCAACGCTATAAGAGGGCTGAGCAAAGCGGTAACATAGCCAAACAACGGTTTGCTAGGAAGGGTGCAAAGGTTAGAGGCTGACATGGCAAATTGGGAGGCTTGAAGAGCAAATGATAGGTAGCGCAGCAAAGCGATAGAACGAAGCAACTAGCATAGCAATGATAGTAGTGAGATCTAGGGTAGTGGTCATCTTGCCTGAAATCCCACAAGGAAGAAGAACGAGTCCATGAAGAAGATGAAGCCACGAAGACGAACCAAGCGTAGACGAACGAATTCTCACGATCACAATGAAACGGGAACTATCGAGAAGAAGCACACAACATGGTAAACACACCACCATGAACAAGACATGATGCACAACAAGCATGATGCATGACAAAACTAGATGAGGCTACTCATGGCAAGAGATGATGCAAACAAGAGCAACACATCAAGGCAAGTTTAAATGAGGCCGGGAACAACATATAACAATTCCGGTAAGTCCTCATATGCAAATTTCGAAATTGGTCCAGATCTGAATAAACCTTATGTTCAAGTTGTTAAACAGCAAGTTAAGATGCACCACAATGATCTACACGAAATTCTAGTCAAGTTACATATAAAGTTCATTAGATTCGGAGCTACGGCCTAGAAGATATGAGCAAAACAAGATAGACATGGCATTGATGCAAAATGCATACAAATATCAAGCAAACACCTCAAAACAAGGATGCAACATGATAATATGAAACTACATGCAATTCTAAGCAAGTTTCATATAGAGCACACTCAAAACGGAGCAACGGTGCAACACATACACCCTATACGAGTTTAAAGGACAAGCTGTCCAAAACAACAACTAGGCATATTGCAAGCATCAAAAAAACATGCTACAGCACCTTAACATGATAACAAAAGGCATGGACGTGATGTAAAGGTAATGCATGACAAAACATGAACACTGAACTATCTCCAGAAATCACTAGAACATGCTCAAAAGGACATGGCAAGATTGCAAATAATAACAGGTTCATAGACTTAGCAGAATTTTAGGACATGGCAGAAATAACATCAGGTTAACAAGTTTAGAGCTATGAAACAACATCTTACAGGAACTTATCATGGCAAAAAAAGGCATGGCATGATACTACTAAATTCATAGAACAAAAGTCCCTTAGTGACCATGAGCCAAAAGGGCACAGAAAATACAGTTACAAGCATGTGAACATAGCAAAACCATAAACAGATTCAGACTTAGTGCAAAACTGGAGCATGGCATAAACAGATAACAAGTAGGCATGTTTACGAGCTCGATGCACTCACTATGAGTCATTGAATGACAAACTAATCATACACCCAGCAACTAGACATGGCATAGAAGCTAGACATGGTAATAACAACAACATAGCATGCAAGGATCAACTACAACAACCTTGGCAAAATTGAATAACATGTAAACAATCTGCCAGGAACATTTTATAGCAAAAGTAGAGCTCGATTGAGACAAGCTATGGCACTCCATAATTGCAAACAAGGGCATGGATGGATAGAGCATTACCATATGTTCAAAACATCCTTACTGAAGTATCTCAAAATATGCATGGATCTCTCTGTAGCATCACGTTTACATGGCATAAAAATATCAGCAAAACAGGGGCTGAAACCAGCAACATCATGAAGCCTAGTTTGCATGCTTGTGCTAGTCACCACATAGATCCCAAAAATACATGGCATACACCCCTGTAAAGATGGCATGACATAGTTCACAACTCATGTAGGACTCATGCTCATAGGATGCACACATCAATCACGGCAAAAATAACAAATCATCAAGTTATAACAGTTTCAGCAGATTAACATCATATAGCACTCTTGCAACGAAGATTCAGGCATCAAGATGAACTCAAATGAAAATGACGCAATGGAATGAAATGATGTAGTCGTTGAGGCGAACAATTTGATATATTACACGCACGAAACGAAGCTACGGCTGCAGAGATACGATGCAACGAACATGGCATGATTATGTTGAAAACACTCGGGACTTGGTCAAAAACGAGGGCAACCTCGGGTCCGCACGGATTTCGATGATGGCCGGAGTCTCGCCGGAGTTGGTCGCTGCGGGGGAGGAGGAAGGGCGGCGAGGAGCTCCCGGGCCGGATCTCGCCGGATCCGGCCGGCGGCGAGCCGGAGGGCGACGGGGAAGGCCGGGGCGACACCGGAGAGGTCGGGGGCGAGCGAGGCGGCCGGCGCCGGAGGAGCTGCGGCGGTCGACGGCGGCGGAAGCCGGGCCGGGTGGCGGCGGGCGGTGCCGGCGGCGGCGCGGGGCGGCGCCCGGCCGGAGGCGGCGACGGGCGGAGGCGGAGGAGCGCTCGGGCGGCGGCGGCGCGGATCGGGCCCGCGCGGGCCCCGGATGGGCTCCGCGGGCCGACGGCGCGGGGGCGGCGGACGCGCCACGTGGCAGGCCCCCATTGGCTGCGGGCGGCGGCGGCGATTCGTCCGGAGGCGGCGGACATGTCCGGTGCGGTGGGAGGAGAAAAACTAGGGTTAGGGGTAGGATTTCATCCGCGAATTTCGGGGGGAGGCACATATTTATAGATAGAGGGAGCTAGGAGAGTCCAAATGAGGTGCGGTTTTCGCCCACACGATCATGATCGACCAACCGAGAGCATGGGGGGGAGTTTGCTGGGTTTTGGGCCACTTTGGAAGGGGTGTTGGGCTGCGCACAAAAGAGGCCTTTTACGGTTACCCGGTTAACCGTTGGAGTACCAAACGACCTCCAAATGATCCGAAACTTGATAGGCGGTCTACCGGTGCTATACCAAGGCCGCTGGGCAAACCTCGGTTCATTCCGAGACCGTTTAACACCCGCACACGAAAAGAGGTAAAAGGGGGCGCCGGGAGACATAGGAGTGCCGGATTGCAAAACGGACAACGGGGAAAATGCTCGGATGCATGAGACGAACACGTATGCGAAATGAAATGCGCATGATGACATGGAAAAATGCAACACGCAAGAAAATGACATGGCAACGACGACGAATAACTGGCATACACCTGGCGCATCGAATCCGGGGCATTACAGTAGGCTGCTGCAAACGTAGGGCTGTGTGATTTGACAGTGAGTTACTGCTGGACAGGTGGGGCCCCGTGATTTGACTTGCCATTATCATTTTAACTACGACGCTATGACCGGCGTGAGTCTCCCGATTCCTGTCCACCTCCATACAGGTGCCTCTCCCAATGCTCCACCATGTAGTATTAGAGGCTGGCTCTTGCATGAGAGCCCACTTCTCCACTTTTTCCTTGCCTCGCTTTCCTCCACATATGGCAAAATGCCATGTAAAGCGCACTATGTACTTGCTTGCTCCTACAGGTGCTTAAGCTTGCCACATAGGCATAAAGTCTGATGTGGCAAGTTAATCAAGAAGAGAGAGACTAGTTTGGTGACCCAAGGAAGAAACGGTGCTAAGCGTGTGTACCTAGGTAAAAAGACAATTTTGAGTCTATAGCTAATTAAATGAAGCAAACTTAGCAACACCATTTCATTGGAAGAGGTCACTCCTGGGCAAATGCAATAAATACTAGTACTCCCTGTGTCCCATTATATACGAACGTTTTTGACACTACACTTATATTATGGGACGGAGGGAGTACGAAGAAAGAGATAGAGAGGAGTTAAAAAATACACTTATAGCCAACCTTGTTGTAGTATGAGTGACTAAGTGATGACTATGTATGACATGCCAACATCAGATAGCCTAACGCACCATGTTAAATCTCCAAGGGCGCGACCGCGCGAGCGACGCGACGGTCGTGGTAGGCGCGACCATGATACGGGCTGCTGGCAGCCCTTGGATCTGAGATTAAACGGTCGCATGCTAAGTTGCTGAAAATTTGTAGAATAACCCTCCAGGATAGGATATTCACCCATAGGTCTAGAATCACGCCATGCAACCATTCGATCTCAGATCCAAGGGCTCTCGGAAGCCCGTATCACGGGAGAATGGAAAGCCACTACCCTACCGTTCGCACCCTGGCAGTTCGCTCCTACTCGTCCCCGCACGTCCTTTAATACTACGGCGGTTCGCTCCTAGTCGTCCCGTCCATTCACATTACGGCAGTTCCACTAATGCTAACCCTCCTCCCAAATCCATGGCGTCCCAAATCTCCCCGATCGGTGGTGAGTACAAGGTTAGAACCATCACCGGCGATGAGTTCGACGCCATCTACACCCGTACTTCCGCGACGGTGAAAGGATGCCTTTCTCACTTCAGACGCATGTTCGAATACTCACATGAAGAGTGGGTCGCTGGGCTAGATGTTGAGTACACCACAGTCGTGGGACGAGAGAAGGATCTAAAGGATGAAGAGAGGAAGAAGCCCACCGTGATCCAAGTTTGCATACATAACATTTGCTTGGTCTACCACATATGCCATGCCGATGTTGAGTGCCAGGATTTTAAGAACTTCCTCGAGGACAAAACAGTCAAATTCGTTACTGTAGACTTTAAGAACGACAAAGAAGTCCTGCGTCGGATAGGCCTCATTGTAGGCAACCCCTTCGACCTCCAGAAGAATTGGCTAGTGCCCTCTCGTCAGCCTTCAATGCTGACCCTAGCAGGAGCCATGGTTCATCCTTCGTACGGTAAACTGGAGAAACCTCCATACACGTTTCATCGTCATGCATGGCAGCGGAATGTACTAGATATAGACCACATCCAGTATGCTGCAATGGATGGCTACCTTTGTTTCAATATCTACAAGGGTTGGATGAAGAGCAACAGCCAAGTTGGCAGTTCAAGCAAAGAAGTATCGGCCAAGAGGAAGAGGGACAAGGACGAAGTCGAGGACGTGGACGAGGACTCCGAGTAAGGTGACAGTGTCGTTGCTCATGGTGGTTCTAAACTTCTAAGGCTGGTCATAGTGGGAGTAACTTATACTAGTGTCATGCATATGACACTAGTCTAAGTTACTACCTTCATAGTGCAAAGTAACATAGTAGTAGTGTCATAGAGGACTTCATTTATAAGCTTGTAGACTCATCTTGTCTTGGGAAGCGCTATGTTACAGTAACATATTATGTTACCACTTATCATTAACTACATGCCACATAAGCAAAATTTTCTTGGAGTGCGCTATGTTACTAGCTAAGTTACTCCCACTATGACTAGCCTAATGCAGTGTCTACCGGATTAGTTGCATAGTTTAATTTCATGTGTGCTTAGTTTAATTTGAGGGTGTGTTGTGCTGAGCCCCCAGCAGAACTATGTTATGTTTCTTCTCGTTACTTTAACTCTTCAGTATGTACATACTAGTACTAGTATTTCTTTAATAGAATTTAGCACCCCAATTAAGCACGTACTAGCTTTTTTAATAGTACTATATGCATAATTTCGCGACGAGCGCTCTCTACATGCACCACCTTTTTTTTAAATTTCAATTTTTGCTCCATGGCGCAATCCATCGATAGTGGAGTACTGCTGTACAAAAGTATACATTTTTAAAAGGCTAGCGTACTGTTCATCACATATATATATATAGCCAGTTAAATTCTCAACCTAGAACGACGTGCATGCCATGTAGTAAACCGATACAGAGGAAGTATAGTAAAAATGAGGTGATTTAACCGAGCAATCAGCGCGGGAGCATGGCCTGTCATGCGGTCCCACGTGTCATGATGTACCAAGGCGATGCACGTGTCCCTCTTGAGGCAGAAGCAATACTAGTATGTGGTTTGAGATGATGTCGAACCGAAATGTGAAATGATGGTTGCTTCGTCCGTCTGGGAAGGTGCGGCATTGTGATTTGACGTCTCATTGCTCATTACTACTACTGGGCCGATACGAGTGGGGTGCGTCCCCCCTGCTGTTCAGCACTGTCATTTGGTGCTTGACACGTCGACCCGGTTGCTATATGTCTCACATGTCGGCGACAGGAAGTACATAATTCATGAAAGGGAGCGTCTATGGAGGAGTATACTACAGAATTCATGAAAGGGAGCGACTTAGTTTTGGAAAAATATGTTTTTACGGAGTACGTACCCACTAGGGTTTATAGGGCTCATCTAACAAACATTTGTTTCTCCGTTTGATAAGTCTTAATTCTACTATACTAGTAGTAGTACCATTACATGTTGGATTTCGAGGTGCGTTAGACCACCCGACGCAAGCAGTGTCAAGAGGAAACTAACCAATGCATGTACAAGTTCATGGAAATTTAGTGGTCATTCATGCATTCGTTCTAATTAATGCCTCAGTAAACATAACTTCTTGAGAAAAATGAGCGTACTGTGCAAACTACGAAATTAATTCGACCACTCTCCGTCTACCTTGGTTGGAGAGATTTTGAAATTGAGCCATAAAGTGGAAAGGAGGGAGTAGTAACTTTTGTCTCGATTACTATTTGTGGCCTTGTGTAGATGCAAAATGTATTTTTTTATAGTGGCCTTGTATAAGTAAATAGAGGGGGTACTAACCAAAGTACGTAGTAGGGACGAGGAGTAAACAGAGGGAGTAGTAAAATTTTCTCCTCGTGCTGCGAGCCACCGCGCGCGAGGGCGAGGGACCGGGCGTAAAGGCGTACAGTAGTAGTAAGCTTCACCTCATCCTATGAGCCACCGCGCCCGTGGGCGGGGGAGACAGCGTACTAAGCAAGTTTCTCCTCGTTCTACGAGTTGACGGGACACATCAAAAGTACTCCAGTGTATAGAGCCTTGCCTCTAAGGTAGGCCCCACATGGTTTGCCTCTTCTTTTAGTTTAACATAACGCGTCAAGTCGCAATTTGTTTGTTCACCCGTGGTAGACGATCCTCCCTGCACCAAGTGGACAACCAGTACACGTGCCAAATTACCACATGGGCTTCCTTTTTTGTACAGAAATGAGCTCCACCGTGTACCCGCGCGGGTGTGGTTGGGAAAGAGATGGGAGTACGTGCGCCATGCGTGCACCTCTTCTCTTCATGCACATCGCCCACCTACGTGGGTGTGTGTGAGAGAGATACAAACCTAGACATAATGCGCCATCCATCCCCATGCCTCCGCCCAGTCCGACCACCAGTCACCACCACGGCACCACGCCCCACTCCTCCTCACCTTATCTCTCATATTTCTCCCTCCATTTTTATATACAAGGGGCCACTATCAAAATTACAATTTGCAGATATACAAGGCCACTAACACTAATCGATGCAATATTAATGGTGTTTGCCTCGTGGTACTAGCAAAGGAGGACATTAATTATCCCTTGCATGCATGCCGGAGTTTGTAAAAAATTGCATCTTGATGTTCCGTGCAATGCACGGGCATCTTGCTAGTCCATGAAAACAACACATGGCAAAATTCCACGATGAACGAGGGATTTGAATCTGTTGGGAGGGGCTGTTTGGATCTTGCCTGGGTTAGCCAAAATATTGGCGACCCTTTTGTCCACCGGTGCCTTTGCCACCGATGAACGAGGAATGGCTTGGGTGCTCATGGTGTCATGCATCCTCCAGCGCGCACGTTGGAGACGAGCTCGCACGAGCTGTGTTTTTTTTGTCCCACAACGCCGCCCGAGCCACCCGCAGACTGACCGGCGACCCGCAAATTACGCCATCCAACCGTAGCTGCACACATTATGACAGCAACTCAACCAACCGGACGAAATTCACGCAAACACGTAGACAAACTAATATTTCATATAAACAACGACATAAATCATATAAAATACTGGATTTTCACACAAACATGACGGATTTCATTACATTCAAATGAACTACGTGGTGCTAGTTCTGGACAGCACATGTATATAGTACCTGGCCTAAATGGTCGCCCGCTGTCAGTGTACTAGAATAGGGGTACCCTAGTATCCCGAACTTGTGCACGGACAGTCGCAGCACCCCGCAGCAGGGCTGGCCTGGTGACCATCAAGATCTTCCACGGCTCCTTTGGAGCCATTCAAGAACAAAGTAATCAAGGCCCCGGCAAGAGGAGCTTGCCGGGAAGGCCACTCAGGGCACGAAGGAAACAAGGCCCCGGCAAGAGGAGCTTGCCGGGAAGGCTTGGTGAGCGACAAGCTCCCGAGCGCGACAAGAACCTTGCCGCGACAAGGTGCTCGCCGCGGCAAGTGACCTCTCTTCATCTCTGCTCCAGCTCATCCGCCAACGTGTCGCCATGGGGTTTTCCCAAGCACGCGTGTCGACGGGCTGTGCAGCCAGCGGGGAGCAGCGATAAGCGGCGCTGACAAGCTACCATCGTGGCAAACGGAGGCGCACTTGACAGTCCCTGTTACACTGTTCAGGCGACTGAGACGGGCATTTATGACTCTTGTCCCTTGCCGTCAGAGTTAGGTATAGATCACTGTACACTGTACAAAGCGGTGTACCAACCTCTGTTTTTACTATCCTACCCTTGTCTACTTGCCACCTGTGGAGACCCCTTGTGCCTATAAAAGGAGGCCCAAGTGCAACGTAGAAAGGGTTCGGTTCGGCTCCGGCTTAGTTCATTCAACTCATACGAGACCACACTCAGGCTAGGTTTTGTAGCTCCCATTACTCCCTAGCAAGAACACAAATAATCCACAAAGCAGCAGTAGGAGTATTATCTCTCCGGAGAGCTCCGAAGCTGGGTAAATCTGCTCGTGTGCATTGCTTCGATCTGCTCTTCGTGCATTCTCCGCCCCCCTCCGAACCACAAGGGACTCGGTCCCATAGGTGTTCGTGGGCCACGATCAGCTTCCCCGACATCTTTGGCGCGCCAACAGCTCCTACGGTAAGCCCTGCTTGCCGGAGACGCAAAATCGTAGTCACGGCAATCTTCAACTTGTCGTCCTCCGGCGCCAAGTTGCTCCAGTCATTGCCATGCATTATGGGAGTTTGGCGCAGGGCGGTGAAAGGCTGTGGCTCCTCCTCTAAGATCCAACACCAGTCAGCTCTCCACTCCTCCCACTTGCTACGCAGCTCTCCGTCAAGATATGCTTCCTTCTTGCCGATCCTAGAGACCCATGCAATTCCTCCGGCAAGCGGCTCTCCTCTCTCTACACGGGGCATGAAGTAATGGCGGAAGAGTGCTACATTTGGGTGGACCCCGACAAAGTTCTCGCAGAGGTGTGGGAAAACGGCCAAGGTGAGGACGGCGTTGGGGGTGAAATCAAGGAGGCGGAGGCCATATGTATTCATGACATCACAGAAGAATTCAGAAAAGGGCGGGAAAAGCCCACAGTGGAAGAAAAGCGCGAAGAAAGGGTACCCGATGGAAACTTTCTCGGATGTGGCGGCGGAGATGACTCTGGTGCGCGGGTGCGCCCGGGTCTCCGTCGACCAGAAGAGATAGTACAGCTCCCGCAGCTCCTTCCTGTCAAGCAGAGGATCGAAGAGGGCCCGCTCCTTCCGCAGCGCCGCGAGCCGCTGCGCCTCGGCCGATTTCACGCCCTTTCCCTTGTCGGCCTTCGGAGCCATGGGGAGAGGTGGTGGAGGAGGTCGACGGCGTTGGTGGCACCGGTGGCAATGGAGGGGGCGGAGCGTCGCTCTCTTTGGGCTCGAGAAGAAAGGGGGAAGCGACGGGGGTTTTCTGATGTGACAGCAGGGGCAAGTGGGCGTCCTTCCCCTGTTCCCCCTGCTTATAAAGGGGAGAGGGGACGGGCGTTCCGATTTTCCCATTAAAGAAAGCCCCACGATCTCCCCCACGACGCCACGTCCGGTACGTGACGTTCGTGGGAGGCATGGTGGGTCCAGGGCGAGTAACTGCGGATCCAGGCCGCGCGTGCCCGTGCACTGTTTTGGACCTGGCCCAACAGAGCTCGGCGCCGTGTGTGGCCCAGGCCCGGGGGCTCCTATCGGTGTACTAGAATAGGGGTACCCTAGTATCCCGAACTTGTGCACGGACAGTCGCAGCACCCCGCAGCAGGGCTGGCCTGGTGACCATCAAGATCTTCCACGGCTCCTTTGGAGCCATTCAAGAACAAAGTAATCAAGGCCCCGGCAAGAGGAGCTTTCCCGGAAGGCCACTCAGGGCACGAAGGAAACAAGGCCCCGGCAAGAGGAGCTTGCCGGGAAGGCTTGGTGAGCGACAAGCTCCCGAGCGCGACAAGAACCTTGCCGCGACAAGGTGCTCGCCGCGGCAAGTGACCTCTCTTCATCTCCGCTCCAGCTCATCCGCCAACGTGTCGCCATGGGGTTTTCCCAAGCACGCGTGTCGATGGGCTGTGCAGCCAGCGGGGAGCAGCGATAAGCGGCGCTGACAAGCTACCATCGTGGCAAACGGAGGCGCACTTGACGGTCCCTGTTACACTGTTCAGGCGACTGAGACGGGCATTTATGACTCTTGTCCCTTGCCGTCAGAGTTAGGTATAGATCACTGTACACTGTACAAAGCGGTGTACCAACCTCTGTTTTTACTATCCTACCCTTGTCTACTTGCCACCTGTGGAGACCCCTTGTGCCTATAAAAGGAGGCCCAAGTGCAACGTAGAAAGGGTTCGGTTCGGCTCCGGCTTAGTTCATTCAACTCATACGAGACCACACTCAGGCTAGGTTTTGTAGCTCCCATTACTCCTTAGCAAGAACACAAATAATCCACAAAGCAGCAGTAGGAGTATTATCTCTCCGGAGAGCTCCGAAGCTGGGTAAATCTGCTCGTGTGCATTGCTTCGATCTGCTCTTCGTGCATTCTCCGCCCCCCTCTGAACCACAAGGGACTCGGTCCCATAGGTGTTCGTGGGCCACGATCAGCTTCCCCGACACCCGCCGATTGATTTGTGTTCCTCATGTCCGGCAGCACGATCACCGGACTGCCGGGACCTCCGGAGGTATATGCTTCAGCGCAAAGGACGGCTCGCTTCCCCACTGCCCAACTGATATCATTGGCTGGTGCCGAAGATGATGGTGGCCGGCACCGGTTCGAGTTCATCACCGGCCACTACTTCGCCATGGCCGGCACCGACTCGAGTTCATCCTAACATTGACCTCTTCTGTGGAGCCCATGCGGGGTCGACGAAGGTCCTCACAACAAAAGGATCCGGCAAGACACCTGCTGTGTACGCCGGCGTCGCCTCCACGGTGGCCTTCATGGGACCCAAGCGGCAGCGGCCTCCCGTGTTTTACTTCTCCTCGATGATGGTGGCGGACGCGGAGGCGCTGGCCACTAACTCGTCGCTCTCCGCACACCCAGCTTCTGTCGCTGCTTGCATGGCGCGGCCGCCGGCATGGGAGTCTCGGCCACAGAAACGGGAGACGCGGTACGAGGCGGCGGCGTGGATGGCAGCAACGACGCCCGTGCGCTGCTCCTCGTCGAGCTGGCGTAGAGCGGCGAGTTGCTGAACCGCGTGCCGGCTTGGGGCGGCAACTGGCTCCGTCGGGCGAGGGGAGGGAGGTGGATCAGCGAGCTGCATAGCTCGTATCCGGCGGGCTACCCAGCCGGCTTGGATGCGGAATAACTACTCTTCGTAAGCCATTGTAAGAGTGGACAAAATGGTGGAGGAGATAGGGGAGCGGCGGAGGTGTGCGATTCTTGGCCGGCGTTTGGCCTCGTTTAAATAGGAGATTAAATAGACGGCGGACGGGAGGAGCTCGGCCGGCGTTGCGTTTAACGCCAACCCGATCATGAACGGACGTGTGTCTAGAGTGGGTTTCTCGGCTTCCACACGGGTGGGTTTCATGGAGGCGTTTGAATGCTGCACGGAGGCGTGTTCAGCCGGGCGTCTCACGAGTGGCGCCCTCGACTCTGACCTAGGACACTGCGCCGTTCTTCCACTGACATGTGGGCTCTTTGGGTGCATGGCCTGCATGTCAGTGACCCAATGCAGGCAGCGCACAGAAGAGGAACCTTTGGTGGGCCAGGGCGGTCAGAAGCGGGCATTTCATAAACCGATGATTGTTCATTGAGTGTGACGTCATCTTTTTCATGTTGTTAAGCCTACTATGTTGATAGCCCATTCGATACCTTGTGATTCATAAAGACCGATGCAAACATCAATGTTCTGCTTATCACAGATAAGATTGATTAATACCCGTAACAATCCATGTCCTTAACAAAGGGTGCATGCATGTATAGGTTGAGCGTGTGTCTTGCGTCGTGTGCTGTGTGCATGCAGGCGTGCGAGTGTTGCGTGCGTGCAAGGGTGCGTTTCAGTGTTGCATGCATGGGTGCGTATGTGCGTGTGTTCGTGAGTGCATGTGTACGTGTCAGTGTTGCACGCCAGCATGCGTGCGTGTGTATGTTATGTGTACGTGTCTGTGTTGCACGCCTACATGCGTGCGTGTCTTGCGTGCGTGCATGTGTACGTGCGGGGTGAGGCTACACGTCAGTCGACTGACTTTTTCATCTAAATGATCTTGAGATTTTACGAAGTCACCATAGGTGACTCGTAGTCGAGTGGAACGTCCCCTCCCATTGAACGTACATCGCCTGAAAATACTGAAATTAACAAAAGATAAATGCGAGCACCGAGACTTTAACCTTGGTGGGCTTGATAAACCACTGTCCTCTAACCATCCAACCACATGTTGGTTAGCACGACAAAATGTATGTGGTGACCGTGATGAGCTTATTCTAAAGTCCAGTGACCATATCGTGCTTTCGCTTCAAATACAATGACCGTAAGTGTCGTCAACAAAATACGGAGCACGCATCAATTGGAAAGTCCGTCAGTGTCATCAACAAAATATGGAGACG
The DNA here is from genome assembly GCA_904067115.1 of Aegilops sharonensis. Taxonomy (NCBI): domain Eukaryota; kingdom Viridiplantae; phylum Streptophyta; class Magnoliopsida; order Poales; family Poaceae; genus Aegilops; species Aegilops sharonensis. Next base: position 727,590,462 of record LR880970.1, read on the forward strand.
TATCATGAGCTAGATACCGTTGTACTATTGTATATGCTTATTTTCTTAGTGGCCGATTGCGTGTGTGGTGTGGTGGGCACATCATTTCTAGTTGTAGTGGGTCCACATGAAGACTCATGGGTCGGTTCCATCCTGTGCCACATATAGGTTGGACCGAGACGTGTTATACGGAGACCCATGTGGAGGACTCGGCGTACAACACGAAGCTACCAGAGTCGCGGAGGACTCTATCCCCACTGGTGATAAGCCGACTATATATGATTTGTAACCCTAGGCCCTTAGTATGTTATACAAGCTTGGGGGCTAGTTCGTCGATAGTATACACACACGCACAATGCCTGGTATTCACGTGTACTTTGTACACACCCCTATCACTAATATACAGTAATGGGAGTAGGCTCTTTCTTCAACTGCAAGGGTCCGATCCGAACTAGGGTAAAACTTTGCCTCGTATTACCATCCAGCCTAATAGCCAGGGATATCCTACCGAATGATATGATGAAATCATATCTGCCAACTACTATTAGAGAGGTGTGTCGGGGGAGGGGGGCAATGTGTGCGAGAGAGGCCTAAAGATAATGTGCGTGCGGGAGACACGTAGGCACATATATGTGCGTATAGAGGGCTAGTAGAGACCGTGCATGTGTATATATGCATGTGAGAGAAATAGTGTTTTCCAACTGAGATTAGTGAAAAGAGTGGTACATAGTAGTCAGAAAGAGAGAGAGAGAAACAAAGAGAGAATGTGCGTGAGACACCCCGACACCCTGAGAGAGATTGTGAGCATGTGTGAAAGAGAAATGCCGATGCATATAAAGTGTGTGCACTTATGCGTAGATAGAGAGATATATAAAGCGTTTGTGAGAACGGGGAGAGGCATAGTGCATCTACGTGTAAAAGGCGGTTCTACGCATTAAGTTAAAATATAAATGGCATTATTATTTTTGGTTGAGATCATGAATTTTGCAAAATTGCGTATGGACGAAAATTGGTCTATCAGACACCCATACTCTATTGAATTCCAGCATGTGCATGTGTTTATTTCATATTATCGATCCATAGAGTGGGAGCGGTTTGAAATACAGGCAATGGATGCTTTTGCAATTCATATATAAACATTAATTAGTGCACTCCATGTTGTTAGTGTGAGGCACTTTATACATTTGTCACTTGCATGGATACATTCCAAATTGCTAGCTACGAAATAAAATACATGTCGAATTCAGCATAAAGGGGGTTTCGAAGATTCGAATTCATAGGAAGTGCATTCATCTGTTTGAACCCGAGATAATGGCATTTGTAAATCAGATGTAAAAGGGGGCATCAATCTTTGTTGTGAGTTTGAACATGCTATATATATTCATATGCATATCTAACTTTTTTTTTGCAACCAAGGAGATTATACCTGGAACCATGCATGAACTGAGGTAAGTTGCATATTTGTTAATATATACTCGTGTACAATGTATATTAAAATGTACCCCCTCCATTCCAAAATAATCATAGCTTTAGGATTTTCAAGAGTAAAGATTTGTGAAGTTTGACAAATCCTAAAAGTTCAATACAAGAGAACCGAAAACGTTAACGCTTCTGCTCCCAAATATTGAACGAAGCGCCAAATAGGCCTCTGGTCACCCGAAACCGCGCGAGACTAATGTTTTGGTGGTAGGAAATTACTGTCCTGACTCTGGCCCGTGTAGCCTATCGGCCCGATGTCCAAAGGTCTAAACCGGGGTAGGTTTGTAACTTCACCAAGACGCCAGTCTCAACCGCCTCCGAGAAGCATTCATACGCCGTGGGCGCCTAAACACCCATGCGCTCGACCGAAATCTATCCCGCCCACATTTGGGACACCTGACATGACTGTCCTACCCCCAACCCGCAATATGTCTGAAATTTTAGATGGGGGCAAAGTTTGTAAGTTTCCCCAAATTTCAAGCAAGCGCGTCTCAAACCGAAACATTGTTCCCCCTTAGTTCCCCACCTCCCTCTGTTTCCCCATTCATACTCCGTTGGCGCGAAAACGCCTCTCCACCAGCCGCGAAACCCCCGCCTCCTCTGTCCTCCAACCCATAGCGGCCAATCCACCGCCGCCCTCCTCCATCACGCCAGAGCCGGTACCCCGACGTCGTCGTCCAACGCAACCGCAACCGCAACCGCAACGCCCTCAAGGACTTAGCAGTTGAAGCCGAGGCAGAGCTGCCTCCACGACGCCGACGCCGACGTGCGCCGTACCAGAACCACTCCGACCACGCCGTCCTGCGCCTCACTGCTGCGGCTCCATTGTCGCAACCGTCCACCGCACCGGAGGTATTCCCGCTACACCGTCGTTCGCCGCCTCGGATCTGCTTCCCCGCCGCCGACAGACGGCCACCGCACCACACTCAACAACTTGGCCATGGGTTCGTCCAAGGTTGCACCGTCCTCCACAACTTCTGGTTTCCGGTGAACAACAAGATCGTCGGAAAAACAGAAGGAGGACACAGCACTGCCAGCAGAAAGAGGTACTCCTCTTCCCTTATTCGTGCAAATCTTACGTCTCTGCGCACACCGTATTCATCCCATGAAAGAAACTAGTTGAGCACTTCTTACTGCATCTTCTTCGTGATACTAAATGCACAAGGTTTCCTCCCTTTTACTATTTCACCTTTGCTAGAGGTCAGTAGCCCGCCTGGATTTCAATTCAGGGTCCGTCGAACCGCAATTAAAGAAGCAACACCCGCTTAGGCGCGTGGAGCACCTAGTCCGCATGTTCCTCAGGGAAGCGGCGCATCGGTGTCTATCATAGGGGTGTGGGGCGCAGGAGCTGCTTGCGCCCGATCTGGAGGTCGGTGGGGCTTGAATGGATGGCCGGGGGGCGGTGCCAAGCACGGCGGTGCGGTGAGGTCGAGGGGAGGGCGCAGGCATGGGAGGAATACTGGGCCGGTGGTCGCTGGTGTTTCGAGGAAGATCGTCAACACTAACTGGCTAGAGGTAGATGAAGGCGATCTGCCCGTCCTTTGTACATCGGACGGTGCAGAAAAAATGGGCTGACCTATTTGCTTTCAATCGACTGTTATTTTCATAGAATCCTGTAGTAATTGAGTGTGCCATGCATGTTGTAGAGCTATCATATGTCTCCCGTCATTTATTTCTCACTGACCTGCTATCTGCTACCTTTACACTGTACTAATTGTGCACACACTTCACCCATACTCACACTATTGTTTTTTTATGCATGGGTATTTCAGACTCTGACGCAGTGTTGAGGAATGCAGAAAAGAAAAGATAGATGTTGCTCCAGTGTAATTCGAAGATAAGCACTAAGCGTTTCAGCGCTCTAATGGGTGCGGTGTCAGCAGTTGGAGACAGTAAACGTAGCTCTGCAGTTGATGATCTCAATTGCCACACACAACCATCCCAGGTGCTTGCTTTAACTTCGCGCTGTCAAATGTGGTTGCATGTTGCATATGGTGTCTAGCTTGTATTGCTTCCAATTTGGTTATATTGCATCTGCTTACTTTACACATTATACCTTTGATAATGACATGCCTTCCTATTTTTGATACATACTACATATGTCTATTAACCATGTTCGTACATCAAACTAATGCTCTTTTGTATCCCTCGTCAATCACTTATGATGAGACAGTCACTCGGGTGGGTTATTGTGAAACGCCCTACTCGTTTAAAGAGTGCAGTGTCATCCTCCCCACATGATTCTCAAGAAACAGCAAGGCTAAATGAAGATAGTCAACGTAGCTCTCTAGTAGATCACCGCAATTCCCCAACACCACCAACACAGGTGCTTTCTCTTACTTGGCAGTGTGATATGTGGTTGCATGTTGCATATGGTGTCTACCTTGTAATGCTTCTAATTAGGGTAAATTGCATCTGCTTAGTTAACACATTATACCTGTGAATATGACATGCCTTCCTGTTTTTGGTACATACTACGTCTTTCTATTAACCATGTTCTTACATCAAACTACTTTTCTTGTGTATCCCTCATCAATGCTCCTAATTTGTTAAATTGCATCTCCTTAGCTTACACATTATACATGTGAATATGACACGCCTTCCTATTTTTGGTACATACTACATCTGCCTATCACACCATGTTCTTACATCAAACTACTGTTCTTGTGTATCCTGCGTCTAT
>LR880970.1:727617555-727630587 GCA_904067115.1 Aegilops sharonensis
CCGTTTAGGGAAGGTATGGATTCAACATTTGACTTCGAAGCAACTCGAATACCACAAATAAAACAAAACAAAGGATTTGGCTTGCAGAATAAGCCGGAACAAATACATATGATAGAGATTTACCCAATCTCATATCATGCATCTGTCGGAAAGATATTCTAGGAGCTACTTGAATTCCCACCTATAAACTCCCGAAACTTTCTGGTTATGCAATCTGGTGTTCGGGATACAGGGGACACAAAATATATCACCCAAACTAACAATACCTAGATCCAGCTGTATCCATCCTTCAACACATAACCAAGAAAACTCCGGAAATCGTGTACCTCAACCTTCGAAAAGCATCCATTATACGAGCTATGGCAATACTCCCGAACTCCCCAGTACTGGGTGGCGTCGAGGTTATCTCACCAACAACTGCATAAAAGAGATTTTCTATGTCGGCAAAACTCAGGTATTCCAGAACTGCAACGATAAAATTGTGACGACAACACCTCGGAGCTCAACTCCCCGGGACACTGCCACAACCCCTAAATGTCAGGAGGCACCAAGAACAATGTTCTCGTCACAAGACTATCGGATCGATTCCAAGATACCCGCGTGATCCTAAAAAAAAGAGGAAAGACAAAACATCTACGTCAGGAGGCCTCTCCAGAGCGACGAAGGGACTGAGGAGTAAAAAGAATCCTACTCTTCGATATATATAATCCTAAAACTCAAAATGGTTTTCTTCTAGACTCAACAACGGCCAACAAGCAAGGGGGCTCCTATGGTCGGTCGAGGCTCTGATACCAACTTGTCACGCCCAATATGCGATACTATCCAAAAGAGACTCGAAGGTCCCACCAAGGATAGAACCGCATATTGATACGCTTTTGCAAGGTGGATATCATTACATCAACATTACATAATAGTGGGGATACATACATTACATACAATGTCACATGAATACAACAATACAACATACAAGATCAACATCCGACTACGGATGAATCATAAACAGAAACTCAAACAATATCCACCCTGCTAGCCCAGGCTGCCGACCTGGAACCTATCCCCTGAACGAAGAAGAAGCAGAAGGAGAACTCCAAAACAAGCAAACATCGCTCTCACGTCATGATCATCGCATAACCTGTACCTGCAACTGTTGTTGTAGTAATCTGTGAGCCACGAGCACTCAGCAATCCCATTACCATGAGTGTCAAGACTAGCAAAGCTTAATGGGAAAGGAAGGGGGTAAAGTGGTGAGGTTGCAGCAGCGGCTAAGCATATATGGTGGCTAACATACGCAAATGAGAGCGGGAAGAGAAACAAAGGAACGGTCTTCAACTAGTAATGATCAAGAAGTGATCCTGAACTCCTACTTACGTCAAACATAACCCAGAAACCGTGTTCTCCTCTCGATCAACCCCGAAAAGAGACACTCACGGTTACACACACGGTTGGTGTATTTTAGAGGAGTTTACTTCAAGTTTACTACAACCGGACATCAACAAATTCCCATCTGCCACATAACCGCGGGCACGGCTTTCAAAAGTTCAAACCCTGCAGGGGTGTCCCAACTTAGCCCATGATAAGCTCTCGCGATCAACGAAGGATATTCCTTCTCCCCGGGAAGACCCGATCAGTCTCGGAATCCCGGCTACAAGACATTTCGACAGTAATAAAACAACACCAGCAAAGCCGCCCGATGTGCCAACAAATCCCGATAGGAGCTGCACATATCTCGTTCTCAGGGCAACACCGGATGAGACTAGCTACGAGTAAAACCAAGCCTCAAGTTTCCCCAAGGTGGCCCCGCAGGCAGCTCGGTTCGAACCAGCACTTAGAGAAGCACTGGCCCGGGGTGCTAAATAAAGATGACCCTCGAGAGAGCGACTCCCAAGGGAAAAGTAGGTGGTGGTGAGGCAAATGGTAAAACCAAGGTTGGGCCTTGCTGGAGGAGTTTTATTCAAAGCGAACTGTCAAGGGGGTCCCATAAATCACCCAACCGCGTTAGGGACGCAAAATCTGGGAACATAATACCGATATGACGGTAACTAGGGCGGCAAGAGTGGAACAAAACACCAGGCATAAGGCCGAGCCTTCCACCCTTTACCAAGTATATAGATGCATTAATAATATAAGAGATATTGTGATATCCCAACATAAACATAATCCAACATGGAGCAATCTTCATCTTCATCTGCAACTAGCAACGCTATAAGAGGGGCTGAGCGAAAGCGGTAACATAGCCAAACAACGGTTTGCTAGGAAGGGTGACAAAGGTTAGAGGTTCATGGCAATTTGGGAGGCTTGATAAGCAAGTGGTAGGTAACACAGCATAGATATAGAACGAAGCAACTAGCATAGCAATGATAGTAATGAGATCCAAGGTGACGGTCATCTTGCCTGAAATCCCGCAAGGAAGAAGAACGAGTCCATGAAGAAGACAACCGGGAGTAGTCGAACGAATCCTCACAACTCCGGAACGAAACCGAAGCTAATGAGAGAAGCAAACCGGAAAGAAGCAAACAACATAGTAAACAACCATCACATAATCATGGCATGTTGCACAACCAAGTATGATGCATGTCCGGTTTAATGAGGCATGGCATGGCAAAGTGCAACAAACAATACTTCAAGTTAAGTGGGGCTCAATATGCAACGAGTTGCATATCAGCGAAACACCACATGCAATTATTTAGTTTGATCTCGTTATAAGCTACTCAACAATATTAAATGTTGTTAAACATGACAAGAGGTGAGGCATAAGTAAACTAACTATTTAGGCAAGTTTAAATGAGGCCGGAAACAACAAACAACAAATTCCGGAAAATCCTCATGCATATTTCGAATTTGGTACTGTTCTGCCCTAAACACAATTTTAATGTTGTTAAACAGCAAAATAAAGTGCACCATGTTAAACTAGGCATTTTTTCACCCCATTTACATATAAAGTTTATTAAAATTGGAGCTACGGTTATTTAGTTATGAAATAAATCATTTTAAAAATATTATTTGAGCAAAATTAAACAAACATCATTTTAAGCATTTTAAACATGGATGAAAGTGGCATATTATGAAACTAGACAGAAATCTAAGCATTTTACATGTATAAATTATTTACATATGATGCACCACTTGTGAGTTATTAAATGCATGAACTCTAGGGGTTTTTCTGCAATTCTGTAAAACTCTGGATAATTAGGAAATTTGCAGAACCAAAAAAAAAACTTAAACGGGCCGAATGCTGCGCACTGTGGAAACCCAGCAGCAGTTGGGACTTGATCCGACGACCTCCTGTATAGAGGAGCAAAGCCCGGACCAGTGCGCTGCTGCTACTTATTTGTGCAAAACAAGGGCGTTACTGAAGTTGAACCGAAGCAAAGCCAGGCCTTCTTCTTCGTCGATCACAGAGGAACTGGGTGCCGATGCCGGCAAGCAAGACGCCGACCGTCGCGACCACAGGCCGATGGCGGGGGTGCGGAAATAGGTGGAGGTGTGGTGCGCGGCGTGCGGACTGAGGCAGAAGCAGAGACCTCGAGCTCAAGCGCTTCCTTGGCTCAGGGCCATGGCGAGGTACGGCGGAGGCACTAGGTGGGCATGCAAGCAATCGGCGACGGATGATTCAATTGACGGGAAAAAGGTATGAGGAAGCATGGCTGCTCACGTAGAGGGGCTTGGGGAAGTCGATCGAGCCCGGGGACGAGGAGATGCGACGAAGGAAGGCGCTGACCAGCGCTGTCCCTGAAGTAGCAGGAAGCAGGGGAGGAAGACGACGACGGGGAGGTAGCCGGACTTGGCGATCCTTGGGCGCGGGAAGATGGATCCGGCCGGTCTTGGGGAAGATCGAGGCGCGGGACTCATCTCGGGTGGTTCTCGTCGGCGGAGGGAGCTCCGGTGGCGCTACAGAACTTGCGGGCGAACGGGGCGAGGCAGAGGAGATGCAGATAGGCAGCGGCGCAGCTGCACAGGGCTCCGGCGACGCGGAGGCTTGGCGCTGGACTTGGCGAGGCGGGGGCGAGGGAGGCCGGCCTGTTCTGCTGGTGCGCGCTGGACAGACGAGGACGCGGGGAAGCGGTCAGGTCCTGCGGGTCGGTTGCGGACGAGGAGGGCTACGATGGCCGGCGAGGGTTGGTGGCGAGGTGCTCGGAGAGGAGCCGGCGAGTGCGCTGGTTCGGGAGCGAACTCTCCACGCTCGGGCTCCGATCCAGGCCGAATGGGGAGGCAGAGGAGGCCCTCATGGCTGTTGGATGGATGGATCGGGAGGGATGAACTGGTTGGGTGGCGGCGGAAATCAAGGGAGATGGTCGGGCCGCTGGTTGGATCTGGCAGGAGAGGAAAATGAGGAGGGAGGTGGATCTGGGAGGATCCTGATGGGGATTTTGTGGAGTGGCGGCGGTGGCTGGCTGGGAGGATGGGACATCTCTCCTCAATTTTAGGGTTGGACAATATATATACAGTAGGTGGATTAGGTTAGGGGCTACCTCATCCCTACGATCGTAATCGGACGGTCGCGAATAAAATAGTTAGGGAGCCCAATTGACAAAACGGAGATGTTTTGTAGACGTTAGGGGATGATCCGGACACAACGGTAACGACTGCCCGGGTCGGGTTCCCGGGAGTTACTGACGCGCGCGAGGGGTCAATGCACTGTGCATGGAGGGGCTAGGTGGTTTGACAAGAGGGAATCGAAAACCCGGTTGGACTCGGATCGGTCAACGAAGGCGAGGGGGAATGCGGCAACTACAAACGGATGCAAGCTTTATGAATACATGCAGATGCAATGCGCATGATGCTATGAGATGAGATGCAAGACATGAACAAAATGCAAAACAAAAGACAAAAACCCAACCACGAAGGAAATAACATATCACATAGCCGGAAATTGCAAGAGTTGGAGTTACTAATATGGAAAGTTGTATCCGGGGCGTTACATAGGGGGGGCGCCCCACCACTTTCCCGCTTCCTCCTATTTGCACTAGGGCCCATTAAGGCCCATTGACTCCCCGGGGGGTTCCGGTAACCTCCCGGTACTCCAAAAAATACCCGATACACTTCGACACCCTTCCGGTGTCCGAATATAACCTTCCAATATATCAATCTTTATGTCTCGACCATTTCAAGAGTCCTCGTCATGTCCATGGTCACATCTGGGACTCCGAACAACCTTTGGTACATCTAAACATATAAACTCATAATACCGATCGTCATCGAACGTTAAGCGTGCGGACCCTACGGGTTCGAGAACTATGCAGACATGACCGAGACACGTCTCCAGTCAATAACCAATAGTGGAACATGGATGCTCATATTGGCTCCTACATATTCTATGAAGATCTTTATCAGTCAAACCGCATAACAACATACGTTGTTCCCTTTGTCATCGGTATGTTACTTGCCCGAGATTCGATCCTCGGTATCATCATACCTAGTTCAATCTCATTACCGGTAAGTCTCTTTACTCGTTCCATAATACATCATCCCGTAACTAACTCATTAGTCACATTGCTTGCAAGGCTTATAGTGATGTGCATTATCGAGAGGGCCCGGAGATACCTCTCCGAAACACGGAGTGACAAATCCTAATCTCGATCTGTGCCAACCCAACAAACAACATCAGAGAAACCTGTAGAGCATCTTTATAATCACCCAGTTACGTTGTGACATTTGATAGCACACTAAGTGTTCCTCCGGTATTCGGGAGTTGCATGATCTCATAGTCATAGGAACACGTATAAGTCACGAAGAAAGCAATAGCAATAAACTAAACGATCATAGTGCTAAGCTAACAAATGGGTCTTGTCCATCACATCATTCTCTAATGATGTGATCCCGTTCATCAAATGACAACACATGTCTATGGCTAGGAAACTTAACCATCTTTGATTAACGAGCTAGTCAAGTAAAGGCATACTAGGGACACTCTGTTTGTCTATGTATTCACACATGTACTAAGTTTCCGGTTAATACAATTCTAGCATGAATAATAAAAATTTATCATGATATAAGGAAATATAAATAACAACTTTATTACTGCCTCTAGGGCATATTTCCTTCAGTCTCCCACTTGCACTAGAGTCAATAATCTAGATCACATCGCCATGTGATTCAACGCCAATGATGTGACTAACACCCATAGTTCACATCGCTATGTGACCAACACCCAAAGGGTTTACAAGAGTCAGTAATCTAGTTCACATCGCCATGTGATTAACACCCAAAGAGTACTAAGGTGTGATCATGTTTTGCTTGTGAGAGAGGTTTAGTCAATGGGTCTGCAACATTCAGATTCGTATGTGTTTTGCAAATTTCTATGTCTACAATACTCTGCACGGAGCTACTCTAGCTAATTCCTCCCACTTTCAATATGTATCCAGATTGAGACTTAGAGTCATCCGGATCAGTGTCAAAGCTTGCATCAACGTAACCCTTTACGACAAACTCTTTATCACCTCAGGGCAGGGTGTACAATAGGTCTAGTACACAACATGGCATACTTTAGAGAACCTGAGGCATAGGGAATGACTTCCATTCTCTCTCTATCTTCTGCCGTGGTTGGGATTTGAGTCTTACTCAACTTCACACCTTGTAACACAGGCAAGAACTCGTTCTTTGACTGTTCCATTTTGAACTACTTCAAAAACTTGTCAAGGTATGGACTCATTGAAAAATTTATCAAGCGTCTTGATCTATCTCTATAGATCTTGATGCTCAATATGTAAGAAGCTTCACCGAGGTATTTCTTTGAAAAGATCCTTTCAAACACTCCTTTATGCTTTCTAGAAAATTCGACAACATTTCCGATCAGCAATATGTCATTCACATATACTTATCAAAAGGCTGTAGTGCTCCCACTCACTTTCTTGTAAATACAGGCTTCACCGCAAGTTTGTATAAAACTATATGCTTTGATCAACTCATCAAAGCGTATATTCCAACTCCGAGATGCTTGCATCAGTCCATAGATGGATCGCTAGAGCTTGCACACTTTGTTAGCACTTTTAGGATTGACAAAACCTTCTGGTTGCATCATATACAACTCTTCTTTAATAAATCCATTAAGGAAGGCAATTTTGACATCTATTTGCCAGATTTCATAAAATGTGGCAATTGCTAACATGATTCGGACAGACTTAAGCATCGATACGAGTGAGAAATCTCATCATAGTCAACACCTTGAACTTGTCGAAAACATTTTGCGACAATTCGAGCTTTGTAGATAGTAACACTACCATCAACGTCTGTCTTCCTCTTGAAGATCCATTTATTCTCTATGGCTTGCCGATCATCGGGTAAGTCAAGCAAAGTCCATACTTTGTTCTCATACATGGATCCTATCTCAGATTTCATGGCCTCAAGCCATTTTGCGGAATCTGGGCTCATCATCCTTCCTCATAGTTCGTAGGTTCGTCATGGTCTAGTAACATGACTTCCAGAAAGGATTACCGTACAACTCTGGTGCGGACCATACTCTGGTTGACCTACGAGGTTTGGTAGTAACTTGATCTGAAGTTTCATGATCATGATCATTAGCTTCCTCACTAATTGGTGTAGGAATCACCGGAACTGATTTCTGTGATTAACTACTTTCCAATTCGGGAGAAGGTACAATTACCTCATCAAGTTCTACTTTCCTCCCACTCACTTCTTTTGAGAGAAACTCCTTCTCTAGAAAGGATCCATTCTCAGCAATGAATATCTTGCCTTCGGATCTGTGATAGAAGGTGTACCCAACAGTCTCCTTTGGGTATCCTATGAAGACAAATTTTTCCGACTTGGGTTCGAGCTTATCAGGTTGAAGCTTTTTCACATAAGCATCATAGCCCCAAACTTTAAGAAATGACAGCTTAGGTTTCTTGCTAAACCACAGTTCATACGGTGTCGCTTCAAAGGATTTAGATGGTGTCCTATTTAACGTGAATGCAACTGTCTCTAATGCATAACCCCAAAACGATAATGGTAAATCGGTAAGAGACATCATAGATCGCACCATATCCAATAAAGTGCGGTTATGATGTTCAGACACACCTTTATGTTGTGGTGTTCCAGGTGGCGTGAGTTGTGAAACTATTCCACATTGTTTTAAATGAAGGCCAAACTCGTAAATCAAATGTTCGCCTCCGCGATCAGATCGTAGAAACATTTTCTAGTTATGATGATTCTCCACTTCACTCTGAAATTCTTTGAACTTTTCAAATGTTTCAGACTTGTGTTTCATCAAGTAGATATACCCATATCTGCTCAAATCATCTGTGAAGGTCATAAAATAACGATACCCCCACGAGCCTCAACACTCATAGGACCGCATACATCAATATGTATTATTATTCCAACAAGTATATTGCTCGCTCCATTGTTTCGGAGAACGGAGTCTTAGTCACCTTGCCCATGAGGCATGGTTCGCTAGCATCAAGTGATTCCAAACACTACAAAAAAATACACTTCCGTGATGATACGTGTTTGTCAAGTAGGTCACGTTTTCTGTCATGCATGTACATCCATGACAAATTTATGACAGAATCAAGAAAGTCATACCTGTGATGTCGTAGAAGAGTTCCATGACATTACCAAAATTATCATCACGGAAGTGTCCACTTCCATGACGATAAATCGCGCGTCACAGAAGTGCTTTCGTCAAGGGTGACCGACACGTGGCATCCACCGTAACGGAACGCCGTTAAGCTATCGGGGCCGGTTTTTGATCCGATAACCCGTTAACAGCCCCGACCAATGGGGATTTTCCACGTGTAAAATCATCATTGGCTGGAGGAAACACGTGTCGGGTCACCGTTGGGACAGATGTCATCCACTCATTGGACCCAAAGCGCCTATGATACATCGACACGTGGCACGGCCCAACAGAAGCCCATTCCTGCTAAAAGGCCGGCCTGTTTGACTTGGTCAAAAGGTGGCGGGCCGGCCTATGGCAAGCTTGTTAACGGCCTGTTCGCATATAGCCATTTACAACCCGCTAACCCAGGGCCCGTTTACGGCCTATCCGAATTAGGCCCAGTAGCGTCATCTGGGTCGCCCAATATAATTCCAGCCCGTTTTAACTTTCGGCCCATGTATGTCCCATGATGTCTTTCGGGCCCATATGAGGCCCTTAGTAACTCCCGCCCCATTAACGGCCCGTGGTAAAACTGGCCCGTAATGAACAGTGTATCACTTTGTACCCATTAACGGCCCATTATTCCATTGGGCCTTTTCCAGCCCATGTTATCTTTCGGCATTCTCAGGGCCCATTTATTCTTGGGCTCATTTCCAGCATTCGGTTACTTACGGCCCGTTACTGTCATTTTCTGCTTGTGGGCCAAATTCAGCCCATGGTTACAGTCGACCCGTTTGTAGCCCGTCTGTAGCCCGTTAGTACGTTGGGCCGTTTGCATAGCGTCATCAAATACGGTCGATTAACGATGGCCCGTTATGGTCGGCCCATGAATGGACGATTTCAACTATAGCCCATTTACGGCCATAATGTGGTCTGTTATTGGCCCATGTTTGGCCAACCAATCATATGGCCCGTAGAAGGCCCATTGAAGATACGACCCGTAGAAGGCCCATTGTGTGTACGGCCCGTAGAAGGCCCATTGTTTCTACGGCCCTTAGAAGGCCCATTGTTTCTACGGCCCGTAGGAGGCCCATGTTAACTACAGTAAATATGTAGCCCATGGTTATTGTGGCCTAGTTATAAAAAGTAGGTTATTGCGGCCATTAGCAAACCGCGGAAAAAGAACTGCACTGACTACAAGAAAACAAATAAACAAGACAATAAGGAAATAAATAAGCAAGCAACTTACGCTAGGCTATTACACATATTACATCCACTGGGCATCAAAGTTTGCCACCAGTGAAAATATAGGGAACAAAGCAGCATATTACATACACTGGCCGTCAAAATTGGCCACCAGTGCAAATAAACGCGGCAGCAAAACAAGAGCATAACTGAAACAACTTCAGAACAGCTCAAGAAACGTTATCCTGGGTATCCACCATGCTGGCAATAAGCTTAGCAAGCTTATTAGCTTTGTCCTGTTTGGCGCTAAAATCCTCCAATGCCTGCTGTTGCACCAGAAAGTATGCATCTGAATGCTCCAGGGGCTTCCGCAGTCCTTCCGCTTCTTGTCGCAGCACAACTGATCGATGTCTTTCAGCTTGTAGTTGAGACTCAAGAAACTGAACTGATTCAGACAGTGAGTTTGAATAGCTTGGGCAAGCGGTCACTACAAAAAAATACACTTCCATGATGATACGTGTTTGTCACGGTAGGTCGCGTTTTTTGTCATGCATGTACATCCATGACAATTTTATGACAGAATCAAGATAGTCATACCTGTGCTGTCGTAGAAGTGTTCCATGACATTACCAAAATTATCATCACGGAAGTGTCCTCTTCCATGACGATAAATCACGCGTCACAGAAGTGCTTTCGTCAAGGGTGACCGACACGTGGCATCCACCGTAATGGAACGCCGTTAAGCTATCGGGTCGGGTTTTGGATCCGATAACCCGTTAACAGCCCCGACCAATGGGGATTTTCCACGTGTAAAATCATCATTGGCTTGAGGAAACACGTGTCGGCTCATCGTTGGGACAGATGTCATCCACTCATTGGACAGAAGGCGCCTATGATACGTCGACACGTGGCACGGCCCAACAGAGGCCCATTCCTGTGAAAAGGCCGGCCCGTTTGACTTGGTCAAAAGGTGGCGGGCCGGCCCATGGAAAGCCTGTTAACGGCATGTTCGCATATAGCCCATTTACAACCCGCTAACCCAAGGCCTGTTACGCCCTATCCGAATTAGGCCCAATAGCGTCATCTGAGCCATCCAATATGACTCCTGCCCGTTTTCACTTCAGGCCCATGTATGGCCCATGACGTCTTTTGGCCCATATGAGGCCCTATGTAACTCTTGGCCTATTAATGGCCCGTGGTGAAACTGGCCCGCAATGAACAGTGTATCACTTTACACCCATTAACGGCCCGTGGTGAAACTGGCCCGTAATGAACAGTGTATCACTTTATACCCATTAAGGGCCCGTTATTCAGTTGGGCTGTTTCCAGCCCATGTTATCTTTCGGCCTTCTCAGAGCCCATTTATTCTTGGGCTCATTTCCAGCATTCGTTTACTTACGGCCCGTTACTGTCATTTTCTGCATGTGGGCCAAATTCAGCCCGTGGTTATAGTCGGCCCGTTTGTGGTCCGTTAATACGTTGGGCCGTTTTCATAGCATCATCAAATACGGCCTATTAACTATGGCCCGTTATGGTTGGCCCATGAACATTACGATTTCCAACATAATGCGGCCTGTTATTGGCCCATGTTTGGCCAATCGATCATACGGCCCGTATAAGGCCCATTGTTTCTACGGCCCGTAGAAGGCCCATTGTTTCTACGGCCCGTAGAAGGCCTACTGTTTCTACGGCCCGTAGAAGGCCCACTGTTTCTACGACCCATAGGAGGCCCAGTGTCACTACAGTAAATATTAGCCCATGGTTATTGTGGCCTAGTTTTAAAAAATAGGTTATTGCAGCCACTAGCAAACCGCGGAAAAAGAACTGCACTAACTACAAGCAAACAAAAAAACAAGACAACAAGGAAATAAATAAGCAAGCAACTTATGATAGGCTATCACGGCTATTACATATATTACATCCACTGGGCATCAAAGTTCGCCACCAGTGCAAATATAGGGAACAAAGCGGCATATCATATACACTGGTTGTCAAAGTTGGCGACCAGCGCAAATAAACGCCGCAGCGAAACAAATCCAGAACTGAAACAACTTCAGAAGATCTCAAGAAACAATATCCTGGGGACCCATAATGCTGGCAAGATGCTTAGCAAGCTTATTAACTTTCTCTTGTTTGGCGATTAAATCCTCCAGCGCTTGCTGTTGCACCAGAAAATATGCATCTGAATTCTGTGGGGACTTCCTCAGTCCTTCAGCTTCCTGTCGCAGCACATCTGATCGATGTCTTTCACCTTGAAGTTGAGACTCAAGAAGACGAAATGATTCAGGCAGCGAGTTCGAAGAGCTTGTGCCAGCAGTAGTGGCCAGAAACTCGAACACTACATCAAGACAGGACTTTTGGGTTCCCTCACTGTCGTCAAGATAGTTTTTATCAGCTTTCTTGGAGATCAACAGGGATGTCTCACTATCTTGAACCTTATCTGCATTACTTCCTTTACCATTGGATAACGCGGTACTGTTCTCCAATATTTTGTCCGCATTCTAAAAGAGAAACAAGCAGACACATCACATGTTTACCATGTTGTATATGAAACCCATTTTGATAAATGAGTTTAGTAGTAAAGTGGACAGGATAACAACATGAAACAAACATATATCTATGTACCATGGTCAATTTATGGTCTATATCATTCTAGTTTTTGTTGCCAAATCAAGATAGAGACACAGTTCAAATAATATTTGTTCAAGACAAAGCAGAATAGACAAAATATAAGTGTGGGTAACTATAGAGCAATAACAACACTTGTAATGTGCATGACATGAGAACATAACTGTTTATTCAATTGAAACTGAAATCAACATAGAGCAGGTTACAACAGGAAACCAGTTAAAGAAACAGGTTTAAAACATACATGTTGCGGCATTGGAGTTTCAATTCCATCCTTCAAATTTGAAAATAATTGGTATGAGTAAATACAGTAATGCAACAGCAAAGGAGTATGAACCATAGCTACAGAACCTGACCTGAGAACAAATCTTCTTCTCCTTTAAGCGTTGAGTTGGGATTTGGAGTGGTGGTCCTCGTGCTTTGGGCACTGCAGTTCCCTTACTAACTGCTCGTGTTTGGGTGCTCTGTGGTGGAGACGGTGCTGTGTCAACTGGAACTGGGTTACTATCTGCCGGGGTTGGGGCTAGAAGGGGTGTAGCTGGTTCTCTGTCCAACTGGGTAGGGGTACAATCTGCGAGAGTCCGGGTTATGTGTGGTGGATCTGGTCCTTGGGCAAGTACAACCATGGTTCTATCTGCATCAACTGGTAGCACTATCTTTTCTGAAGACCGTGTTGTTACTCC
>LR880970.1:727670477-727684271 GCA_904067115.1 Aegilops sharonensis
GTTTGTATCTCTCTCACACAACCCCACGTAGGTGGTGTACGTATACAAGAAGAGAATAGGTGCACCATGCACGTACTCACGCTTCGTGCCCAGCCACACCCGCGCGGGTACACGGTGGAGCTCATTTCTGTACGAAATGGTAGCCCGCGTGCTAATTTGATCACGTGTAGCGGTTGTTTACCTACAGAGGTCGTGTACCACGCATGCACGAAACAAAGTTCGACTTGATGCGTTGGTGCGTTATTTTTAAATAAAGTTATGTTGCTCAATGGCACGTACACAGAATATAAAACGATTTTTATGGAGAAAAAGGTAGTCCACTCCACTATATACAATGGAGCATGCCTGCCTGGTTTGTCTCTCTTCAGAGTGTCTCACACAAGGCTGCGGTGGCCTCTCTCTCTCTCTCACCGTTGGTCACTGATCCGGCCGCATCCCGTCCGCCGGCGGAAAGGGAGGACGTGCATCATTTCTCCGTTCAACGGCGCCGAGGCAGCACGTCTCGATCTGCGGTACACGCCATTCTCTCTGACCAAGCTCCGGCGGGGTAGGGCCTACGCCACCTGCTCGATGCCGCAGTATGGGCAGATTCCGCCCGCCGCCGTTCACCTAGTTACGTCTCGACGACCTCCAGGTATCCCCTCCGGCCTTGCTCCACTTCCCATCTTCCCACGTCGCTGCATGTGGATCTTCCATAGTTCTTTTCCCAAAACGTAGCTCGTCCGGCGTACTTTCCATATTGCAATCTCATCCTCACACCGTTTTAGACAAACACAACCGTGTTGTTATCTTCCCTTAGGACAAGGAATATGCTTATTTTTTGTCGTCGCATGTGTCATCAACTGTTATTGGCCAATTGTTTCCTTTCTACCTCTTTTTTTGCAAACAGGGCTATCCATTTCACCTCGTTGCTATTGCGACCTTTTGGTGAACTGCACAAATCACTTTTTTCTTAAGATTGTTTTGTGCAGTTCTACCAAAATGTCACACGGGCAACGTCTCTACATTTCAGTGCGACTGCATAAAGGGAGATTGGTTTTGCTCTATCCTCCTCATCCAACTCCGAGCCTAATCTTCTCCAACTAGTTAGTCTTAAGAGAGACTGCAAAGGTGACCGGCTTCTATTTGTGTGTTTATTGTTTCATCAGCAGTCCTCTATTATCATAATCACACTTAATATCTTTGGAACAGGGACGCTCAGCTCTATTTTAGTGGAACTGCACAAAATGATCGGAATGTTGCATGCTCTAGACAGCTACTTTTTTTCCCAACATGCCTTGTTGATTTAGACAGAGCTGGGGGAACGTTGCTGCCAATGAAAGCATGGATCAATTTTAATTTAACACCTTCTCACAACTTTGCCTTTAGTTGTTATGTAAATATTAGCTCTGATTAGCAAGGAAGTTAGTTTTTTATTGTTTCCGAAAGAGCATCGATGGCAAGACACACGAAACAAAAGCTGAAAGCTCACACCATTGTACAATTTCATGTCGCTGGAAAATTATTTCTATAGTATGTCAATTATGTAAACAAATGTTGGAAGCTTGATAGCATTGCCAGAAGCCTCTTCGGCATCCGGGTCCATGTGCCATGTACAAAATTATACTCCTTCGTTCCTAAATATTTGTCTTTTACAAATTTCAAATGGGCATATTTTAGAGTGTAGATTCACTCATTTTGCTTCGTATGTGTACTCCCTCCGTTCCTAAATATTTGTCTTTCTAGAGATTTCAACAAGTGACTACATACGGAGCAAAATGAGTGAATCTACACTCTAAAATATGTCTATATACATCTGTATATAGTAGTCCATTTGAACCTCTAAAAAGACAAATATTTGAGTAGTCACTCGTTGAAATATCAAGAAAGAAAAATAATCTGGAGTATATTTAAGAACCGAGGGGGTAGTGCACAGCCGCATGGGAGACTCAGACCGGTCCTTGCGCCGCATTAATAGTGAGTAATGAGCATTCAAATCATAAGCCCCACCTTTCCCACTGTAAGTTGCTCGGAAGAAGCAACCATCAATACGCTCTTCTTTGAATCCGCTCATACTACTCCATCCGTCACTGTTTATAGAGCGCGCTTCAGAAAAAGAGAAAAACTCTGGGACCAAGGCGACTAGCGATCGGCCTGAAAAATAGCATTGGTAGTTATAGCACGGCGTCTATTACTAGAGGAAATAATGTGTACACACATGCATGCAGTGCTTCCACCCCGGGTACACACATGCATGCAATTACTCCACTCCGTAGCACTACATCGAGAGAAAATTGTGGTTACCACGCCCTAATTAATTGAGCATTAAACCAAACACGTCTAAAGTCTCTCTGGTGGAGGAAATGCATTGATAGAAATGCATCATAATGAAGCGCGCCCTGTAAACTGTGACGGAGGGAGGAGTAGTATGAAGGTGCAAAACCAAGTACGCATATGGCCAGTCGGTCAACGCACTTCCTCTTGGCATATCACTGACATGTGGGACCGGAGTGTGAGCAAACCGATCTCAATTGACGGCAAAATGGCAACCCCGTGTTCCTTGAGAGAGACGAGGAGCGAGAACATACAGACGGGCTCGCACGGAGGCCAAGATATATTCGAGCATGGTTGGTCGATATCATCATTACATGTTGGGCTGCCGTTTTCCGCCCTTCTCCGGAATAAATGTTTACTTTATCAGAGATTAAAAAAATAAGATTACAGAGGCTCCACCATGTGGTTCTAGTAGTAGTACTACTCATACTACTAGACCTTGCGCTTGGCTATTCGCCTCTTCGTGAAGTCGAACAATGATGGTACTCCGCATGTTGGGTAGTACAGTGTATGCCTCTGGCAATCTGGCACCGAATGAACTGATTCATGTCCAACGCCTGGGCGAGGGTACGTTGCATTAGTCAAAAGGCGTAAGCGAGCTTCACCTTGTCCTGCAAGCTTCTCCTTGTTCTGCGAGTTCACGGGACACACCAACAAGTAGTGCTAGTCCATACTCCCTCCTTTCCGATTAATATGGCTTAATCTTTTTTGCGGGTAAATGAGAGAGCTTTATTCATATATAAGCATTCTTAGGACAATCAGCCAAGACACTGGTCACTAGGAAGCGAGGTACCCCGCAAAAAAAGAAGTAGGAAGCGAGGTGTTTCATCAAGCCAGCTCTCGGCCACATTCAAAGTGCAGCAAGCACGGTTCGCACAGAGATGCGCCGCAAGGTTTGCTGACCTATTTACATGCTAAATAACAAAAAAAGAGGAAATGTTACCGAGCGCTCCTATTTGTAACAGGATATATATGAGCCAGAATTAAGCGAGAATTGTGGCGAGTGTTCCATGCAATCAACTTCCATTATCACATGCGAGAACCCTCGAAGAGAACCAAATGTGTTGAAGATTGCTTTATCACATTTTAAAAATATAATAAGAGTGCAGACGCTCCTCCATCCGGTTCCTAGTACTAGTATAGTACCTCTATAGACTATAGTAGTAGTACTAGTACTAGTAAACTTTGCGCTTGGCTGTTCGCCTCTTCGGGAAGTGCAACAATAACAGTACTAGTATAGTGTATGCTTCTGGCAATCTGACACCGAATTAACTGTTGCACGTACACCGCCTGAGCGAAGGAAAGCTTGCATTAGTCAAAAGTTTCTCCTTGTCCTGCGAGCCACCGCGCGCAAGCTTCTCCCGTCCTGCAAGCTTCTCCTCATTCGGCAAGTTCACGGGACATAGCAAAGTAATGCTAGTCCATACTGCCTCCTCTCCGGTTAATATGGCTTAATTTCAAACGAGATAAATACACTGTCTGTCACTGTATATTTGTGAAAATACGGCCAGTGGACTTCATAATACGCTCATTGCGCTCAATATATACATTTTCTGGTGTTTATACGGTCACTAGCTCACCCTGGCTGAGTATGTGTGTGCATGCACGTGTAGGTTGAGCACTTGAGTGTGACCGTGGGTGTTCCTCATGTGCTCGGACATGCATGCATTAGGGCGTCTCGCGCATTTTTGCGTCCATGTGTACATGTGACTGTTGCATACACATAGGGGGGTACGTGTAGGGGCCACTAAAGGAGCAGTCAAATTACACAGTAAGTTAGTCGAAAGAAGCAACCATCATTTCACTCTTCAATGACACGTACGCAATATAAAATGGTTGATATGGAGAGAAAAATAAAACCACTATATATACACTAGCAGGAGCCTAAGCTACAAGCCTGCTTGCTTGGGTTGCTCTCTTCACAAGCATAGAACGACGGCGGCCACACCGCTGGTCACATATCCAGCCTGATCCCACAGCTGGGGGAAGGGAACAATGTTCTGCGTAGACGCGGTCGACATCGGCGAGGTAGAAAATCCACAGTCGGTGCGTCCCAATCGGGGGTCACTGCGGTATGGGCCGATGTCGCGTCCCAACCGCCCTTCTAGCTACAGCCCGACGTCCCAGGTAGTCCATCTTCCTTTTGGAGCCGGCTTGCTCCACTGCCGCAGCTCCCCACGTAGCTCCATCTCCATGTCGATCTTTCTCTACTTCTACCGGCTTCTACTTGTGATGAGTTTATGTCTCATGAACTAGTGCCAGTACTACTATTCTAATCACACTTCTTTAATATCTTTGCCATCAGGGATGCTCAGCTCGATTTTAGTGGAACTGCACAAAAGCATCGTGTGATCCGAGGGTGCCAGCCGTCTTTCCTTCGACAGGTTCTACCTGGCCAGGAAATTAAATCCTGTTTAGGGTTTAGGGTTTAAGTCGTAGTGACCCCATCAGTTGTTTTTCTTTCGTACACGCTCTCACAACTTTTGTCTTTAGTTGTGAAGTAAATATTGGCTATGATCTGTGAATCATTGAGATGCATCAACATGTGTGTTAGGCTTTCTTTGTATTTGATGGAATGTTGTAACGGGGCAACCTTGGAGTAGGAATCTTATATTTACTAATTGAAAGCACCATACGAGTCACCACGTTAATCCTAGAAAGTAAGAAATTACATCCGTCCAATTAATATATAGTTCGTTTGTAGCCATAGGATGAAATAAGAGACGTGCTCCCCTATGCCACTTGTCCTTCCTTTGGTCTCTCTCTTTTTCATTGAGAAAAAAAACTACAGTCATATCTCTTCGTTTGCTTAAAAAAGGGAAAGGAAAGCTGAGACGTGCTCCCCTTGGTCTCTCCCTTCTTCATTTGAAAAAAAAAACTGTAGACATAAAAGGGAAGAGAAACCTGATCATGATCTCCCAACAATTTTTTTTTCTAGAAAGCGTACCACTGAAGTTACCCGTGCATTTGTGAGACATTATGGTAAGCATGTTGTGCGTACATGCATGTAAGTATGCGGACTATTTTTTTCTCATCCAAAAATCACCACGCACACTACCAAAACGCTTATACGTGTGTAATATACCAATCACACTTACATATATAGTTCGGAATATGTATGTGACATGTACACGTTGTATTCAGAAATTATTAAACATCCCAGTGTCAAAAGTGTTCTAAATTTATATGGCAAATAGATGTCATAAAAATCCTAAAATATATTTTAAAAAATTGAATTTCTAAATGTGCATGTGCATCGGAGATCCGTTGGATTCAGAAGTGAGGGCATGTAAATTAAGTTTTGTATTTAAGACATTTCAGGACAAATGCTCAAGAATGGAGAGCACTTAAATAAGTAAAAAAAAATGCAATTTAGTATTAGCCAAAGAAAAGCAGTGTCATTAATTTTCCAGACGACTCAGTTGGGGTGTCAGAAGGATCAATTTTTAAAAATCTACATTTAAAAAAAAGTTCTATAGATGGGCATCCAATAATTTAGCGGAACTTTTAGAATAGAGAAAGGCGAGCTTCTAGAAATTTACACGTTATTTTAAAAAAACTTAAAGCAAGCTTTTGTATTTGAATGTCGACATTTTGAATTATCAAAAAATCACTACACACACAATCACAATGCTATATGTGTGTACTATACCAAGCACACATGCACTTAAATCACACTTACATATATACTCCCGAATATGTATGTGACATGCACACAGAATTTCAAGAAAATATTAACAATCAAAGTGTCAAATACGTTCTCAATATATCTGGAAAATACATGTAATAAAAAATACAAGAATATATTTGGAAATCAAAATTGCTAAACTGTGCAAAAGTTAGGAATTACAAAACAAATTTTCAATGTATATCGGAATTACAAAGTTAGGAGCCGTTAAATATAAGTAGTGGTGTCACCAGTATCTGTTGTGGCAAAATGCTTAATACAAAATTTCAAAATTTATGGTGATCCACAATGTTCTGAGTATATTTGTTATACACTATGAAAGTAAGTACAATATCAAACTTTCTATGTATAATACTACATAAACTTTCTATGTACTTTGTTTTACAAGGTTCAAATAATATAATAGCTACATAAGCTTTCTATGTACAATGTTAAATTTTCCAAAAATTGCTAGCCCATGCTGGAGCACGGGTTGATGACTAGTGAAAATACAGTGGAAAGTTTCTGTTTTTTCGGAGAAAAAATGGAAACGGAGAGAAACCAACGTTTCGTTTCGTTGGATCGCGCCATCAAGCAAAACCAAAGTTTAAATCACGTCTGTCGCGTTCGTGTCTCACCCTCCTCCACGGCTCGACCCCACACAGTCGCTCGGCATGCCACTCACCGCAAACCGAGTATACAATAACTTTCCCGCCTGCTTGTCGATGGATCACGCCATGGAGTACTAGTACTACTGGAAGAGATTGACGAGTTGGGGGAGGACAGCTAGCTGTAGCATGGACTCCCAAGAACTTTTTACATGCATGTTGTGGCTGGCTATTGCGACCTTTGAACGCGGAGCAGTCACGTGCACCAAGAAGCGGCGCGGGCGACGCTCTCTCGGCCGGCGCGCCGCTTCAATGCCGGCGCCAGTGAGAGGTCGCGTCCGCTCTGGCCGTGCATGAATGCGGCACTGGCCGTTTCGGGCGGGAAGCACGGGCGGGTGATGAAGAGGGTTCGGGTTGGTCAGGAGCGGCCGTGGCAGCAGTCCGGCGCCCGCAAACAAGAGATGTTGTACGTTAATATTGTCGCGTATATAATTAAAAACGTAAATAATATGCCAGTTGGACAAATATGATTGGAGATGAAGATGGAAATGGAATTTTACGTAAACACGGATATGCATGTCTATGTCTATGTGTGTGTGCGCGACGACTCTCGCGACCTGGAAGCGGGGGCGTGTTTTTGATCGAGTTTTCTTTCTTGGTACGTTAAAAAATTGTCCGCCAGTTTTCGTTTCTTTTTTCCAGGAACGCGCGTATTCTATTTAAAACCACTGCTATGGAGAGATTGTTTTACTCCATTATAGCCCCTTGTTTGATAGAGTTTCTCGCGCCTCGCTCTCTCACCCTCTCCATATCAAAACAAGATGACAGTGTCCACACTATCTCTGTCCTCACCAGTGGTCACAGATCCGGCCGAATCCCGTCCGCTACGGGAGGTGAGGA
This sequence comes from Aegilops sharonensis, assembly GCA_904067115.1. Classification (NCBI taxonomy): domain Eukaryota; kingdom Viridiplantae; phylum Streptophyta; class Magnoliopsida; order Poales; family Poaceae; genus Aegilops; species Aegilops sharonensis. The sequence continues at coordinate 727,677,966 of LR880970.1, forward strand.
GGTGCAGCGTTGACGTTGTTGCCGTCGGCGATGGAGGAAGCCGATGCGCACCATCCTCTCAGAGTCGGCGCTGGCGCGAACGAAGGTCCTCCGCGCCCTTGCTCGTTGTCGTCGTGTGGGAAGATCCTGCCAGCCCGCCTAAGCGACATCTCGCCCACCTGAGGTATAACTTCTTATACTGGTCCAGCTCCCCAGGTTGCTGCATGCGGGTTTTCTTCTATGCGACTACTCCCTAACTCCCAATGTATAGTAGCTAGGGTTCGTCGACTGGTCCAACATCACCTACTATTATAGAGGAAATGCCACTCGAAAAGTTGTCCTGGTTTATGCCTCGGTGGAGGTATACATGTTGTTTCGACAAAAAGTACATGGTGGTTGTGCGGTCATTGTCCATATGCTCCTATTGCTGCTGCTAATCTAATACTATCACTGGTTAAAAGAAGAAATGCCTTTTTTCTCGGGTATCCTGGTTTAGTTCCCATCAAGATAATCATGATGCTTCTGTTTGTTGGTGTACTTTTCATAATTCTTATTGACAATTGAGATGTCATTGTTAATCTTGTAAAACAAAGTAACAACACTATATCCCTTTTTTATATTTTTGGAAACAACGATGTGTATCTCCATACCCGGGCATGTCTTCCTCAATTTTAGTGGAACTGCACAAAATTGGATGGCCATTGTTGCTCCGCCTCACTGTCCTCTGCCACGTGGTTCTTCCTTCCTCGAGCTTGACTACTGATAAGAACAGACCACAGTGAGGATTTGTCGAACTTCATAGGTGCCTCACCCAAACTTGATGCCAAATGGATGATGCATCACCACGATGACCTATCGATGCTCATGGTTATGCCTCATGGTTGCGTCGGCTCGTGAAGCTGATCGATTTTCAATGAAAAACAAGTTGTCTTCCATCGGTGCTCTTTGCTTGTTACCCACAAAGATGATATCCTTCGTCAGTTCACCTTGGTTGCGTTGGAGATGCAATCGTCTTTCACGTTGGTGCAATTTTATCACATAATTGGCTATGAACCAAATGTTTCCTCGAAGAAGGATCAATGTTGGTACTAAGAGCATAGGTTTTGTATTGATTTCTACTCACAACTTTGTCTCCAGCTCCCCTGTAATTTTATTTGTCCGGCTATTAACTTTGATTAAAAAAACGGTGTGGACTAAAAACCCGGATGGACGTAGTAGCCCGCCATTTTTATTTACTCCGCATATTAGATTTGACTGAAGTCAGACTTTGTAAAGTTTGACCAAGATTACACCGAACACAACAAACCATAATTATTAGAGAGGGAAAACTGTACATACTCTCAAACCTTTCCGATAATTGAAATTAAAATTCTTTATTTGTACACACTCTCACATGTTTCCGATAATTTGGCGCATGTGTGGTTGTTCACTTAAGGGAGGGTAGTGTACCGCACGTGAAGGACAGGAAGTGCGACCAGGACGCGTGGATCGTTAGTTCATCAGAAGTACTCCCTCCGTTCCTAAATATTTGTCTTTCAAGTGGTTTGCAATGGACTACCACATACGGATGTATATAGACATTTTTTAAAGTGTAGATTCACTCATTTTGCTCCTTATATAGTCATTTGTTGAAATCTCTAGAAAGACAAATATTTAGGAACAGAGGGAGTAGTAGTTTTCTTCACTGGTACGTTAAATAAAGAGTTTCGTTTCGTACTTACACAATTTAAACGATTGTTATGGAGAGAATAAGAAAACCACTCCACTATATATTAGTCGTATACACGAGTACTATATGGACGCAGCTTCATTGACTTTAGTGCACCTGACTTTAGGTTTATGACAGGTGGGCATAAAATGTGGCTGGCCCACCCATCATACAGCCAAAAGCAGGTGCAGTTAAGGCACCGGAGCTCAGTCTGTACTACAGTATATATATATATAAGCTGGAGCCTCAGCGCTTGTTCACTAGGGTTTGCACTCTCCACACTCACGCCACACTACATATATATATACACGCTGGAGGCTCAGCGTTCCTTTGCTAGGGTTTGCTATATTCATAGTCTCTCACCCTCTTCACCAGATCTAAACAAGATTGCGTCACCGGGAAGGGGAGGAGGTGCAGTGTTCACTCTATCGCCTTCGGCGAGGGAGGCAATCCAATGCCGGCTGCGCTTTTCTCTTTCACCCAGCGCCTGTGCGGGAGGGCCACCGACCCCTTCTTCCTCGTTGTCGTACGTAGTGTGGGTAGATCCGACCTCCCGCCGCACGCCTTGCCACATCCCGACGACCCTAAGGTATATGTTTCTTTGAAACCGTCATTGGTCTAGCTGCATGCGGATCTTTTTTGATTATGTAGTGGAATCTAGGTCTTGGTTCAAAGAGGAAAGAAGGGTGCGGTGGGGTAGAGCATGAATCTAGGATGTGGTTCAATGAGGAAAGGAGGGAGGGAAAGTAGTATAGACTAGCTATCCAGCCGCTTTGTTGGTCGAAAAGGGAAAAAGGGGGTAACCCAGTACACACATCTATAAGGAACCGAACTCTTTGTTGAAAAGGGAAAGAAACTGGGGGTCGGGTAGTTTGTGCAGGACTAGATTTGCTACCCTCACATAGGAAATAGTTTCAAAGAGAACAAATATGGGACCAACACAGATATGCTGCTTGGCTACATACTCTGCATCACCCATTTATACGTGTGGACGCACATGGTGCTGGCATGTCCCATGTCCCATCCACTTGATCGTCCAGTGTGTTTTGAGATGTTGTGCTACCTGTATTGGTACTATTTTAAATAAATGTTGAATTGAAGCTATTGTATTGCTGTCTTTTCCCATTAAGTAATGAACAAAAATGGTACCAACCCATACATGATGCTTGTTGCTTTGTTACAACAAACTCTGCATCACCCCCTTTATAAGTAGATAGAAGCACATGGTGTTGTTGCGCCCACTCGCCCCTGGAACTGTTTATGCTTTTTCTTAATCTAATGCTGATGGTAAAATTAAGCAATGCCACTCTCAGAATTAACTACTGAACTATTTTAAGAGAATTTCTCTATTAATATGAATCAATGCAACCGTTTTAGAAATGCTACTGTCCTATACTTTGTTTTCCATCAAGATAAGGTAGATGCTTCTTTTTGTGGCTGCATGTTTCATCCTCCTTTATTGGCAGTAATTGTTTCCTTTTTTCCTCTGTTAAATCGAGGATATCTATTCAACTTCTTACTATAGCAAACTTAAATGTCACACCGGCGACTTTACTTGATTTCAGTGCAACTGCACAAAACGAGATTGGATTTCCTGTGATCTTGTGTGCGTCATGACAGGTTGGTACTTGCCTTCATCCACATGATCGTGCAGTGTGTTTTGAGATGATGTGCTACTTGTATTGGTACTATTTTAAATTAATGTTGAATTGAAGCTATTGTATTGATGTCTTTTCCCATTAAGTAGTGAACAAAAATGGGACCAACCCAGACATTATGCTTGTTGCTTTGTTACAACAAACTCTGCATCACCCCCTTTATAAGTAGATGGAAGCACATGTTGTTGCGCCCACTCTCCCCTGGAACTGTTTATGCTTTTTGTTAATCTAATGCCGCTGGTAAAATTAAGCAATGCCACTCTCATAATTAACTATTGAATCTTATTTCAAAACTGCAACACTTGTTACGGATTCGCGGGATTACCTTTTTTGTGGCCGCATGTTTCATCCTCCTTTATTGGCCAGTAATTGATTCCTTTTTTGCCTATGTTAAAACAGGGATATCTATTCAACTTGTTGCTATTGCGACATTTTGCTTCGCTTAATTTTGGTGGAACTGCACAAAATGAGACCGGATTTCCATATATGGGTTGAGATCTCTTTTAGATCTTCCTCAGGAGTTGTTTCAAATCTTGGTCTTGAAAGGTCAGTACCTACTTTCCCCAGAATTAACTACTGAATCTTAGTTCAAAACTGCAACACTTGTTAGTGATCGGCGGGAGTACCATTTTTGTTAGGGATCGGCCGGAGTACATGTTTAAGAAATGTATTGTTCAGATAATGTCTCTGTTATTATATATCAGTTACAGTGTTTTAAAAATGGCACTATCCTGCTTTTTAGTTCTTTCTACATGTTTAACCAAGGTATTGTTAAGATAATATCTCTGTTAAAATGAATCAGTCGCATTGTTTCAGGAATGATAACCCCTCGCACCCACGCGCGTGCGTGTACGAGAGAAACACGCATCGCTCAGCCCCTACCACCCACCGTAATCGGGAACACCCTGATATTTTCCTCGCCCTCGCTTCTACCACGGTTTTTTCCGTCATGGACGGCCCAAAGAATGTCATGCAGCAGCGTCTCCGGCCTGCCCAGGACGAAAATCCCATTTACTGTCATGATTTTTTGTCATAGAAGTAGGACCCCACCATATCTATGATCATACCGGGTTTTGTCACAATTTTCGTCATTGAAGTGTCATAAGTATGACAGAAAAAAAATCGTTCGGCCCAAAATGTCACGGATGTGTGTTTTTTTGTAGTGAAAAGTCCATCCACATGGAGTTTCTTCATGCGCTTTACACCAATATGACATAAACGGCAGTGCCACAAGTATGTTGCACTATCATTATCAACTTTGCATCTTTTTGCATCAATATTATGAATATGTGTATCACTACGATCGAGATTCAATAGACCATTTATATTAAGTGTATGCCCATAGAAGGTTTTATTCATGTAAACAGAACAACAATTATTCTTTGACTTAAATGAATAACCGTATAACAATAAACATGAACCAATCATATTCATGCTCAACGCAAACAACAAATAAAATTTATTTTAGGTTCAACACTAATCCCGAAGGTAAAGGGAGTGTGCGATGGTGATCCTCTCAACCTTGGAATCACTCCCAACACACATCATCACCTCGCCCTTAAATAGTCTATGTTTATTTTGCAACTCCCGTTTCGAGTTACTACTCTTAGCAACTGAACCAGCATCAAATACCGAGGGGTTGCTATAAACACTAGTAAAGTACATATCAATAACATGTATATCAAATATACCTTTGTTCACTTTGCCATCCTTCTTATCCGCCAAGTATCTAGGGCAGTTCCACTTCTAGTGACCATTTCCTTTGCAGTAGAAGCACTTTGTTTCAGGCTTGAGTCTAGCTTTGGGTTTCTTCACGGGAGTGACAACTAGTTTGTCATTCTACTTGAAGTTCCCTTTCTATCCCTTTGCCCTTTTCTTGAAACTAGTGGTCTTGTTAATCATCAACACTTGATGCTTTTCTTGATTTCTGAAGGAATTATGCCCTAGAGGCAATAATAAAGTTATTATTTATTTCCTTATATCATGATAAATGTTTATTATTCATGCTAGAACTGTATTAATCGGAAACATAATACTTGTGTGAATACATAGACAAACAGAGTGTCACTAGTATGCCTCTACTTGACTAGCTCGTTGATCAAAGATGTTTATATTTCCTAGCCATAGACATGAGTTGTCATTTGATCAACAGGATCACATCATTAGGAGAATGATGTGATTGACTTGACCCATTCCGTTAGCTTAGCACACGATCGTTTAGTATTCTGCTATTGCTTTCTTCATGACTTATGCATGTTCCTATGACTATGAGATTATGCAACTCCCGTCTACCCTAGGAACACTTTGTGTGCTACCAAACATCACAACGTAACTGGGTGACTATAAAGGTGCTCTACAGGTGTCTCAAAAGGTACTTGTTGGGTTGGCGTATTTTGAGATTAGGATTTGTCACTCCGATTGTCGGAGAGGTATCTCTGGGCCCACTTGGTAATGCACATCACTTAAGCCTTGCAAGTATTGCAACTAATGAGTTAGTTGCGGGATGACGTATTACGGAACGAGTAAAGAGACTTGCCGGTGACGAGATTGAACTAGGTATTGAGATACCGACGATCGAATCTCTGGCAAGTAACATACCGATGAAAAAGGGAACAACGTATGTTGTTATGCGGTTTGACCGATAAAGATCTTCGTAGAATATGTGGGACCCAATATGAGCATCCAGGTTCCGCTATTGGTTATTGGCCGGAGACGTGTCTCGGTCATGTCTACATAGTTCTCGAACCCATAGGGTCCGCACGCTTAAAGTTTCGATGACAGTTATATTATGAGTTTATATGTTTTGATGTACCGAAGGTAGTTCGGAGTCCCGGATGTGATCACAGACATGACGAGGAGTCTCGAAATGGTCGAGACATGAAGATTGATATATTGGACGACTATATTCGGACACCAGAATGGTTCCGGGGGTTATCGGATATATACCGGAGTACCGGGGGG
>LR880970.1:727698820-727715413 GCA_904067115.1 Aegilops sharonensis
CATATACTCAGAATGTCTGGGTATAACAATCACTTGATTCAACTGGGAGTTAATCTTCCGGATGATAGCGTCATTGACAGAATTCTTCAATCACTGCCACCAAGCTACAAGACCTTCGTGATGAACTATAACATGCAAGGGATGGATAAGACGATTCCCGAGCTCTTCGCAATGCTAAAGGTTGCGGAGGTAGAAATCAAGAAGGAGCATCAAGTGTTGATGGTTAATAAGACCACCGGTTTCAAGAAGAAGGGCAAAGGGAAGAAGAAGGGGAACTTCAAGAAGAACAGCAAACAAGTTGCTGCTCAAGAGAAGAAACCCAAGTCTGGACCTAAGCCTGAGACTGAGTGCTTCTACTGCAAGCAGACTGGTCACTGGAAGCGGAACTGCCCCAAGTATTTGGCGGATAAGAAGGATGGCAAGGTGAACAAAGGTATATGTGATATACATGTTATTGATGTGTACCTTACCAGAGCTCGCAGTAGCACCTGGGTATTTGATATTGGTTCTGTTGCTAATATTTGCAACTCAAAATAGGGACTACAGATTAAGCGGACACTGGCTAAGGACGAGGTGACGATGCGCATGGGAAATGGTTCCAAAGTTGATGTGATCACCATCGGCACGCTACCTTTACATCTACCTTCGGGATTAGTATTAGACCTAAATAATTGTTATTTGGTGCCAGCGTTGAGCATGAACATTATATCTGGATCTTGTTTGATGCGAGATGGTTATTCATTTAAATCAGAGAATAATGGTTGTTCTATTTATATGAGTAATATCTTTTATGGTCATGCACCCGTGAAGAGTGATCTATTTTTGATGAATCTCGATAGTAGTGATACACATATTCATAATGTTGAAGCCAAAAGATGCAGAGTTGATAATGATAGTGCAACTTATTTGTGGCACTGTCGTTTGGGTCATATTGGTGTAAAGCGCGTGAAGAAACTCCATACTGATGGACTTTTGGAATCACTTGATTATGAATCACTTGGTACTTGTGAACCATGCCTCATGGGCAAGATGACTAAAACACCGTTCTCCGGAACTATGGAGCGAGCAACTGATTTGTTGGAGATCATACATACTGATGTATGTGGTCCAATGAATGTTGAGGCTCGCGGCGGGTATCATTATTTTCTCTCCTTCACAGATGATTTAAGCAGATATGGGTATATCTACTTAATGAAACATAAGTCTGAAACATTTGAAAAGTTCAAAGAATTTCAGAGTGCAGTTGAAAATCATCGTAACAAGAAAATAAAGTTTCTACTATCTGATCGTGGAGGAGAATATTTGAGTTACGAGTTTGGTCTTCATCTGAAACAATGCGGAATAGTTTCGCAACTCACCCCACCCGGAACACCATAGCGTAATGGTGTGTCCGAACGTCGTAATCGTACTTTACTAGATATGGTGCGATCTATGATGTCTCTTTCTGATTTACCGCTATCATTTTGGGATTATGCTCTAGAGACAGCTGCATTCACATTAAATAGGGCACCATCAAAATCTGTTGAGACGACGCCTTATGAGCTATGGTTTGGCAAGAAACCAAAGTTGTTGTTTCTTAAAGTTTGGGGCTGCGATGCTTATGTGAAAAAACTTCAACCTGATAAGACTCGAACCCAAATCGGAGAAATGTGTCTTCATAAGATACCCAAAGGAGACTGTTGGGTACACCTTCTATCACAGATCCGAAGGCAAGACATTCGTTGCTAAGAATGGATCCTTTCTAGAGAAGGAGTTTCTCTCGAAAGAAGTGAGTGGGAGGAAAGTAGAACTTGATGAGGTAACCGTACCTGCTCCCTTATTGGAAAGTAGTTCATCATAGAAACCGGTTCCTATGACATCTATACCAATTAGTGCGGAAATTAATGATGATGATTGTCGGTGTCAAAACCGGCGGATCTCGGGTAGGGGGTCCCGAACTGTGCGTCTAGGCGGATGTTAACAGGAGACAAGGGACACGATGTTTTTACCCAGGTTCAGGCCCTCTCGATGGAGGTAAAACCCTACTCCTGCTTGATTAATATTGATGATATGGGTAGTACAAGAGTAGATCTACCACGAGATCAGAGAGGCTAAACCCTAGAAGCTAGCCTATGGTATTATTGTTGTTCGTCCTACGGACTAAAACCCTCTGGTTTATATAGACACCGGAGAGGGCTAGGATTACAGAGATTCGGTTACAATGGGAGGAGATCTACATATCTGTATCACCAAGCTTGCCTTCCACGCCAAGGAAAGTCCCATCCGGACACGGGACGAAGTCTTCAATCTTGTATCTTCATAGTCCAGGAGTCCGGCCAAAGGTTGTAGTCCGGCTATCCGGACACCCCCTAATCCAGGACTCCCTCAGTAGCCCCTGAACCAGGCTTCAATGACGACGAGTCCGGCGCGCAGATTGTCTTCGGCATTGCAAGGTGGGTTCCTCCTCCGAATACTTCATAGAAGATTTTGAACACAAGGATAGTGTCCGGCTCTGCAAAATAAGTTCCACATACCACCGTAGAGAGAATAATATTTACACAAGTCCAACTTGCTGACGTATTCCGCAGTGTGACATCACACCACGGCCAAGCCTTTATTCGAATCATTTTACTGTCCCACATCAGCGTGTTTAGCGAGGCGGTTTCCATGGCACGTCTTGTCGAAGCAGAGATCGTGTCCCCTTATTCCGGGATTCTCATCAATACGGGCGTGGGTAACCCAATCGTGCCTGTTGGTATGTCTCCTCAATCGAAGGCGAGTCCCAAACGGTCACGGGGAGGGCTCTTGGTATTCAACCTCTTTATAAAGAAACCAAGGCTCTACTCCTTTCTTTCAATCTCAATCGAATCCGCCTCTCACCTCAAGTTCCAACACCCAAAGCTCCAGATTCAGGCGCTTCGGACCTTCGATGATGTCCGGCTCCGACCTTCAAGGCCGGTGGATGCCTTCCCCCATTACGGAAGAAGACGTGCTAAAGCTAAGAGATGCCAGGTATCTAACCGGCAAAATCCCGCATAGGCTGCCTGCTCAAGGGTAGGTTATTCCCACTCCCAAGCCTGGCGAGAGCGTGGTGTTCGTGTCTCATTTCCTTCGGGGGCTAGGCTTCCTGACGGACCCCTTCGTGAGGGGGCTCCTGTTTTATTATGGGCTGGAATTTCACGACTTGGCTCCGGAGTCCATCCTCCACATCTCATCGTTCATTGTCGTGTGCGAAGCCTTCCTCCGTATTACTCCTCACTTCGGATTGTGGCTTAAGACCTTCAAAGTAGAGCCGAAGATGATCGAGGGGCATCATGCGGAGTGCGGAGGTGCTGTTATAAGCAAGAATGCTGATGCTCCATGGCCCGAGGGCTCTTTTCAAGAGGAGTTCAGCTTATGGCAACGAGAGTGGTTTTATATCACAGCTCCCAGGGGCACCAAGTGGGTGCCGCCACCTGCCTTCCGCTCGGGTCCCCCACCACAGCTAGCGTGATGGGTCAATAAAGGGTTTAACTGGGGGCCGTCCAAGGACGTGCCCTTGTTGCAGGGCCGCATTCGAGATCTCCTAGAAAGAGACATCAATCTGGTCGTAGTGACGCAGGTCATGTTGATTCGCCGCACCCTGCCCTGCAAACGTCGCCCCCTCCGCCTGTGGGAGTTTAATCCGGAGGAACCACGAGCCCTCCAACATTTTACGGGCGCGACGCCCATGGAGATGTACAAATTGTTCTTCGGATCACAAGCAATGGGTCCGTACTCGACCGAGGACGCAGGTCTGAGCTGCAATCGCCCGGATACTCAAGTAAGTAGCCATGTACCCGGACACGCTATCTGTATATTTATCATAAAATTGCCCTTAAAAGAGTTGTCCCTTAAACAGGAGTGGATAGCGAAAGCAAAGCTAATCAGGTGTCCGGCCCCCCTCCCTGAGACCACGCCGGATCCCGTGTTAACCAGGATGCTGGAGGTTGCGCCTTTGGAAGAAGGCGAAGGGGGGAACAAGGAAGCTACCGCCTCCCCGAAGGAGGCTGTCAGGAAAGGAGGAATCGAGAATTCCTCTATCCAGGGGAAGAAGAGGACCGCCTCTGAAGACCCGGAGACCATGGTCTCAAAGCGGGGGAAGAAATCTTCGTCAGAGGTCCTGCGTCGGGGGATGCCTCGGCCGCACTGTACCCCCAAGGGGATCAGCCCTCCACCGAGCCGTAAGTAGAGAGGGGAGTTTTAAAATGAGAGACATCCCTGTTCTATTTCTGAGGAAGATAACCGAAATTTTACCTTGTAGTTCGGATCTCAGCCCTTCTCAGCAGAGCTCATCTTCAGGGGATCTTCGTCCACAGATGATGGAGAGAGGAATGCCTCCCCCTGCCATACCGCCTTGCAAGGCGGGCGACCCTGAGGTGTCGTCACGGAGGGTTTCTCCGAATCCGGCAGGGCCGGAAGGCAGTCGTATGGCCCCCCCAAAGCACTCCGTGTCCGGCCTTCGAAAAAGGCCATCGGACGAGTCCGGCACCGTCCGGTGCACTGTCGGAGGAGCTGAAGGATCTGCTCGGGCGAGCGTCTATCTCAGAAGAACACCGTTCGTTGATGGGTACGATGATTGAAAGGATTCCATCCGCGGAGAGCGGGTTGTACGAGGCCGTCGGGAGTTTACTGACAGGTTTTGAGGTACGTGAAATGATGTACCTTTTGACAGTTCGGCATATATAAGATGCGCCCTGTTTAGATAGTAGCCCCTGAGACTCTGTGCGTTGTCAAAAATGACGGCGCGCCAAGGATCATAATCCCAGGTATAACATGTCGCCCTTCCTATGTAGGTGGCGAAGTGTCCTGTGGCTAGCTGGACTGATGGATTTGCCGAGCTAAAGCGGCAACTTGACGTGGCAGATGCCGACATCGCGCTTGTCAACAAGCGGCTTGACGAGGCACAAGGTATGTAATTTCTCCGAAGACACCTGGTAAGAGGAGCTTGATGCCCGTATCTTACAACATATGTGCTTGATGCAGATGGTGCTGCTGCCGTGGAGAACCTTCGGGCAGAACTTGCCCGAGCCAAGGAGCAGGCCAGGAAAAGCGATGCGGCTGCCTTAAAGGCGGCTGAAGAGATGAAAGCTGAACAGGCTGATCACTACCGAAGCAAGAAGGAAATGGCCGAGATGGCTGTGAAGTTGAAGAATGCTGCCGACCGCTGCAAGCTTCTTGAAAAAGAAGATTGGGCGGAACAGAAGGACCTGGAGAAGGCCACTACCGAGGGCAAGTATGCTCGCTCTGTGTTGAGGATATAGCTACTGAGTGTAAACCGGCCAGGAGGGCCCGGTTCACCCTCGACTATGATGAAGCCCATGAAGATCCAGAAGATGGTGTTTTACTAACGAAGCTTAGAAGCCCACAGCCCAAAGGCGGATTAGGGCCCATAGTGGTAAACCGCCATGACTATGTAAACTTGTAATATAAGTTAGGAAAGGAGAGACCGAGACGGACACTTTGTATGAGTCGGCCTCGAGGCTCTGTAGACCGTCCGTGCGTCAACCTGTGTATATAAAGGGACGACCCGGTGGCGGTTCAGGGACAACAAACGACAACTTGAGACTCAGGCAAGCGTATTTCGCTCCCTGGTCATCGAAACCCAATCAATCCCATCACAACTAGACGTAGGCTTTTACCTTCATCGAAGGGGCCGAACTAGTATAAACTCCCGTGTCCCTTGTCCGGTTTAACCCCTTCAATCTAACCCGTTGCGATGGCTCCACGACTAAGTCCTTTCATGAGGACATCTGACGTGTTAATTCCACGACACTCTACGATGAGAGCTATGAAGGAGGAGCTACGTCAGGCCGGAGATATCGCGGCTGGAAATCCTTTTATGCTGTGGATGAAGTTCGGGGATCCTAAATATGCTCCGTTGGACCGGCTGTGGAGTGCGGCGGACACTTATCTGGACTTGGCGGCGAGTGCCGCGGACGCAGCCGAACACTTCCGAGATCAAAAGGATCACGAAGTGGAAAAGCTTTTTTGGTCGCAGTTCCACAATCCAGAGCACCCACTTCCATTAACCGATCGTTTGGCCGCATGGGCGGAGCTGAATAGGTTATCCGGACTCGCCATGAAGTATGTCGTGAGTCATCTGTGGCCGGAAAGGCCCGAGCCGAAGAGTTATTTTAGCTTGGTGCAGCATTTCCTTGGTGCGGTGCCGCATATCAATGCAATGAAGAGGTCAGCGTGCATAGAGGGTGCGTGGATGGCTCTTGCCCGTGTCAATACATACTGGGCGGAGATGAAGGCCATCGTTGTTGCATCCTAAGATTCGGACGGGAGCCGAGTACCTGCCGAGCACTATTTTCAGGAAGTTCTGCAGGGCGCTCGTTTAATAGAGACGCAGTGCTCGAAGGATATTATGTTCGAATAACATGTATTATTGTAAAACAATTATTCGAGGGAATATAAAAGCTTTTTATACTTGTGCCTTCAAGAATTAAAATACCTCCTGTGCGGCCGTTAATGTATATGTGTATATAACCTAAAAGATGGCAGTCTTCGGCTTCAGCCCCCACGCATATAATGCGAGGGTGTTCGCAGAAGGCGCATTTTCACACTTGATCCAATGCCTTGGTCCTATTAAGGAGGTGATAGCGCAGCGAACTAGCCAACCGGACTATAATGCTTTATCACTTTCACTTAGCCATAGGAGTTTGACAGTGGGGCTACTATATAGCCCCTAGGGGCACCGCGCTCACCCGAATTCGGGGCGCGTGTGTGCCTGGCCGGGAAATGGCCCTTCGTTAATGCGGAGGAATCCTAAAGGTTCTGGCGGGTCATCGAGTGGTTGACCAGTCTCACGCTATATCATGACAGTCAGTTTTTGGCTTTCTCTACTGAGGTGCTCGCCTGGCCGATAGAGCGGAACGTAAGGCAGCAAAACACAGGAGCCGGGAAAACCCAACATTTGACCAAAGACATGATTCGGAGCTGATGCATATAAGGCCAAACTCGTGACGTCGAACACTCCCTAAGGTATTCGGTCTTTATGAAAACGGGCTGAACAACACCCTTGGTAATAAGCCCCTGGTGTCTAGGTACGCGCAAAATTCTGACGTGGCCACATGCCAAGACGCCAGCCTCCTCCTCGGTTATACCAAGAAACCGAGGGATGTGTATCAACAAGAGACAGTGAAAAAGGTGTACGCAGGGTCTTAATCTAAAAAGAATCCTTGGAACGGGTCCCTACTACACGTCTGCGCCTGTGTCTCCGTTGTGCCGTATCCTGGACGGGTGTAGCACGGTGTTCATCTGTAAAAGAGAGGAACTTAGTTGAAAAAGATCACGCGAAAATGTATGTTATATTAAATAAACAAAGTATAAGTCAAAAAATGGGTAAAATTGAGCTTTATTGTCTCTTGTTGTACATGCGCGGAGCCCCTTGTACGGGGGTATGCTGCTAGTAAGCCCTTGTATGTTTACGCCGGACTCGTCTAGCCATGTCCGGGGTCTGAACGACCTGTTTAGGTGCTTTGATTAGTGAAGCCGGTTTAGTGTGTGGCTGTCAAGGCGGCCGCACAGTCTTCTGCGCTCGAGGAACACTCGATATTTCCCTTTAATGAGATGATGCCTCACGGACCAGGCATTTAAGCGTAAGAGATGCATAATGCGGTATTGCGTTAAAGCGGGCGAAAGCTTCGCGTCCCAGTAGTGCTTGATAGCTACTTGTAAATGGGGCGATGTGGAAGGTTAGCTTTTCGCGGCGGAAGTTGTCGGGGGAGCCGAACATAACTTCTAGCAGGAGAGAACCCATACAATGGGCATCTGGGCCTGGCGTTACCCCTTGAAAGGAAGTGTTGCTATGGCGAATTTTTGTTGGGTTTATACCCATTTTGCAGATTGTGTCCTGATATAGCCGGTTTAGACCACTGCCGCCGTCCATTAGGACTTGTGTAAAGTGGAGTCCGTCAATTATCGGGTCTAATATCAAGGCAGTCCAGCCAGCGTTTCGGATACTTCTAGAGTAATCCTGATGGTCGAAGGTAATTGGTTTTAACAACCAGTTGCGGGACTCTTCTGGGATAGGCCGTATGGCGCGTATCTCTATAGGCGCCACTCTGTTTTCCCCTTTTTGTCACGTGAAGTGAGTTTACTGTTTTTACTTCTTGTGGGAAATTCTTTTGTTTTCCGGTGCTCTGCTTGTGGGGTTCGTCATCGTCCTCGCTTGGTGTGTCGAGCCCCTTGTGTTCGGCGTTGAGTTTGCCGGATTGCTTGAATACCCAACAATCTATGTGGGTATGGTTTGCAAGCTTCCCGGGAGTACTGTGGATTTGGCATATCTTGTCCAAGATTTTGTTTAGGTTAGATAGCTCGTCCCTGCTATCCTTGAGGGGCGGCTTTTTCTAATTCTACCGAGAGCTTTTGAATCCGGCATTGACTGTCGTGCTTGTCGGGTTGTTTCCCTTGGTCCGGCGCTGGTCCTTGCTGCGTCGCGGTTTCCCGTTTCCATCCCTAACTTCGGATGTACTTGGGTCGCTGGTACTGCATCTTGCCAACCAGCTATCCTCTCCCGCGCAAAAGCGGGTCATGAGGCTTGTTAATGCGGCCAGTGTTCTTAGCTTTTCTTGGCCGAGGTGTCTGGCGAGCCATTCGTCTCGAACGCTGTGTTTGAAAGCTGCTAAGGCTTCGGCGTCCGGACAGTCGACTATCTGGTTCTTTTTAGTAAGAAATCTGTTCCAGAGTTTCCGGGCTGACTCTCCGGGTTGTTGAGTTATATGACTTAAATCGTCTGCATCCGGAGGTCGGACATAGGTCCCTTGAAAATTTGCCAGAAAAGCATCCTCGAGCTCTTCCCAACTTCCAATGGTGTTTTTGGGAAGGCTTTTAAGCCAATGCCTGGCTGGCCCTTTGAGCTTGAGGGGTAAGTATTTTATGGCGTGAAGGTCGTCTCCTCTGGCCATGTGTATGTGGAGGATATAATCCTCAATCCAGACTCCAGGGTCTGTTGTTCCGTCGTATGCCTCTATGTTTACGGGCTTGAATCCCGCTGGAAATTCATGGTCTAGCACCTCATCGGTAAAACATAGGGGGTGTGCGGCACCCCTGTACTTGGGTGTGCCGTGTTGTTCGGATATTTGTTGTGTTGCATTGCTTTCTAGAGCTTGCTTTCTTGGCCCGTAGATAGATCTGGCTGGGCCATCTTTGTGATGCGAATCCTTGGGTGGATCGCGTGCTGGCTTGGGTGCGGCGCCGTTTGCCGCTCTATGTTGGCCATGGGGTTGTTTATTCGACCGGGTGGCTTCCTTATTTTTTGATTGCGGGGGCTCTAAGGCCTCCTCATCAAATTCCGGCAGTAATTTTCGCTTTGGATAGCTCTTTGTGTGGAGACTGTCGCCGTATTTGTCTGCGGTGTTGAGTCCTTTGCTCCATCTAATTCTGAGTGCATCTTCCGCTGTTTTGAGCTTCCGCTTCTGCTTTTTCAGGCTACGCAGTGGCGACGAGCCTTTTGTGGAGGTTCTTCTGTTCCAGCAACTTGTCCGGCGTGAGGTCGTCCGGACTGTTATCTTCGCCGGGGACGGCTTGTTCGGTTTGTTTATCCAAGTTGCCCTGTTCGGACGGTTGCTTGATGGCATGTTCGTCGTCCGTCGGTTCGCCCCGTTCTGTGGCTGGGTCTGTATGGCTGCTGTCTCTATCGAGGTGGGGTTTGGGGCGGCGCTTACGCCGCCGCTTTGACTGCTTTTCGAGGGAACGATCCCTCGTTGCATCCCTTTGTTCCTTGTCGTCGTTTCTTTTCTTTTAGGTGTGTCCACCATGTATACATCGTGAGATGAGGTCGTTGTCTGGTGCCCTATAGGCGCTGGTTCCTGTTTGTCTCCTACATCGTCGTCCATACCGTCGATGTCTTCTGAGTCAAAGTCCATCATGTCGGTTAAATCGTCGACAGCGGCTACGAAGTGGGTGGTGGGTGGCCGTTGAATTTCTTTGTTGTCCGCATCCCAATCCTGCCGGTCATAATCCGGCCAGGACTCTCCTGACAAAGAGAGAGACCTTAGTGAATTCAGAATGTCGCCGAAGGGCGAGTGCTGAAAGATGTCCGTGGCGGCGAACTCCATGATCGGCGCCCGATCGGATTCAATTGGCAGGGGCGCGGAAGGTTCTGAGTCCGGAGAGGAGTCCGGCACCTTGGAGTCACGGGCTTCGCAGAGGACAAGGTTGGTATTCGGCTCGATCGCCGTAGAGATTGCAGCCCCCGAGGCGGTGTCCAGCCACCCGTCCTCGATTGGCGCAGTCGGCTCCGAGCTAAGGGTTGGAGCGGTCACGGGTGCGGCCTCCAGGGCAACGTTCGGCGGCAGAGCTAAATCATGCCCATCGTGACAGTGCGGCTCGCTCGGCTGTGGCTCGGATCCGTCGAAGGTCAAGTCTCCGCGGACGTCAGCCGTGTAGTTTAAACTTCCAAATCTGACCTGATGGCCAGGGGCATAGCTTTCGATCTGCTCCAAATAGCCAAGCGAATTGGCCCGCAGTGCGAAGCCGCCGAATACGAAGATCTGTCCGGGGAGAAAAGTCTCACCCTGGACCGCATCATTGTTGATGCTCGGAGGAGCCATCGGGCCTAAAGATGATGACACAGAGGAACTCTCAATGAAAGCACCAATGTCGGTGTCAAAACCGGCGGATCTCGGGTAGGGGGTCCCGAACTGTGCGTCTAGGCGGATGGTAACAGGAGACAAGGGACACGATGTTTTTACCCAGGTTCGGGCCCTCTCGATGGAGGTAAAACCCTACTCCTGCTTGATTAATATTGATGATATGGGTAGTACAAGAGTAGATCTACCACGAGACCAGAGAGGCTAAACCCTAGAAGCTAGCCTATGGTATGATTGTTGTTCGTCCTATGGACTAAAACCCTCCGGTTTATATAGACACCGGAGAGGGCTAGGGTTACATAGAGCCGGTTACAATGGGAGGAGATCTACATATCCGTATCGCCAAGCTTGCCTTCCACGCCAAGGAAAGTCCCATCCGGACACGGGACGAAGTCTTCAATCTTGTATCTTCATAGTCCAGGAGTCCGGCCAAAGGTTATAGTCCGGCTATCCGGACACCCCCTAATCCAGGACTCCCTCAATGATCATGAAACTTCAAATCAAGTTGTTACTGAACCTTGTAGATCAACCAGAGTAAGATCCACACCAGAGTGGTACGGTAATCCTGTTCTGGAAGTCATGTTACTAGACCATGATGAACCTACGAACTATGAAGAAGCGATGGTGAGCCCAGATTCCGCAAAATGGCTTGAGGCCATGAAATCTGAGATGGGATCCATGTATGAGAACAAAGTGTGGACTTTGGTTGACTTTCCCAATGATCGGCAAGCCATTGAAAATAAATGGATCTTCAAGAAGAAGACTGACGCTGACGGTAATGTTACTGTCTATAAAGCTCGACTTGTTTTTCGACAAGTTCAAGGGATTGACTACGATGAGACATTCTCACCCGTAGAGATGCTTAAGTCTATCCGAATCATGTTAGCAATTGCCGCATTTTATGATTATGAAATTTGGCAAATGGATGTAAAAACTGCATTCCTGAATGGATTTCTGGAAGAAGAGTTGTATATGATGCAACCAGAAGGTTGTGTCGATCCAAAGGGGGCTAACAAAGTGTGCAAGCTCCAGCGATCAATTTATGGACTGGTGCAAGCCTCTCGGAGTTGGAATAAACGCTTTGATAGTGTGATCAAAGCATTTGGTTTTATATAGACTTCTGGAGAAGTGTGTATTTACAAGAAAGTGAGTGGGAGCTCTGTAGCATTTCTGATATTATATGTGGATGACATATTGTTGACTGGAAATGATATAGAATTTCTGGATAGCATAAAGGGATACTTGAATAAGAGTTTTTCAATGAAAGACCTCGGTGAAGCTGCTTATATATTGGGCATGGAGATCTATAGAGATAGATCAATACGTTTAATTGGACTTTCACAAAGCGCATACCTTGACAAAGTTTTGAAGAAGTTCAAAATGGATCAAGCAAAGAAAGGGTTCTTGCCTGTGTTACAAGGTGTGAAGTTGAGTAAGACTCAATGCCCGATGTCGGTGTACTAGAGTAGGGGTACCCTAGTATCCCGAACTTGTGCACGGACAGTCGCAGCATCCCGCGGCAGGGCTGGCCTGGTGACCGCCAAGATCCTCAGTGGCTCCTTTGGAGCCACTCAAGAGCAAAGTAATCAAGGCCCCGGCAAGAGGAGCTTGCCGGGAAGGCCACTCAGGGCACGAAGGAAACAAGGCCCCGGCAAGAGGAGCTTGCCGGGAAGGCTTGGTGAGCGACAAGCTCCCGAGCGCGACAAGAACCTTGCCGCGACAAGGTGCTCTCCGCGGCAAGTGACCTCTCTTCATCTCCGCTCCAGCTCATCCGCCAACGTGTCGCCATGGGGTTTTCCCAAGCACGCGTGTCGACGGGCTGTGCAGCCAGCGGGGAGCAGCGATAAGCGGCGCTGACAAGCTACCATCGTGGCAAACGGAGGCGCACTAGACGGTCCCTGTTACACTGTTCAGGCGACTGAGACGGGCATTTATGACTCTTGTCCCTTGCCGTCAGAGTTAGGTATAGATCACTGTACACTTTACAAAGCGGTGTACCAACCTCTGTTTTTACTATCCTACCCTTGTCTACTTGCCACCTGTGGTGACCCCTTGTGCCTATAAAAGGAGGCCCAAGTGCAACGTAGAAGGGGTTCGGTTCGGTTCGGTTCGACTGGTTCGAGACTACACTCAGGCTAGGTTTTGTAGCTCCCATTGCTCCCTAGCAAGAACACAAATAATCCACAAAGCAGCAGTAGGAGTATTATCTCTCCGGAGAGCTCCGAAGCTGGGTAAATCTGCTCGTGTGCATTGCTTCGATCTGCTCTTCGTGCATTCTCCGCCCCCCCTCCGAACCACAAGGGACTCGGTCCCATAGGTGTTCGTGGGCCACGATCAGCTTCCCCGACATCTTTGGCGCGCCAGGTAGGGGGCGTCGAGGCTGTGTGAACCTGATCCAGCGGTCACACGAGCAACTTCATCACCATCTTCGTCAACATGGCGCCGAAGAAGAAGTCTTTGGCAGCAGCAGAGCCGTCCGCGTCGAACCCACCGCCACCGGAGATGACGGGTGGTGGGGAAACGCTGGCGGAGGAACGGGCGTCATCGATAGAGCCCACAACGCCGCCAGGTCCAAGGACAAGGCAGCGCAGGCATCGGCGTCCGAATCCGCACCGCGTCCTTCTCAGGAGGCGCGGGACCGACAGCGTCATGATGCTCGCGGCACCATACGCTCGTTGGATCAAGGCCAAGCTGGAGGATCCCGAGGCCCTCGAGACCCGCATGCACACCAGCATGCCGGTACGAGCGGAGTACGGTCGCTTGGGCGGGATGCTGCTCCTCCTAACTTGGTTAGGAGTCCGAGCACATCCCTTTCCTCGCTACGTACGCCATTGCCACCCACCACACCAGCAGAAGCCTTGGCAAGAGCTCAGTTACTTCTAGACTACCCTCCAACGGCCGACAAGGTCGACGAATGGAGGGCCACAATTCAGAGTCTCATTGGCTTTGCCAACGGCGACGTCCCGCGGCAACCAAGCGCCTCGCAGCCGCGGCAAGGCGACAAGGCACGAGCTGATGGCGACGATACTTGCGGGGGTGCAGCCACTGTACACTCCCCTTCCCGAAGGCCAAGATCGCCGACTCGCCGGATCCACCTCGACAGCGACTCCACAGCGTCGTCAGATCCGCGAGCTCGTCGCGACCAGCGCCAAGTTCTTCGAGAACGGCAAGAAGAAGACGCTCGAACCCGTATCGAGCGCCGAAGAGAAGCGCGTCGTCAATCCGACCAGCGCGCCGGGCCCACTGTCGGTATGCATGCGCCAGGGGAACCAGGCGACTTGCCGTACGCGGTAGGTTGCCCTGCGTTCACTCGTGAGCTGCGGCAAGTCCGGTGGCCCGACAATAAAAACTTCAAGCCAGATGTGCCGGAGAAGTATGATGGCAGAACACACCCATCGGAGTTCCTCAGCATCTACACCATCGCGGTGCAGGCTGCGGGGGGACGAGACGACAAGATTCTTGCCAACTATTTCCCTCTGGTGCTCAAGCCAAACGTCAGATCTTGGCTCATGCACTTGCCGGACAACTCTATTTCTTCTTGGGCGGATTTGTGCCACCAGTTTGTCGGCGCCTTCACAGGTGGCCACAAGCCTCATGGCCAAGAGAGTGACCTTCACCTACTCGCCCAGAAGGAAGGAAAGTCCCTGCGCAAATTCATCCAGAGATTCAGCCGTGTGCATTACAACATCCCAGATGTCCACCCTGCCGCGGTGATCAGTGCATTTCATCAGAATGTGCGAAACCGCGGGATGAGGGAGGAGATGGCGATGTGCAAAGTGAAAGACGTCAGTGAACTCTACGCCCTGGCCGACAAGTGTGCACGCGCTGAAGAAGGAAGAAGACTCCCAGGAGAGAATGTGGGAGCAGAGTCTGATAGTGAGGAGACCGCCCCGGCAAGGAAGAGCCGGCGGCGGAACAACAGAAAGAGGAAAAACCAGGAAGTACTAGTTGTCGAGCAATCCGGCAAGGATGGCGCCGCCAACAAAGCCAAGGCTAGTGGCTCCGGCAAGGAGGTTGCCGCTGACACCGACCGCCAAGCTGTGGCGGCCGCCGAAAAGCCTGACAGCTCCAACAAGCAGTACTGTAAGATCCACCGCACCAAGGGCCACGATCTCCAGAGCTGCAAGAAAGTCGAGCAGCTTGTTGAGCTACAGAGAGCTGAATACGAGCGGCGAGACAAGGAGAAGGCCCAAGAAGGTGCAGGTGCAGCAAGTAAGAAGAGACCCGGTCGGGGAGGACGCCGCGGCAAGGCCAAGCAGCGGCAAGGAGACAGACCTCCCCGCGGCCGCGACAAGGAAGAAGACGAAGATGAAGATGACGAAGACATGGAAGACGATGAAGCTGACGAGCAAGAGTTTCAGAAGGCAACAGAGGTCCCTTGCGTTGACGGTGGTGCTTCTCTGCATACCTCGCACCGCCAACTCAAGCAATGGATGCGTGAGGTTAATGCAGCAGAACCATCCATAGAGTCGCGCAAACCTCTGAAGTGGTCCAGCACGCCCATCATCTTTGACATTGAGGATCACCCTGATCGCATTACTGCGGTCGGGTGCTTGCCGATGTTGGTATCACCAACTATCCGCAACCTCAAAGTCACGAAGATGTTGGTTGACGGCGGGGCCGGCCTGAATCTGATCTCCTCTGCAGTGCTCCAGAAGCTTCAAATCCCTGACAGCGAGCTCGAAGAGACTGGTACTTTCCAAGGAATCAACCCAGGAAGGAGCAAGCCCAAAGGGAAGATCACGTTGCCGGTAACATTTGGCAGCGAGCTCAACTTCAGAACTGAGAGGGTCACGTTTGACGTTGCCGATTTCCCATTGCCCTACAATGGCATACTTGGCCGTCCAGCACTCGCCAAGTTCATGGCAGCCTCTCATTATGCTTACAACTTACTCAAGATGCCCGGCCCGATAAGCGTAATTTTTGTCCATGGCGACAAGAAGGATGCGCTTATCTGCACCGACAAGATTTATCGGGATGCAGCAGCTGCGACGGATAGCAAATCACTTGCCGCTGAAGCTCCCGGGGGGAAGAAGACCACCAAGTCCGGCAAGAGCTCTGATGCCCACTCCGGCAAGCGCACCTCTTCGGAGTGTTGCGCTACCGTCGAGGACGCACCATCGAGCTCCACCGGCAAGTACAAGAAGAAGATGGCAGCTCCGCCGAAGACCAAGAGAGTGCCCGCCAAGGAGGACGGCACTGGTGGTACCTTCACCATCAGTGCCACTCTAGACCCTAAATAGGAAGGCGAGCTCGTTGCTTTCCTGCGGGCGAATGTCGATGTGTTTGCATGGCAACCATCTGACATCCCCAGTGTTCCCAGGAAAGTAATTGAGCACCACCTAGCTGTCTGTCCTCACGCGCGGCCCGTCAAGCAAAAAGTCAGGAAGCAGGCAGTGGAGCGCCAAGAGTTCATTGCAGAAGAAATTAAGAAGTTGGAAGCAGCAGGCCTTGTCAGAGGAGTCCTCCATCCCACGTGGTTGGCCAATCCGGTAGTTGTACGTAAGGCAAATGGGAAATGGAGACTTTGTATTGACTTTACAGATGTTAATAAAGCTTGTCCCAAAGACCCATTTCCCTTGCCACGTATCGACCAGATTGTTGACTCCACGGCTGGATGTGATCTGCTTTCATTTCTTGATGCATATTCAGGATATCATCAGATCTTCATGGCAGAAGAGGATGAAGAGAAAACCGCATTCATTACACCATGTGGCACGTACTGCTTCATACGGATGCCTTTCGGTTTAAAGAATGCTGGATCAACCTTTGCAAGAGTAGTCCATGATGCCTTTGAGCCACAGATACACAGAAATGTAGAAGCCTACATGGATGACATAGTGGTCAAGAGCAAGGACAAAGCAACTCTGGTTCAAGATTTGGGTGAGACTTTTGCAAATCTGCGCAAGATCAACCTCAAGCTCAACCCCGAGAAGTGCGTGTTTGGAGTCCCTTCCGGCAAGCTTCTCGGGTTCTTTGTGTCTCAGC
This sequence comes from Aegilops sharonensis, assembly GCA_904067115.1. Classification (NCBI taxonomy): domain Eukaryota; kingdom Viridiplantae; phylum Streptophyta; class Magnoliopsida; order Poales; family Poaceae; genus Aegilops; species Aegilops sharonensis. Next base: position 727,715,407 of record LR880970.1, read on the forward strand.
GGGGAAT
>LR880970.1:727783997-727796361 GCA_904067115.1 Aegilops sharonensis
TGTTACCAACCGGTACTGAAGAGCTCCCCGCCCCCGGCGCTGGCTCGTGCCACGTGGTGGCCCTTTAGCGGCTGTTCGTGCAGAACCGGTACTAAAAGGGGGGACCTTTAGTCCCCACCCTTTAGTGTCGGTTACAGAACCGGCCCTAAAGGGCCTTACGAACCGGTGCTATAGCCCGGTTCTGCACTAGTGTTATAGTAACTAGCTATGTTTCCACATGCCTCTCTTTCTTCATTAATTACATGCCACATCATCTATTTTGCCTAGATAAGTGTGATGTTACCATCTATGTTACTCCCAGTATGGGTAGTCTAATAAACTAATCAATGTGTACGTGCAGTGCACGTTATTTGGAAGTATATCAAGTGCATGCGGATATTAAGTAGAATATTATTTACGTGTTATTATATGATTAGCACTATTTTTGACATGAAATTAACTGCACGCTAAACGTGTTGAGCGCTTGACATTGAAGCAGTTTAGGTCGTTGGATTGACATGATTTGATGGCTGAGATTAATTGAATCTGCCGTTTGGTTCTTTTTATATTGGTATAGATACTCCCTCCGCCTTGATTTACTTGTCGCAAAAATAGATGTATCTACAACTAAAATATATCTATATGCATTCATTTGTGCGACAAGTAATTCCAAACGAAGGGAGTATGTATATATATAAGCGTGGTAGAGTGTTTAGAACATACATTCGCCACAAATATCCCGACGTGTCTCTAGAGTACTACACAATAGAAATTCTTTATCACATGAGATTTGAAATATGTCTTTCACGCTCGTGGTGTTTATAAGCTTGATGGTGGCCCGTACGGGTGGCCATGCGTTCTTTGTATTTACTCTCAAATTGCAAGCAAATGCGTGGGACTGTATATAACCTAAACTTCTCAAAGGATGTAATATTATTATTTTGACAGAAGTGTCGAAGTATTGTTCATTTGATCTCACGTAAATGTAGTATGCCTATAGTAATCCGACTAAATGATTCTAGTGAGTTGGCCTCCCTCTATCTTGCTAGATATCAAGCCAACCTATTAAAACTAGGGAAGTGTTATCTGGAATACCGGGTATTATCGATAATTAATATATAGGTGAAAATTATATTTGAGGATGTTAAATTACATATAAGAATGTCTAATAAACATTAGAAGGATTTTTATATTTAATTTAATATCAACGGGCCTTAAAAAGGCCAAGTGGTGGAAGGCAACTTGGGCCACCAAGGCCCAAGTGGAGGAGGCGCCCGAGGCCGAGTTGGGGTGGGGAAGGGTTTACCCTCCCCTAGGTATTGTGTCCTATTGGATACACAAGTTTTGGAGCCTCCTTTAGTTCATCTAGCCTAGGCGTAGTTGATCCTAGTTGACTAATTAGAGCTTGGTCTAGTTCCTCTAATCTTTATAATTAGAAGCCAAGTGCGGTTTAAATCTTCTCCCTCTAATTCTCCGGCAACGATTAGCTCTGGACGGCAAAGTGCTGCCGGATCGTGAAGGTTGCACGCTTGCGACCAAATAGAAAGGTCGTGCTTTCGGCCTTTGGTTCAAGGGACTGTTGGTGCGCGGTAGGAGGGATCGTTCATCAACAGTTTTAGGGATTCCAAGTACGATCTACACCGACACGCTCTTCTTCCACTGCAACTCGATGACGGTAACGATCGTGATCCCAACCCGTTATGCATCTTCATATCGATCTTGGGTGTTTGTAGGTGTGAATTTTTTTGTTTTCTACTACATTTCCCAACAAGTTATGACTCAACAAAAGAAGTGTTGTGGATTGGGATTCAGGGACATTGAGATCTTCAACCCAGCTTTATTGGCCCGGCAATCATGGCGCCTGCTTACGGTGCCTGACTTTCTTTGTGCACGGTTGCTTAAATCTATCTACTACCCAAATAATGATATTTTGACTACCGAGCTGGGACCTCACCAGTCTCAAGTTTGGAGATCGATCCTGGAAGGTAGAGACATGCTCTCACTGGGCATCATAAGGCATATTGGGAATGGTGCAACTACCCGAGTCTGAGAAGATAACTGGATGCCGAGAGACTCGTCGATGAGGCCAGTAGCTTGCCTGGCTAGCGACCCCCCTACATTTGTCAGTGAGTTGATTGACGATACCTCCGCAACATGGAGAGATGATAAGTTGCAACAGTTTTTTCTTCCCTTTGATATTGAAGCAATAATGAACATACCTCTCTGCACGGCCCCGGTGACAGATTTCTGGGCATGGCAATTCGAAAAGAACGGTGCATTTTCTGACAGGTCGGCATACCGCATGTTAGTGAACTTGAGAAACACCCGGGATAACTTGCTTGATCAGAGAGGAGCTACGTTCAATGGCGAGGCAGAGGAGAAGAGCTGGTCATCTCTTTGGAACACCAAAGTACCTGGCAAAATCAGAACTTTCCTTTGGAGGCTGGCAAGACATTATTTACCGTCGGAGGATCGTGTGCCACCACAGAAATATGTGTGACACAGATTCTTGCCAACTTTGTGGAGTTGCCGATTCCTGGAGGCACTCGTTGATTGATTGCACACCTTCGAGGTGTGTCTGTGCCTTAGGCGAGTAATAGAAGAGCACATTTTAATTGTTTTGACTTTATGTTCCAAGGTCGTGCTTCGAATCATGAGGCTCACAATCTTGTAAAATTTTCCGCCTCGCCTCCGCAGGGTCACCACTTGTGGCTTATTTCCCCTCATGGCCCTCTTTGTATCCTTTTGAATATTGTTCCAAATTAATAAAGTATGGAATCCTAAAAAAAAGTAAAATGTACTACTCCTAGGCCAGCGTGTGGATTCCACGAACGACCACCGAAACAACAAAGGGCGAAGCATGCACATGTGGACCAGGTCCGGCCAATGGGGATCCATCTAGCCACCAATTGGACCTTCTCCTTTCGAGGAGCAAGGATAAACTGCCCTCCGGCCACCGCCCGTTCCCTCCCGCACCTTATCCTCCCCTGATCCCCCGTACAAAAACCACTCCTTTCCCTCCATGTGACCCACCCAACCCCAAGCACCGCAGCCGGCCACACTCCCTCCTCCTCCTCCAGCGCCAAGAACTCGACAACCACCGGAGGTAAGCAAGCAACCCAACCCACATTCCCCGCACCAGATCATCGCAGCTCGCGACTGATTACTCAGTCCTTGCCTGTTTCTGTGGGTTCGCGTGCAGGTTCAGCCGAGCTCGATCGATGGCGTCGCTCTCCGTGGCCACGCTCCCGCAGCTGGCCGGCGCGCCGGCGGCGAAGAAGAGGTCCGGCGTGACGTACGTGGAGGGCATGAACGCCTACAGCGGCCTCAAGGGGCTCAACAAGGTGACCATGCTGGGCGTGCGCAAGAGCGCCGACTACAAGTTCGCCAGGATCGTGGCGTCGCTGAGCCCCGCGGGCAAGAGGCGCGGGGGCTCGTTCGGCGCGCAGTGCAACGCCGCCGGCGAGATCTTCCAGATCGCCGTCGTCATGAACGCGCTCACGCTCGTCGGCGTCGCCGTCGGCTTCGTGCTGCTCCGGGCCGAGGCGGCCTTCGAGGAGTCGGAGGAGTGAGTGAAACCCAACCCAACGCCGTGTGCCTGCCCTGACCAGCCGTTTCAGTTCGGCTCAGGCTGCTGTTTGGCTGGCGCGTAAGCCGTGATATATAAAACGTGATGTATGCTATTTTTACATTTGGTTTTGTATCAATGACAATTGATGAATACCCCGGAAAACACATCTTGGAGGCTGAGCCCTGCAAATTTGTCTCGATTGTTCGCCGCTTGTATGATTCTTCTAGGAGGAATACACTTCGAAAGGGAAATTTGTTCTGCAAGACTGGTAACATAATGTTCAGAAGTCATAATGCAACATTGTCTGACATCTTGATGACCAAAATCATACAAGTGTACATGGAAATTCGGAACAGCAGTGTATTCCCTCTTCAGGCTTATTCAGTTTGGAGAATTCCTACATAATTTTTCACCTGCGGGATTGTTTCCCCTCCATTTAGTTTATCATTCGACTCACAAGAATAGAGGTACTAGATTCCTTGGGATGATTATATGCCCATATTGACCTAATTTCTTAGGATTCTTAGGAGGAATACACTTCGAAGGGGAAAATGTTCTGCAAGACTGATATCACAGCATTCAGAAGTCATAATGCAACGTTGTCTGACATCTCTTCCTGACCAAAACCATGTACCGTACCAGGGCATAAACATGAAACGACAGTGTATTTTCTCGTAATCTGGTCGGCTTCTAGGAGGAATGTCTTGGCTTCGGACTAGAAGATGCAATGCTATTGAGCAGAATATGTGATACAACAGGGAATAAGGTGCTACGTTTTAGCTCGATTCCTACAAGAGCATCTGTTACAGTAGCAGTAGCACTCATCAGATCATGTGTTTCTGCACTATGGCCGACAAATAAAGTAAAACGTTCTGCAACTGAACCTCAAAATATATGTTATGGTAGCGCCAAGGCTCTAAGCAGCATTCTAATTTTGCCCAAGTACAACAAGAGACATCTTGGGAGCGCCAAATCTCCGGCAAATCCCGCAGTGCTTTGTTTCGTTGATTACATCGGCCTCTGACAAGCCGAGAACAGCTGCCAGCTGATGAAAGCCATAACCAGCGAGGAGAAGAGCTCGAAGCCGACCACCTTGGGTGTCTGCCACTCCAACGATCTCCGCAAGTAACTGCAATATTGTTTTAGCATGTTTAGCAGCGTGAACAAAAATGGAAGAAATGTAATTGAATGGCACGAGCCATCAAAGTGCAGCACATAATACATGAATCAAATGGAGATGAATGCAGAACAATGTTCCAAGTGACAACAGGTACAAAACATGTGATCCATCTAAATCCTTTTAGTGCATGTCCACCAAAATTTGCAACATAAGTATGCCTTGGTTTGAAAGAATCTGCCCTGGTAAACTTGGCAAACAAGAGATATTACTTCCAAGACAATGAAGTTCCAATGGCTTGTGATGTTCAATACAGATGCTATTTTGGAGCACACAATAGGGCTTTACTTCGGATTAACTGAATTTTCTGTGTGTCCTAAAATTCCAGTGTTCCGCAAGGAGAGGCAAAGTTCCAAGACAATCAATACTGACTTGTAACTAAGGATATTCCATGGATAGGAGAGATGCACCAACTTTAGAGTTAAACATGATGGGAATGTAGTGAAATTTTGGACAAGAATGACAGTAGGTCAAAAGTGATATGGAATACAGCAGAAATGTTTGTGGATGGATATATTTTTCTCAGATCCGTATTGAGCAAGTGTAGGAGGTAGGTATTAAGCCAATGTACATAGATTGACACAAATCCTGCTAGATTTACCAACATCTACTTGCTACTTCATAACCAAGAAAAGTTTCTAAAAAAATGGAAATAAGAACATCAACATATGTTGAAGCATGATAGTTATTCTGTTTGAGGATTACTGCAGCATTATAGAAACGGGATTACCTGGTGATAGATGGCATTGTTGCCAGAAGCAGAGCACATGCATAGATTATTGGAATTAAAGTCCTAGGTTTGTTCTTCCTCAGCCACATCAAGGATCCTAATGCAGCAAGGGAGAGGGTCATCACCTACAGAAGTACAAAAGTAAGTCCTCTGAAATTAGGATAATCAAAAAAAGGAACCTGACATTATATTTTTCACACTAGATAGTAGCATTACAAGATTAGCATTTGCTTCAAGTCCTTGGAATATGTACTCCCAAGTAAATTCAAGCCCTCGTGCCCCAATCCAGAGAGGTGCCAGCCGGTGCAGAACTGAATCAGCAAAAGCCCAGCCTGAAACCCCAAAAATGTCCAATAGATCAATGATAGTCAAGATAAGGTTAAATTGCAGCTGGAAATAGCTCGAAGTATTGCATCGCTTCCAAATTTATCTGGAGTAACATCTTAAGGAGGTCCAATTCAATTTAATAATAAAGTGAAGTAAGAGCATTCAATTTCCTGAGAAACGCTATCAATAGCCAAAATAAACATGTCTATTCTTTCAATTGTGTGAATGACAAAAGCATGAGTACGAAAACAAACTTCAGTACAGCTAAAAGGGCAATCAGCAATTCATACAAAGATCAACATCAGAAATGCATCTGTTTATAAAAAGGTTGACCAGCGCAGTATGGAAGGAAAAGTAGCAATTTAAACGTGTGGTAAGGCAGGTGAACATGCAGAATGGAGATGGGGAATAAGATGAAAACAAATATGCGTGACCATCGATGAAATGTTATAATTGACGAGATTCACTTTGGCTAAATTAAGTGAGAAAGTGAACAAGCACAACTACGAACTCACCAAGACCAACAGCCTGGAACTTATGATTCTGGGAGATGTTTCTGTGAGTCAACTGTGTCAAAGCAAAATAAAGGCCAGCAACATCTATAAACCCAATTAGAATTTTCATTAATTCCTGCAGGGTTGAAAATAATCGGAAGATTAGATGCACTGGCAAACAGGGCAAATCCAGGCATGTTTTTCTTAAATGCATAAAATGTACCTGGTAGGGATCAAAGCTATCATTCGCATCAGGTACTTTGAGGAATGTTGCTAAACAAACAAGCTGCCATTATAAAATAGCAATGGTTAGCAATACCACAAATCTCTTCCATGCAACTGGTGATAAGCATAGAAAACTATACTGGTGTAGTATGCCAGAAGCTAGAACATAAACTAGGCAATGTAAAACGGCATGTGGTAACAATAAAAAGAACCAAGAATAACAAACAGGATAAGCTGACAATATCAGGATGACAAGCCTCAACTTGTACTCTGACTTTTGGACAAACAGAACTGCATAACAGGGAAGATAACCAGTACAAACGATGCAAAATTGAGATGCCATTTACATCCTTTTAATAACTCATGGCAATTTCGAAGACAAAAAGAATCAACCTGCTGAGTGGCATACAACCCTCAGACAACCAGTTTGCTCTAAAAACTGGTACATGGATGTCAGATAAACTAAAAAGACTAGTTGAGTGGTCATTCCAAAGAACATCTTAATTGTATAAGTCAAGTAGTTGGCAGGAGCACATTGATCAAACAACTAAAAAGTTTCTCGAGCAATGACAGATCAATGAAATGGTGGATTGTTTAGGCATGTCAATCATGGTGCTAAGAATCCACGACTAGTTACTCACCTTTACAAGTGCTGCCCCAAGATAAACAACAGCTGCTTTTACACTAGTGCCAATCGTGTCATACTCTGACCTGCAGAAGGTAGTATGGTAAACTTATTACTGCTTTTACACCAGTGTTTAATGCAGCAGATCAATACCTCATTCATGGTTCTTATTACAATAGCATGTTAAAGTTATTACTGGACTACACCCCTTAATCGTTGGTACTTATCTTTTAACAATCACACACTATAGTGTGCAACTCTTATTACTGGAGTATATAACCCGCTCATCAACCACCACAAGGGACATAAGGAAGTAGGTTGGCAGCATGCTTCCCATATACAGCAGCCTCATCGCCGTTGTGGTATGCATCAAGAACCTGATGCATGTTCAGCAACATCTGGCAGCTGGCACCATAGTATCACTGCCGCAGCATGCCCTGGAGCTGCATGCAACACTGCTTCCGCAGGAAAGACATAGGTTTCCATATGGTCATGGCTGTGGGGCCACCTGTGCTGAATGCCTACATCATATACTGCCTACACAGATCCATGGCACCCACTGTCATAATTGGTGGGAAGTACTGTAGATTGGTAGTTGCCATAGAAGCACGGGCAAAAAGAGCAATGAGCGCAAAGAGGGAAAGATCTTGATGGTGTATGCTGCCATTGATGATACTTCAGATGCTTAACAAAATTGTAAGATGGTGTAGATAATATGGGTGCGAGTGATGGGCTGATGATTGATGATGGACCTATTTAAGTATTTACAAAATACGTGGACTAGCATTTATGCAGGCCAAGCTAGGTCTTGCGGTTTAAAAAACTACCTGCTGGAATCCGGATAAGTTAGAGATCATATAGTGTAAGGTTTATTTAGAAATTTGCAAAGTGATCCTTGGACGATTGGGAGGTGGCAAGATGAGTGTAGTAGATATATATCAAAGGTCCGTTTCTGCTGATGCTTTTTCAATAGATGTGTGCCGAAGGACGTTGTTCATATATGAAGGCCATACCACAATGTACAATGGTTTGCTGTTATTGTTTGTAGTATTCTGATTGGTTGTGGTCAGAAATTTTGTTGAACTGAATTTGCTCAGGACTTGTAGAATGTCTTACATAACTCACAACTCACACGTGTAACATTCCAGGGACTGGCTAATTGTCATGCATGACTAATCGAGTAGGCAGCTTTGGAGCTTCGTAACTGTGCTTTAGTACAATGCAAACTTTGAAATTCTGTGAAGGTGCTTTAATAGAACGCATACTTACTGTAATCACAGCGGCGGCGCTAGGAGTCAGACCTAGTTATGTCAACGCTATATACTTATGCAATATGTAGATCAGCTATAGTTAATCACAAGCCTATTAGTGCAGCTAACCCAAATTTTATGTTGTCACTTGACATCACAAACAAGGAGTAGCACCGCCACTGTGTAGTCGTATACATTTGGAGTATTGCTAACCAAAAACGAACCTAAGAGTAAAAATTATCCGGGTGTATGCCTTGTCTATGATTGACGCAACTAAACAACATTTCCATAAGGGAAAAGAATACAGATTGAAAGGAGAAAGTGCCTTCTAGACTGAGCCCAAAATTAAAGCAAAGTCTTCTTCCACTCTTTGTAACCCTTGGTTGCTCCTTGTGTGGAATTAGTACCTCTGTCTTACAAAGTAAAAGTGAAAAATAAAGGAAATAATCATATTTTTTGTTTCAAATCAAATCTGATTAGCTTAGTATTAGTTGAGCGTTACACCAATTACAAATAACAGTGTCTACGTTCTCAAAAAAAAATAACAGTGTCTACTTAAATACAGTTACTACCTTCCTAGAATTATTATCAAATACTTCAAATGTCTTCACCGCAGCTAAAATGTTTTACAGCTTCATATCACTACCAGACAACTGCATAGTAACTCTTTACTCAGCGCGTGGATAGAATTATCATGTATTCTCTTGTTTAACTAACATCAAGTTCTTGACGAGGTTCAAGTTCATTACTCAGAACACTTCATATTGTTAGAGTGCAGCTCACGCAGGCACTTCTTCTACTATATTATGTTCCCTTCCAGCTTACAAAATGAGCTACGATGCTCTGAACTATACTTGACAGTAGAGGAGACATAAACCACACTGATTATGACTAAGCGAATCAGATTTAATTCGACCAGCACAATTCACCCGACAAAGCCCGAATCCGAGCGAACATTTCAGTATAAACTCGTCTACACCACGCACTAAACCAATACCTTCCTAACGCAGCCTCCACTGAGCAAAATTCACTGGAAGTACACTAACCAAAACCCCATCCGACGAGCCAAAATCGCACGCGGAACCAACAGTGTCCGGCATTCCTACTCCGCCGTGCCCGGATCACGCAACCAAGCAAGGACCAGACCGCTTGACGGACACAGATCTACCGCGTTTGGGATACGGATCTCGCGGGCAGAGAGGCGGGGAGGGAGAGGTAGAGGGAGTTGGCTTACAGGGGGGTGGCGGAGTAGTAGACGACGTGGGGGCCGAAGGTGAGGACCGCGCAGTTGAGGAAGTGGAACACCGTCATCTCGTCGGCGTCGTCGTCTCCGGCGCCTGAGCAACGGCGAGGTCGAATCGCCTGATGCTGCGCGATGATTTGGAGATGCAGGTGGGTAATGGGCTCGAGATGGATCCGGTCGAGCTAAGTAACAACAATACGCTCGGCGCACGTGGATTGGTCCGTGGGCTTCGCTCTAGTCGACAGGCAGATGGGCCTAAATGAAGTGCACCCCCCTTGTGTTAGAAAATCCTCCTACTGTTTCACCTCAAAAAATAAAATCCTACTACCCTTCCCCACAAAAAAATCCTACCCCTAAAAAATGCTAGAAAATCCCGAAGAGAGACTCAATCGAGAAATGCTAAAAAGAAGATAAAAAAATACTCCCTCCGTAACAAAATCTAAGATGTTTTTTATGCCCTATACAAAACCAAAAAAGTCTTACATTTTGATACAAAGGGAGTACTAGTAATTACTAAATGTTCTTTGTTTACGGTAAATGCTAAATGTTATGCTAAAACAAAGAAATGGCAACTACACTAAGAAAATGCTAATGTTCTGAAATAACTGAAGAGATATTAAAGAGACAACACGCTCTCCAAAATACAGGAAACTTGTGTGTTGCTCGCTCGCATATGCTAGATGAGAGATGTAGAAGAAACACAATGGACAAGAAAGTATCCCGTGGAAACCAGTAACTCTATGGGAACATCAAAAACCAAACATGAGCCGTCAGATCTAAAACGTGGGTAGCTTATTGAACCTTGCATTTTTGCATACAAGCGCCCACAATGCTGGTTGTTATTTTGCACAAAGGATCTAAGCTTTTGTGAAATATACGGAATGTGTTGGTTGGTGAAGCACCCCAAGATTTTCATATCCAACGCCCACATATGAGTTTCCGTGTTTCCACTGAGTGAGTGGTTTCCATGTGATACTTCCTCCATAATGGGCATCTTGCAGATGTTTTCTTGTTTTGCTTCTTTAAGAGATAGTTACATAAAATACAATAACTTTCGTCCGAGCATTCCAAGTCTTGATTCGTTCTTAGTATTGTACTTCTCATGGCGAGATGTTAAAGACTTGACTTTACTTTTGATGATTTTTTCATGGTTTTTCATGTTACTTTTTCATGATCTGTTTTCTAGGTTGAGGACACGGTGACTTGGACCCTCGGTGAAACTGCACTGCACGTATGACATGTGTCGCCTTTGACAGGACAACCCTCATTTGGGGTTCCCTTTATTGTCTATATGAAAATTAAATGCCAAAGATGTTTAGACTTGACGTAAGCCTGTATAGGAGTTGTGAAGCATGTCGTGTTTGACAAACTACTATGATCGGAGAGAACACTCGACAGAAAGATCACCGATCCATAGAAAAATAAAAGATGAAGGTAAAAGTAATAGTATTCGTAGTAGTGTGGAAGAAACATTGGACACACAAGATACCATCTGTTGTCTACACAAGGCGAGCGGTGAGGTATCCAACGGGCACTCCGCCAATGGAACCCTCACCCTACTCCGAAGAAAATAGAACTATGTGTGTGATAGTGTCTGAAGGAAATATGCCCTATAGGCAATAATAAAGTTGTTATTTATATTTCCTTATATCATGATAAATTTTTATTATTCATGCTAAAATTGTATTAACAGGAAACTTGATACATGTGTGGATACATAGACAAAACACAGTGTCCCTAGTATGCCTCTACTAGACTAGCTCGTTAATCAAAGATGGTTAGGTTTCCTAACCATAGACATGTGTTGTCATTTGATAAACGGGATCACATCATTAGGAGAATGATGTGATGGACAAGACCCATCCGTTAGCTTAGCATAATGATCGTTAAGTTTTATTGTTGTTGCTTTCTTCATGACTTATACATATTCCTTTGACTATGAGATTATGCAACTCCCGAATACCGGAGGAATACCTTGTGTGCTATCAAATGTCACAACGTAACTGGATGATTATAAAGATGCTCTATAGGTTTCTCCGAAGGTGTTTGTTGGGTTGGCATAGATTGGGATTAGGATCTGTCACTCCGAGTATCGGAGAGGTATCTCTGGGCCCTCTCGGTAATGCACATCATGATAAGCCTTGCAAGCCATGTGACTAATGAGTTAGCGGGATGATGCATTACAGATCGAGTAAAGAGACTTGCTGGTAACGAGATTGAACTAGGTATGAAGATACCGACGATCGAATCTCGGGCAAGTAACATACCGATGACAAAGGGAATGCCGTATGTTGTCATTACGGTTTGACCGATAAAGATCTTCGTAGAATATGTAGGAACCAATATGAGCATCCAGGTTCCACTATTGGTTATTGACCGGAGAGATGTCTCGGTCATGTCTACATAGTTCTCGAACCCGTAGGGTCCACACGCTTAACGTTCGAGGACGATTTGTATTATGAGTTATGTGATTTGGTGACCGAAGATTGTTCGGAGTCTCGGATGAGATCACGGATATAATGAGGAGTCTCAAAATGGTCGAGAGGTGAAGATTGATATATTGGACAATAATATTCGGACACCGGAAGTGTTTCGGAATGTATCGGGTACATATCGGAGTACCCAGGGGGGTTACCGGAACCCCCCGGGGGAAGATATGGGCCATAGGAGGGAGGCAAGCCAGCCCACAAGGGGTGGCGCCCCCCCCCCCCCCAAGGGAAGGATGCCGAATAGGACAAGGAGA